>PVIU01000211.1:316020-396165 GCA_004026605.1 Ondatra zibethicus | reverse complement strand
AAGTTGGAAGCAAACAAGATCATCAAGCAAAAGTTGGAAGCCAGGGGCGGGGATAGAGGTGGGAGGTAGGGGAGCAGGGGAAGGGGAGAGGGGGAAGGAGAAGGGAGAAGGACTGGGGAGAGCTTGGGGGAGTGGGAGGGTGAAGATGGAAGAAAGGTGGACATTGGAGAAGGGAATAAGATATCTACATTAAGAGAATTAAATCTGAATTTTTAAACAACACAATTTTAATATATCCATGATCCAAATACCACAGGGGATATAACGCTTTGTTGCTGTTTATTTGAATCAAATTTGAACAGGAATCTGGTGTCTTCATCTGCCAAATCTAGTCATTCAGTGTCATTGTTGAGACAGCCCAGAACTCAGGCTGTGTATTTAATAGGAGAGGAGGCAGAACTCTGGACTTAAACCAAGGGGCATCACATGACCTTCACGATAGGGGCATTCTCAGAAGTCTTCTGAGGGAAGATAAAGTGGTCACTTCCACTCCTACTTTGTCTGGGTTTCCACTAGAATTGAGCCCCTGTTTCAGACTCAGATACAATACACTGAAGCTGTAGTTTCAGTCTTCGGGCTGTGTCTCCTTGGAAGTTGTCTTTTAACTTAGCATTCATTCTACAGCCAAAGCTGTCACCCTCCTGGCTATGATTCTATTTCTCTGGGTCCTCCCACAGCTCAGTCACCCCCATTTCTGGTAACAGTTTTGAGATCCTTTAGGGAAAAGCCCTTCAACAGCGCTGGACCGTCCTGAAAAGCTGGCTCAGCTGTTCTGGGATTCCCAGCAGAGCCACCAGACAAGAAAGGTGAGGCCCGGGCATGTTGGAGATGGAGTCTGTTCAGCCCTTTCCTGGGACTGGGAGGAATGGGGTGGGGGCCAGCCGGGGGAGGAGTCTCCTCTGACTCCATCTGATCTTCCTGCCCTGGAGGACAGGGTGAGGTTTGCAGCCAGGGAACCTTCTGGGGTGACCTGGAGGGGAGGTGTGCCTGGGTGGTCCAGGCACTGCCAGCAGGGACCATACTGACCCTCAGTGGATGTGAGTCCTTAGTGAATTTAAGGGTGTTCAGAACATGTGTGTCTGAAGGTCTTGGGTTAGGTGAATGCAACCACTTCAAGCCACTTCACAGGGGAACCAGGAAAACTTTTGGAACTGACTAAGATCCACGTACACTTGATGTCTTACAGGAAAGGCAGCTGGGTGGCTTACACCAGCTGTGGGCTGACTTCTGCTTCAAGGTAACTTGACCTTGAGAGCAGGGAGGTACCACACACCTTCCAATCATTCTCCTGCTGCCAGTCAGCCTTTCCCACGAGAAACAGACCCACTGCATCCTCACTCCCTGTTTCCCAAGGGCAAATCTGTACCATCTAGTAAAGCTCCTACAGCAGCCATGCAGTCCTTCGCCGTTCTCAGGAATGCTCTGTCTGCCTCTTTGTCTGGCAAACTCCTCATCAACAAGATGTGCTCCAAAGTCACTATCCCTGTGAAGCCTGCCTCCATTGTCACCTTTTTAGGGGCCTCTTCTTTCCCTTTGCTGTGGAGTACTTAGATAATTTATTTGCAAGGAAGCTTTATGCCCCAAACCCTGTGTGACACTTTGTATTTAGTCCCTTATTCAGTCTGGATCTCTCGAGCACTCAGAGTCTACCTGGAGCCTGGACTTTCTAGGGCAGCCAAGACCCAGTTTACTGATCTCTTTGCAGCTGCCCCAGTAGTGGGCAAACATGGCCAAGCCAAGATGCACACAGCACTATCTGTGGTCAGCTCTGGATCCTTCATGAGGTCTTAGGTTCCTTCTTTATCTCTGGAGTTCTCTCTGGCCCAGAGCTGGACTTTCTTGCTCAGTCGATCTGTTGTTTCTATTTGCCAGCAGCTTGGTCAGGCTGCCCTCCTGAGAGGCAGTGGGCTGCTTGGAGTTGCTTCTTCCTGTGAATGTTGGGGAGCTGTTCCAGTAGTATAGAGAGAGTTGGGGAGGAGGGTTCAGTAGAAGGTGGAGGAACAGGAGATAGGTAGGGAGGACCAAGGAGCCCATGCAATTCCGCACTGCAGAGGTAGGTTCTTAATGAGGGCAGTCATCCTTTGCTAATGTCCATAGGTAAAGGGGAAGAAGTGCCATGTCACCTATTGTTGGCTCTGTGCACACAGGACAGTGACACAATAGAAAGTTTCCAACCCAAAGTATCAAGTCCTGAGGTTGAGAAGCCCTGCTTCAGGGATGATGGGCTGGGGTCAGGTAGGATGTAACACTCTATGCTGGAGAGGTGCACTCAAGTGGCCTACTAGACAAAGGACATGCATTGATTTCTGGGCACATCTGCAGCCTTTCCTCACGTGGAACCAAAATTCTCTGCATTGACCTTATTCCTCACAGTCCCTTTCCATTATTCCTACCGAACTCCCCAGTGGGGGCGGGGAGGAGTGAGAGGGTGATGATTGGATATCAGATATTGAAAAAACACTTCTGCC
Source organism: Ondatra zibethicus (assembly GCA_004026605.1). Classification (NCBI taxonomy): domain Eukaryota; kingdom Metazoa; phylum Chordata; class Mammalia; order Rodentia; family Cricetidae; genus Ondatra; species Ondatra zibethicus. Next base: position 393,697 of record PVIU01000211.1, on the reverse strand, counting down.
TTCTGTTATTTTACCAGGTCAACTCATGGTTCCAGAGGGACAGGGAAGCAAGGAATTTGTGATCTTTATTTTAAAATAAAGGCTTCATTATAATAACTTTGTTTTACATAGTTATAGAATAATAGCATAGGCCGCTTGTTTTGAACAGGGAGCTGTCATATACATTATACACTCTCTATCATTTGACCTTACCAGATAGTTTATTCCCTGAAAACAAACAAAACAAAACACCAGACTTAGATACTGATGTAATTTGCCTAAGTCTCAGGGGTAGAAATAGCTACTGCTGTGTAACATGCGGGCCTGCTCATTGGGGTTTCTGTCCTGACCCGTTCCCGCAGCTGTTTAGCTCCAAAGAAAATCACACAGAGGTCTCCATAAGTTATAAACTGATTGGCCCATTAGCTCAGGCTTCGTAGTAGCTCTTTTAACGTATGTTAACCCATTATTCTTATCTATGTTAGCCACATGGCTCAGTACCTTTTTCAGCGGGGCAGGTCACATCCTGCTTCTTCGGTGGTCTGGGCAGGACTAGGGAAAGAGCTTCCTTCTTCCCGGAATTCTCCTGTTTTCATTGCCCCACCTCTACTTCCTGTCTGGTTGTCCCACCAATACTTCCTGCCTGGCTACTGGCCAATCAGTGTTTATTTAAAACATAATTGACAGGATACAGAATTGACCAACACCACTGCTGAGACCAGAACCAAGACTTTCACCCCATAGCTGTTGTTGGAAAACTCCCAGGCATTGCTCACACAGGAAGCTACTGTCTCTCATAGAGGAACCTTTGAGTGAACTGTAACTCAGGAGCTCCTGTGCCTGCCTGAATGGTCCTGGGGGGCGAGGCTATTACCAGAACCTGTTCTCATGAAGAGGTGACTTAACAGTCACCTATGATGCTTCTGTCCCCCTGTGTCTTGCGTTGGGGTGACCTGCCAAAGCGTGGCACCCTTGAGGTAAGTTAAGCACCCTAAAAGGAAAAGTCGGAACCCTACAAGAAAGCATTGTGCCCACCCCCGAAGCTTCTAGTAGGTCTGGACCATTCATGCTGGAGCTCTTGCTGGGCTGCTGTCTGCTGTCATGAAGCTCAGAGGCACAGGAGGCCTGTAAACAGGAAACGGTTAAGTAGGAGCAGGTGGAACACTCCATGCTGAAGCACGGCCGGAAATAGCTGAGCTGATGAATGGATTCGCAAGAATGCCTGCCTCCTCCCCAAGCACTGGTGAAGTCAGGGCCACCTTCTTCTTCAAGCCCCCTTTGAGATGTGCCCAGCCCAACATGGCCTGGTCCTCAGCTGGCCTCCTCAGTTCCACCTGAGGGAGTTCAAGGAACCAGGAAGTTGGGGGCCAGAGGGCAAGGAGAAGAGAGGCTATGGGTCAGGCTCCTCTGGGCTTAGGGCATAAGGGGCTGCAGAATGTGAGCAGACTTGGTTTTCCTCTACAGTCCCTTGTTCCCTAGAGGTTATGTTACACTGGTGGGGACTCCCTGGAACATTCTTCCCTACTGTCTGGATTTGGCCAGGGGCTGACAGTGCAGGCTTCTTTCCTAGTTCTCGCATTTACTCCTTGAAGCTCAGCCACCCTCTGAGGGCTGGCATGATCCTCTTAGGAGATCTGAGGAGCCTGATGGTCAGGGAAGTGAAGTAGCTTCCTAGTGAGGGGGTGCTTGGCTGGACGGCCCCTCTCCCTTCACGATGCTCCCCGGGGGCTTCCTTCCACCTCTCAATGAATGTGACATTTCAAAAGTCCTTCTCTCTATTCCAGGTCAAACCAGTAGCATTCTTGGTCTCCTCTGTACTCCTTTCTCCTGGGGACTGAGGACTTTGCACAGCCCCTTTGTGAATGAACTTTGTCTTCACAGGTAAGTGTCTGGTTGTTCTGGCCTTGAAATGTCCTTGATAGTCACTAAGGATCCTCAAGTATGTACCTGAGTTCAGATCTCATCAGCGAGTGCCCTACATTGGGCCCTGGATGGCACGTAGGGAAACAGAGGCAGAAGTTGCTTGTGTCTGGTGTTGTTATTTGCTCACATCCCCTATTCCCTATCACCAGGCTCTCAGAAGCAGCAACTGTGCAATCAGGACCACGGCCTTGGTCTCAGGTGTCCTTGACTCCTACTGAGCGTGGGAACAACTTGAGGGAAAGCAGCCTTGGGTCACAGGTTTCTCCATGTACACCACAGGTATATCAATTACCAAGTACTGATAGCGACATAATTGTATTGAATATTATTCTGTGTGTAGTATATATTGAAATGTGAGTAGATTTTTATTCCTATATGAGCCCGTTTAATACCTGTTCAACCCAAGAAGACATATTTGATTATTTCTGCTTCCAAGACATGGAATTAGGGCCCAGTGAATGGAAATCAGAGTCCTACTAGTGGATTCCTGCTCTCTGAGTTGAAGGTTGGGCAGCCTGTCTCACTGTATGGCCACTATACTGTACTGTTTGTGTGAGGGGACTTCTGAGGAGGCCCTGGGAGGCAGAGACTTCCAGTGCATGTCAGGTAAAAGCTGAGCACTCTAAGCACGCTGGTATTTCTGGAGGGTGAGCTGTACATCACAAGGGCCTTCAAGGTTTTAGGGGAACCTTAGACTTTCATTCTCTTCCCCTGGCCTGAAAGTCCACAGGAGAGGAGGCAAGGTCTTTAAAATAATGCCAGTAGGAAGCTTTGAACCATTGGATTTCAGGAGTTGTTGGAAAGCTTGGGTAATCAAGACAGGAAAAATGATGAGTAGAGAAATGTGACATCAGAACAGGGAGAGAGTGTGAAATACATCTACACATGCAAGGTCAGGGGAGGTCTGTGTCTCTCTGTGTATGTGTACATAAGTGTGTGTGTGTGTGTGTGTGTGTGCGTGCGTGCGCACGTGCGCGCGTGTACGTGTAGACCAGAGGTTGGTGCTGCACATCTTCAGTCTCTCTCCACTTTATTGACTCTCCTGTCTGGCTAGCAAGCCCCAGAGGCCCTCTTATCGCCAAATCCCCAGCACTGGGAGTCACTGTACCAGGCTGTCACTGTACCATGGTGCTGGAGCTTGAATTCGGGTACTTAAGCTTTTGTGGCTAGCACCTCACCAACTGAGTCATTCCCCAGCCTCCTCAGTTGAGCTTTGACAAAGTGAAAAGAGAGTTTAGTGAAGAAAGAACTTTAAAAAGCTGCGCTGGAAAATTGGATATCTATATGTGAAAATAAAATGAAGAAAAAGGAGGCAGGAATGTAACATGAGGGCCTGCTTGTTGGGGTTTATGTCCTGCCCACTTCCTGCAGCCGTTTAGCCCCAAAGAAAATCACACAGAGGGTCTGCATTAATTATAAACTGATTGGCCCATTAGCTCAGACTTCTTATTAACTCTTTTAACTTATATCAACCCATTACTCTTATCTATGTTAGCCACATGGCTCGGTACCTTTTTCAGCGGGGCAGGTCACATCCTGCTTCTTTGGTGGTCTGGGCAGGACTGGGGAGAATGAGCTTCTTTCTTCCCAGAATTCTCCTGTTCTCATTGCCCCACCTCTACTTCCTGTCTGGTTTCCCGCCTATACTTCCTGCCTGGCCAATCAGCGTTTATTTAAAACATGATTGACAGAATATAGACAGTTCTCCTGTACCACGGTAAAGAAAAAAAGGAAAGAGGAGGGGAAAGGAGGGGGATGAGGGAGGACGAGGAGGAGGGGGGAAAGGAAGGAGGAGGAAGAGCAGGAGGACCAGGCAGAGGAAGGAGAGGAGGAGGAGTGGTAGGACCAGGAGGAGGAGGGGAAAGAGGAGCAGGAGAGGGAGGAGGAGCAGGAGGAAGGCAGTAACAATATCAACATTGGCCTGCAGTACAAAATAAAAAACAGATCAAATTGATAACTTTACAATATAAGAAGACAAAAACAGAGAGAAAGTATAAAAGGAAAAAAAAGAGAAAGACCTCTGAAAATATAAATGAAGAACATAGGAGATGATCTTTGTGGTTTTGGTGAGGCAAGAATTCTTAGATATTGCACTGAAAATATAATCCATAAATTTGATAATTTGACTTCATCATAATTTAGAAAATGCGTTTAAAAAGATAAAAAAACGAGACACCAACTGAGAGAAAATGTTTGCACAAACTCTATTTTGACAGAGGATGTGCATATAAAACAAAGTCCTCAAAACTCTGTAAGAATTTTCTGATTATTAGTTATTTGAATACAGCCCTCCTCCAAAGAAGACATAAATACAGGAAAAGATAGTCAACATCATTAATCACAAGACTGAAATCACAGTGAAAAGCCACTGCATATCTTTTGGAGTGGCTAGAAGAAAAAAAATTAAAAACAAAACAACATTCCTGTATACACGTGCGTGCATGCGCACACACACACACACACACACACACACACACTCATGCACGCACACATACACTGGGCTGGTGAGATGGCTTAGCAGATAGAGGCCTTTGTCTCCAAGGCTGACCAGTGAGTTTGATCTCTGGAACTCAGTGGTTGGAGGAGAGAATCAACTGCCAGTTGTTCTCTGATCTTTACACATGTGCTGTGGCACACATGACCCCACCCCCATAAATAATGTTTAAAAAAATAAAAGAAATCTTGATATTTCAGGAGCTGGAGAATATATAAAACAACTTGAATTCTTGTACATTGCTCATGGCAGCTCAAAATAGTACCCCCACTTTGGAGAATGGCTTGGCAGTTTAACGTAAAAATAAATGCATAGTTGTTATATGCTTCAGAAATACCATTTTGGTATTTACCGTGGGGAATGAAAACTTAGGCCACCATTAAAACATGTAAACGAATGCTTATAATGGCTTTCATCATACTGGTCCAAAACAGGACATAACTCAGGGCCTCCTGTTACTGAGTGAACAAACCGCAGTGCCCTTGTATGGAACAGTGCTCACGAATGAAATGCACGCCTGATATGTAGAATAAAACAAACAATTGGTGCATTAGGAAAAGCAAACACAGCCAGGTGAATAAACACCATACAACTCCACTGAAATGGCATTTAGGAAAAGACAAAACTCTAGCTGGACAGGAATTCCTGAGAAATTGTTTGGGAGTCTGGGTTGGGGAGAGTTTGACTGACAAGAAGCGCTGAAGGCCATTGTAATGGGCACAGGCTGCATGAATTTATTTAAGACCTTTAGAACAAGAGTTTACTTGTTTGCTTAAGATTTATTTTATTTTTAACTATGTGTTTATGTGTCGTGTGCGTTTGGGAGCAAAGCCAGTAGAAGGCACCGGTTGCCTCTGGGGCTGTCGTTGCAGGTGGTAGTGGGCCATCCGACATGGATCCTGGGAGCTATTCGGGTCCTCTGCAAGAACAGTGTGCATTCTTTGTTTTTCTTAAATTTTATCTATCATCTATCTGTCTGTCTATCTATCTATCTATCTATCTATCTATCTATCTATCTATCTATCTATCTATCTACCTACCTACCTATGTACCTGCCTGCCTGCCTGCCTGTCTGTCTGTCTGTCTTATACCAATCCTAGTTCCCCCTCCCGCCATCAGGATAGTATGTGTTCTTAACCACTAGGCCTTCCCTCCTGCCCCAGAACTAGAGTTTAAAAGTGGGTAAATTTTAGTATGCGCAGATTCTGTCTTAACAAATGTGTTAATACACACACACACACCACAATACAAATACATTTGAGGCATGACAAGGAGTTTAATATCATTAATCACTGAATTAAGTTTTCAAGTTAATATTATAGTGAGAAACCATTGGCTACTTCTAGGGGGAGCCCTGCCTGGGCCCTTCTCAGTCGCCACCTCCCTCTCTGTTTTGGTTTTCCAGGGCCAGGAAGGGAACTAGTAATGATTAGCCCCTTTGGGTGTCAAGGCCCTTTTTCCATTAACTTCAGGTACCCTGGACGACCACCAGGTCAAGGTGAGGTGGTCTCTGGCAGAATGAGAGAAGAGAGACGGGGAGGGGATGGGGAGGAGGCTGTAGAAGGGTGGGGCAGGAGTTCAACCTTTGGTTTGGTTCTGGGCTGTGGGTTATTCTACTCACCCTGACACTTGGGGACAGAGATCAGGTGCTCCACAGAAGGCACATGCCCTTAGTTCCTCTTCTCTTTGCTTTGGGCTTGATCCTGCAAGCCCTCCCCACTAGCTTGGCAGCCAGCCCTTCCTGAATTTCTTTCCCAGCGCCTCCTGCCTGCCTCTTGATTTAATACCCAAACAGGCTTTGAGATTTTTTTTTAAAGGCCATTAAACATAATGGACTCTGAATTCCCAGCTTGGTCCATTTCCACTTTTCTGAGCCTTTTGGGGTTCAGATTACCTCAGCTGTTTTCTGTCTTGCTCGAGGCTTCCTGGTTAAGAACACTGGTTCTGTTCGAGCAAGCATCATGGAGCGGGCTGCAGTGGTCTTGTCATGCAGCTGATAAGGAGGGAGGGGATTGGCTGGGGTCCTCTGCTTGGACCCCATTGCTAATTTCCCCATTCCTTGCATTTCCTGAGGTGTGACATACAGAGCACCCTTTCCCGTGATTCGGGAAGCCGTGAAAACCTGAGCCATGAAAATCTCTCTGATGAGTATTCTTACACTGTACATACCTCTGACCAAGTAAGGCACCCCAACTGTTCCATAGATCATCCTCAGGCTCCCATCGTTCTGACTGAGCTCTGCTGTCTAGTAAACCGAGGACAGTAACTCATGACTGGAGTGGGTGTGACACTAGGTGACAGCAATGGTTGACAGGCTGGGAGCTGACTCACCTCTGCAGGCTTTTTTGACTCAGACCAATTTCCTTTGGTTTCTAGTGGGCCAAGCGAGATTCCTCGGGACACCCATTGCTGAATTGGGGTTTTGGTGGATTACGGTGACTTGCCAGTGAGCCGGAGGCCAATTAGAGAAAAGCGCAATTCATGAGATTGTGCTGTGGGAGCTGAGGTTTTACAGAAGGGCTGGTGGGACTGAGGGACAGAGAAGGCCCACCCAGGTGAAAGGACTTAGCTATGGAGCCCAAGAGAGGTGGGGACACGCAGTGTTAATAAGTGCAAATAAGTTTTGAAGGAGGCCAGGGGAGTGTAGACAGAAGAGGAACAAACAGCAGAAGGGTGGGTTTCTTTCTCTCTCTCCAAGCTGGATGCTTGCAAAGCAAAACCAGGCAGGGAGTCTCTGGAAGGGCGGGTGCTGGATGTCTGCATTGTAGGTGTCTTACAAGTGATCTGGAGTGAGACCTGAGCAGGCTGAGGCTCACTGACTATGGCTGGCCTATGGCAGGCTGTCTGTATAGGGCTGTCTGTCTACAGGCTACCCAGTAGCCAGGGGCTTCCCAGGGCCCAAAGGCTCTGCACGTTCCCCAGGAGGCTGCCTGGAAAGGACTCCAGGGAACCGCCCTGAGGGTAAAGTGAAGTCTTTCTCCCTCCCTCCTTTCTTCTTGTGTACCTCCCAGTGTCTTGAGCTTTACCTGTTCAAAAGAGGGTGAGGAGGGTTGGGCAGTGGCGGTGCACACCTTTAGTCCCAGCACTCGGGAGGCAGGGGTAGGCGGATCGCTGTAGTTTGAGGCCAGCCTGGGCTACAGAGTGAATTCCAGGACAGCCAGGTCTGTTGCACAGGACTGTCTCAGAAAACAAAACAAAACAAAAAAAACCAAACCAAAACAAGCAAACAACCACAACAAAAAGCAAAACAAGAGAGAGAGAAGGCAGATGCTGTGACGGTGATGACTCTCAAGATGGCCAAGGTGCCAGTGAAGAGAAGTGGGGAGGCCTTTGACAAACTGCAGGCACCAGTCGTGGATGCTCATGGGTACACTGCCAGGACCGTGTGATGGCTCAGTACTTTCCTTGCACCCCTTATCTCTCTCCAGGGAGGGGGAAACTCCTTTGCTGATCTTGTAGGGGTAGAGAAGTGAGTGGTTGCTACGACCACTCTGCTGGTGGGGAGAGCCTGTCCTTTGTGATGCTTCCTGGAGAGGAGAGGTAGACAGAGAGACAGTGGCTGAGGATGTGTGGCCACAGCCTGAAAACCTCTCTCCTGTGGCCCTGCCAGTGTCCCATGCTGTCATCCACCTTCTTCAGTTCAGTCCCCTTTTCATGTGTGTGTGTTTTTCTTTTGGTTGTTAAATGATTCCTCACTGAAATATTTTCTTTGTCGTTCTGAACTACACTGCCACTCTGCCACATCATGACTGATGTCACCGGTGAAGTTGTGGGGGCTGTGCTATAGCCATTACAGCCTCTGGAAGGGACAGACCCCAGGAGCTCTCTGCTGGCTCCAGAATGTTCTCCGGCTAAAGATAGATATCCATTGGGCAGTGCCGAGGGCTTCATCACAGTTCTGTCTCCGCTGTCCTTAGTCATTTCCGCTTGAGTGTCTCCTTGAGGGCTTGGCGACCATTGCAGAGGCAGAAGGTGCACCTCACTGTAGCTTGCCGATTCTTAACAGTCAGAGTCATTGTCATCCTCACAGTTGTCCCTGGTTACCTTGGTGATGTTACCTTTCGTGGAGGCACACAGAGCACTGGTCTTGGTGTAGCTCAGGTACACAGCTTGGATCTTAGCAGGGTGAGGCTTGGGTAGTAGCACAGTAGAGTGGTGGATTCCTAGGCTTGGCATTACCTCACTCACAACCCTGCCCTTCCAGGCTGCTCTCTTAATACTTCCATCCACATTCCTGAGGGCTAGACGTGCTGGTCTGTGGAATGCCACCATTAAAACCATTGTCCCTACTGTTTCCTCCACTCAGAAATACACTTGTCTGTCTGCTAAGTTCCTGTCCAGTTCCAAGTTCAAATTAAGTCTCCTGAAGTCCTCCCTGGATCCTCATGGAGAGGTTAGTCGTGGTTATACACACTGCCAGCCTATTTGCAGGTGATGGGGTTTTTATCTTGTTCCACTGTAGTTCATCGTCAGCTCTCTGGTTTCCTTTCCCCAACACACAGAAGGTGCTTAGTAAGTTCTGCAAGTGCATGGTCTATGTGTGACTGCGTGAATGAATTGGCTGGTGGCAAGAGTTCTGCAAGTGCATGGTCTATGTGTGACTGCGTGAATGAATTGGCTGGTGGCAAGAGTTCTGCAAGTGCATGGTCTATGTGTGACTGCGTGAATGAATTGGCTGGTGGCAAGATGAGAAGAGAAAACACAGCTTAAGGGGAAACTACCCCCCATCCCTGTCTCCCTCTCTGTCCCCTCAGTGATGGCTATGATGTTCCTTAAGGATGCTGAACCATCTGCCCAGCCTCTCTCAAGGATTGCTTCATTGACTGCTTGCTGGTGGCTTTTCTGGGAGCCACCAGCAGCACTTGCACGTTTGGCAGGGACTTAATGACCGCGGAAGCTTGAGAATCAGGTCTGTGTTAAGTCATGATAAGAGCTTCAGGTTTGCTGTGAGACCAGAATCTCTCAGTCCTCTTGGAGGAAGGAGCTGTTCTGGGATTGGGTGGTGGGCGAAGAACTGAATTGAGATGGGGTAGGAACTCTCTCGTGGGATGATGACAGAGTCTGTGGAGTGAGAGCATGCATGAGGTGAGGTAGAGTGTCTTTGTGAGGGTGAGAGAAAGTTGGGGTTCAGAGACTGGTTTGGGTCTAGGGTGGCTGAATATTAAGTGCCAAAGGCTTTGCAGTTAGAAGGAGATAGAGCAAGAGGCGAAGTAATAAGCACAAAGTAGCTGGGCTGGGGCGCCCTTCCCCAGCAAGCTAACAGACTTGGGAATGGCTTGGGGCACAGAAAATGGCCCCAGAAGATGTTGAAGGGAGCCGTGACAGACCTTAGGATTTGGCTAGTGCCAGTCACATATGCCAATAGCAGTACAGAGGACCTTCAGTCGTTCCCCCCCCCCCCGACTTCCTAACAGCAAAAGCCTCAAAAACAGGGGTGATGTGGGTCCTGGCTTTTGAACAACCTTTCCCCCACCTTCCTTGTGGGCAGTTAATATACTAATAGCCCATGGCACCCCAGGAAGGGATGAATGGGGGTCCATTTGTTTTTTCCAGAGTTTGACCTCTCAGGAAAACTCTTACCCCCAAAAGTGTGGGTTTAAGTGAAAGCATAAATCAGCCCCTTTGAAATGCAGAGGCAGCTAGTGGAAGCCCCCTTTGATATGCAACTTGGAACCCGGGCACTTAAAACCTGGGTTAATTCTCCCACTTTATTGGAGGCAGAGAAAGGGAAGAGGAGGAAACCCAGGACTGGTCATTAAGTCTGGGGACTTGAAAAGCCTGGGGCAGGAGCCTGCGGCTGCAAAGACGTCAGGGAAGCAAAGCAGCCCTGGGAAAAGCGACCCAGTCCCAAAGCACTCTAATCCTGATTCCCACCCAGACAGATGAGACGCAGAGGGTGGAGAAGAGAGGAGGGGGCAGGCAGCAAGGGGAGGGGCTCCGGAGGATGGGGAGGGTTGCTACGGAAACGGGGAGGGCGCAGGGTAGGAGAAAGCCAAGTGCTAAGTTGGCAATTTCCTGAAAAGAGCTGAGAATGCTAGAGAGTGTGGGTCTCATTCACTGGGCAGCGTGTGTTTTCAGAGGTCTGGGGGCTGTGGCCCCTTGTGGGATCCAGGGCTGTGTGGCTTGCCTGTTACCTCCGGGCAGGGTCTGGGACTTTCATTAGAAACATCTGTGGCTTGCTGACCTCTGTCACAGGGCGGGTGGGGGAGAAACGTTGGGAGGACTCCGTAAGATTTTCAGACAGGGGTACGGTCCTGAAGATGCAAAGCTTTTCCCTACGGGACTCCCAGGAGGGAGAGGCAGGGTCTCTCAAGGCCATTTGGTGCTGGTTTGGGGACCGCACATCCTGGGTTTTCCAAGGTGTTTGCCACTGTCGTCCCTACAAGCTGCTAGCTGAACTCTTAGGTGGCTCAGCCTGCAGCTGGGACAGGCAGCTGCAGGAACTTTATGGGGAGTTGCTGAGTGTGCTGGCGGCCTGCCCTGAAATCTCCTCACCATAGCTCCCCGAGGCTGGCTGAGGCCGGGGCTATGAGGCTGTGAGCTGATCTGATTGCCACCTCTCCACCTCTGCTGTCTTCAGTTTTATTTTGGTGGATGGGAAGAGTGGAGGATGGGAGCTGATTAAGTGAAAGCCTGACCCTCCGGAGTTGGCCTCTTCTTTCAGCTAGGCTTGGGGAGAAGGTAGCTGATGACTTTTTGCCAGCCTCCCCGCCCACCTCACATCGCTGACCCCCCCCCCCCACACCTAAATCTCCCTCTGACCTCTGGGCTCTGAATTCTGGAGAACACATTAGTCCTGTCCTTGACATGAGCCTCGACTCTGTGGCCTGGGATGTTCCACATATACACACCTAAGCTCAGGGCCAGCCTAGGATCAGCAACAAGAGAGTCTTGCCTCTCAACCCATGTCCTGTCCCTCTCTCCACACGGACTCAGGAACCCACCTCCATTTGAAGGAACTATACCTCCACTGTGACCCAGCTTGGATCTACCCCGGCTCCTTTCCTGTACCATAACATAGTTATAACCGTATTCCTCAGTGGATTTCAGACTGAACAGCATAAACCACAGGAGTAACTAGCTTCAACCTCCTTTGTCACAGGAAAACTGAGAGCCATCCCCGAGAAGGCAGGGGTTGGCTGACACACCTCCACATCCCTAGGACATGTGGAGGAGGAAGGCAGAGGGACCGTTAAGAGAATCTAGTTACCTTTGGAGCTAATGCCCAGGTCACCTCTACATCGCTTCACTCAGGCCAGGCCTTGAAGGGCCAAGAGGAGTAGCTCCATCACCTGCTTTCTCATAGGCCAGCACACGAGCAGCAGAAGCAGGGTAACCACTGGGGCCGAGCTATAAAAGCCCAGGGCTACTCTTCTGTTATGGCCAGGAGAAGTGGGCTCTGAAAACAGGGAGTCAGGCTTCTAAAGTGCTAACCTGAGGGTAGAGCCCAGCGAGGAGGAAGACACAGAGAGCCAGTCACTGGGAAGCCCCAGAGGGAAAGGAATGATAGTGTGAAGGGTGGACAGAATGCAAAGAAAGGACGAGGCAGAGCAAAAGCGGCCCCTAGGTGGTGTCTGTCATAACCAACCTTGGATTTCAACGAGTGAAGGCCAAATTCAAGATGTTTGAGATCTTTCTGGGAAAAGACTCATGGTGATAGTATACATCTATGTGAGAACAGGATCCTGTCTGTATGTGTATGTGCAGGGGCACCGCATACACACACACACACACACACACACACACACACACACACACACACACACCCCACACGCGCGTGCGCACACATGCACACATGCATGCACACACACATGCATGCACACACGCACAATGCACACACACACGCACACAAATGCACAACTAGCTACAGGGTAGGCCTTTGCCAGCAATCGCTGCATTCCTCATCACCCAAATCCAGCCCACTTTGCAAAATGCTTTCTCATGCCTCCTTGGCACGTTCTCCTCTACAGCACTCTGCTCCCTTCTATACGCTTCCTGCGGCCGAGGCTCTTTCTTCTCCGCTCTCTTTTAAAGCAACTGTAGAAACACCTGCATTTTATTAATGTTGCCTGGAGCTGGGGCTGAGCTAGGCCCCCTCAGCTCGCACCCCCACCCCATGCTCAGTGAAGCAAAGCCCAAGCGTTAACCCTGTGTGGCTGGGTTTCTGTCCCCAAGAAGTGGGTCCCCATGAGTTCAGAAAAGTGTCCAAGCTATGGAGGGGTGAAGGTCCTGGTAGTTATTCAGACATTTTGATAGTTCAGGCACCCCACTTCCCTTATTTCTCCTATCGTCCCCAGTGTCTCTGGCCAGAAGACAAGGCCATCATCCCATCTTGAAAGGCATCATTCTTAGAGCAGTCCTCCAGACTGGCCCTTTAACTGTCTACTGCATTGTTCTGTTTTTAGAGGCCAACCGGGACTAAACAATTCCAGAAAGAAAGGAAGAAAGGAAGGAAGGAAGGAAGGAAGAAAGGAAGGAAGAAAGAAAGAAAGAGAAGCTGCTTTCCCCTTTAAAATATTTTAAATAAGGAAAGCATAAAGAATATAAAAATGTCTCATAGTCCTATCACCCAGAGATCCCTACTAACATTTCTTTTAATGCTGTACAGGCATTTTTGTTTTTTTACAAAGAAGTATTAGGGGGCGGGGCAGATGGGCAGCAATCATGAGAACTTCAGTTCAGAGCTCCAGAACCCACTTAAAATAAAATCTGGGTGTGGTACTATATGCTGGTAACCCTAGCACTAGGGAGAGGAAACACACAGACCCTAGCTAGCCAGTTGAGCAGAAACAAAGCTCCATGGTCAGTGAGAAAGACACTATCTCAAGAAATAAGGTAGAGATAATAGAGAAGGCACCTAGCATCAACCTCTGGCTTGCACATGTGCCCATATGGGTAAGTGTGTCTGTACCCCAGCACACACACACACACCACCACCACCACCACCACTGCCGCCACCACCATCATTAAAGATATTACGTGATCTTCAACGTATCACCCTCCCCAGCAAGTTGACAAGTTGCCCCCTCTTTCTCTCTTGCTGTCTCCTCTCTCTCTCTCTCTCTCTCTCTCTCAACAAGGGCTCTTTGTTACATATCTCTGGCTGTCCCTATATCTCACTAGTAGACTCAGATGACCTTGAACTCACAGAGATCCACCTCTGCCTCTAGAGTCCTGGGATTAACTATGCCCAACATAGTTGCTTCTCTTAAAGACAGTGATTGTTGACAGTTTCTTGTATGTGATCCCAGAGATTTGCTCATAATTGTAAATAAGCCCAGAATCCTTGCCATTTTAACTCAAAGACTCAGCCATTCTTGGTCAACTTTGTATTTGTCTATAAGACAGCTGTGCCACCATTTATTTGACCAATGGGCATGTAGGTAGCAGGTAGCTTGTGGTTTGTTCTTCTTTTCCTTCTTTTTATTTTAATGGTTTATTTTTAGCAAAACGTGTTGTATTCATTTTATCCCAGGACTCAGGAGGCTGAGGCAGGCAGATTTCTGTGAGTTCAAGGGCAGCCTGGCTTATACAGCAAGCTCCAGGACAGCTGGTATTACATAGTGAGACCTTGCTCAACAACCAAGCAAATAAACAGAAAGATTTATTGATTGATTGATTAAACGATTGATTGATTATTGAGTATGTATGTGTGTGTGTCTGTGTGTGTCTCTGTGTATGTGTTTCTGTGTCTCTGTGTGTCTATGTCTGTCTGTCTATCTGTCTGTCTGTAGGGGACAGAAGAGGGCACTGGTCTCCTGGAGCTGGAGTTACAGGCAGTTGTGGGTGCTGGGGACTGTACTCTGGTCCTTGACAAGAACAGTGTGTGCTCTTAACTATTGAGCCTTCTCTCTGGCCCTCCAGGTCAGATTTCATATCTTTTGTGACATCTTCTTTGACAGATTCAGGAGCCAGATCATTCCCTGTTTCACATTTCCTTAGTCCTCTTTATAAATGGCACTGAATTCAGACTTTTAGGTGTTTGTTCTATGTGTTACTTTTTTTTTTTTTTGAGATGGTCCCATGTGTTCCAGGCTGGGCTTCAAACTCACTATGTAGCTGAGGAAAGCTCTGAACTTTTGATCCTCTTGCCTCTAACTCAGGAGTGCTGGGATTACAGGCACCATCATGCCCACTTTATGGGATGCTGAGGATTGAATTCAGGGCTTTGTGTATGCAAGACAAACACTCTGTCAGCTGAACTACATCCCAACCTTGGGCACTCCATATGTTAGAGCTTAAAAAAAAAGTTCTCTTAAGACAGGGTCTCACTTGCTATGTAGACCAGAACTGGCCTTGAACTCGCAGAGATCTACCTGCCTTGGTCTCTCCAGAGCTAGGATTAAAGGTGTTCTGTATGATGCCCAGTCTCCACATTCGATCTCGCTATGAGGATGCTTCCAGTTTTTATTCTGAGGCAATACTTTTCTCTTAAATTTTGTTTCCTTGTACAATTTGACTTCTAGGTGTATACCCCAGAGAACTGAAAGCAGAGGTAGAGATTTGTACAGTCAAGCTCTTGGCAACATTATTCAGAATAACTGAAAGGTAGAAACAACCCAAATGTCTGTTAGCAGGAGGCATGGCATGCATACACAGAACGTGACTCAGCCTTTAAAAGGGGAGAGATTCACCTTGAGGACAAAGGGACAGATTCTACACAACTCCATATGAGATGGTTTTGGTGGTCAAAACCATCCAGACAAAGAGCAGAATGTTGCCTGCCAGAGGTGGAAGGGAGGAGGGGATGCTGACCGTTTTATGGGCACACAGTCAGTTTGGGAGGACGAAGCCATTCTGGAGAGAACACACCATGGACACCAGTTAATGCTACCACACGGTGTACTTTAAAATGGCACGTTTTATGTTGTATGTCAAAATAGCACGTTGTGAGCTGTATGTATTTTGTCACAATAAGCATCCTTTCTCTTCTTATGAAAATGTGCTGCTCCTGTGTGTAGAGCTGCTGGTGAGTCTGCCTCCTGGCTCGCTGTAGCTACCTCCTCACCTCCGCCACTGCTGATCCAGCCAGTACCAGAGAGTCCTTATCCTATTTCCAGATATTTCCAGGGCAGGAGCCCATGACATTATTAGGCAATCTTTTCCAGTGTCTCAAAACCCCAGACATTCTAGCTAGCAGGCCTTTCCTGTTACACCTGCAGTGGATTTTCCTGGGTCAGTAAGTGCTTTGTCAGGCCAGAGACCCTCTTCATGCCACCTCCAGCAGCGGATCTGGAAATAAGCTAGCGAGCAGGCTCGGGAGGTCCAGTTAGAATTCTCATCAGCAGGAAGGATCGTTGTCGCTGTGCTGTGAGCCCCCAGCAGAGCCTGGGACTCAGGCCTTGTGGGATCCGAGAAGATGGTAGGGCCCACCCCTGCTGTCTTCACTATGGCTTGCTGTGCACTTCTGACTTCAGCTGAAGGCCTCTCGCTGACAGGCTAGCTCCCCTAAAACCCAGGGGCAACGCTAGCAGGTTATTTCAGCAACTCCTTAGACTCTTGTTTGGCTGGAGCTCATGACATATTCATCAACGACTTGAAAGGTGTACCTGACAGGCATGTTCCAGCACCTGGAAAATGCTGACCTTGTCAGCTTTAAAACATCAAAGGGCCACAGGGGAACCGTGGATTGAGAAAGACCTCATCACCCGGGTACCTGTGAGGTCCGGAATGACAGATTTGTTTGGTCTTGGATGAAGTGGGCTTTTTCTGTGGTGAGGATCTGCCCCAGCCCTCCTCCAGGGCCAGGGAGGGAGTGGAAAGGGGGCTGATGTGACTGGTGGCTCCATGTGTCCTCACTTAGATGTCCTTGCTATCACATGCGGGTATAGATGCTCTGATGACCTCCTTACTCACATCAGTGGTGTTCAGAGCCAGGCCTGGTGCTTTGAATGTTTGTCAAAGTGCTGGGTGACCTCTCTGATTTTGACTTGAGAGTTATATGGATGTCTGAACTAAAAAAAGATCTGAGCCAAAGGAAGATAACGGCCCTCAGGTACTACAGGTAGTGAGAGACAAGAGGCAGAGTAGCCCCCGTGGGTTAGTCTCATGACTGGGGCTTGGCGTGAACTAGGTGACAGGTGTCAGCATGGATGTTAGCAGAGTCTGTGTATTAAAAGACTGTCTTGGACCTTTTCTGGTCTGGATCATCTGGAATGTCTGGCAAAGTCAATTCCAGATGCCCTGGTGGAATTTTCATCACGGTCAGGTTGCTAAGGGACCACCCTCTACCTACAACATTTTGGAAATACTAGTATAGCACAGGGTTTGGGGTCTTCTTTTTCCATGCATAATGATATTTTGTTACATTTCTATCCCTTTCCCATCCTTGGCTAATGCATCCAAGGAGCTGGTATCAGGAAAACTCAAGAGAGAAAGAAGGAATGTGGGAGGGATGGAGAGGCTGCCTGGTTTTCCATGCAGAAAGGCACCACCGCGCCTGTATTATTTGCCACTGGATTCTGGGACCTTGTGTGTGGCAGGCTTATAAAGGCTGCAGTTAAAATAGTCACATGGTGTGTGACAAGCTTTTCGTCAATCGTGGTTAGCATATACAACAATGGGCCCATTAAATTAGAATGAAGCTGAACAATTCCTCTTGCCTGGTGATACAGCAGCTATCCTAAGACTGTAGCACAGGCATTACTTGCGTGTGTGGTAATACTTGTGTAAACGAACCCACTACGCAGCCAGTCGTGAAAGTATAGCAACATGATTGTGTAGAGTATGTAATGTTTGATAATGGTGACCAACAACTGTTCTGGCTTATGTATTTACTATATCCCACTATGGATATTAAGTGTGTACTCTTTCCAATTGTAGAAAAGTGTTATAAAAACAGTCCGCCATCCCACACTAGCAGCAGCCTCATACAACAACGTGTGCTTACTGTGTGTCTGGATTACATCAGAAGGCCATGTTAAGTGACTGACCTCAGCCATCTAGGTTGTCATGAGTGCATTCTGTCATGCTCTCACAGGCCATGCAATGCCGTACTCCTCAGAACTGGTCTCTAATGTTAGGTGACAGATGACTATAGCTGACAAATCTTGAAAGGGGGGAAGCAGTTAGAGAGTCCAGCGAATTGTCTGAACTTCCATAGCAGGTCTGTGAGTGAAGGGAAGGAGCCCATTGCCTCATAACCCGTGGGCATGTTACCCTTAGGAGGCCCTAACTAAAATTTGAAGGGTCGCCCATGTACTCTTTCAGGGCAGGCTTTGGTTTTAAGGTCAGAAGTGGATCTGAGACATCGAAGGGCTGAAGAAAGTCCTGATTCTGATGAAAATGAACTTTCCTACCCCAATCTGCGGAGGACCCTGACTGGGCCTTTGGGCTGAGGAGGGAGTTTCCTTGAGCAATAGCAGCTGTATAGCCAAATGCTAGGACTTGGGTCCCTGGAGGTGTCCCTACAAAGGTCTCCTAGGCTGCTTCTGCAGAGTATTTGTGGCTTTCTTCTCTAGAGGTAATCCAGAAAGCCCAGGAAAGGGAGAACACATCGGGCAAGCTCCTGCTGTGTGGGTCATGCCCCCCTCTTTCTTTTATTTACGTTTCAGTTAGTACACAGAATAGTGGCTTTTAGTAGGACATTTTTCATACACTTTCATTTTTCTTGATCCTTCCTTTGAAAGTTTCCTGCTATAGATGCAGAAGCCCCATTTCTTGGACAGTTCTGACTGGGGCAATCTTAGCAGGAAGGAAAAGTGACTTTTTGAGAGTTGTTTGCACTTGGACTGCTCCAAACCCCCAACTCCCTACCCCCCACCCCCATTCTGAAGACAATGGGCTGAGAGCGTGGCACCAATATGGTGACTGATGACATCTTAGCACCTTTGCTGTGGTTTGGCCTCCTCACCAGGTGCTTGCCATACAAGCATTTTGGACAGCTGATCCAGGAAACAGTTGAAGGCAGCTCTGATCAATGCAGCCTGTCTCTAGAGCCCGCTCCCCATTCCCTTTAATTCTTTTCTCTCTCTTTTAATAATTTATTTGTTCTTATTTTATGTACATTGGTCTTTTGCCTGCATGTCTGTCTGTCTGAGGGTTTCAGATCAAATCTTGGAGTCACAGACAGCTGTTAGCTGCCACGTGGATGCTGGAAATTCAACCCAGGTCCTCTGGAAGAGCAGACATGGCTCTTAACTGCTGAGCCATGTCTCCAGCCCCTCTTCTCTCTTAAAAATTTAAAAAGTCACATCAATTTTAAAATGTATTGCTGTGTGTGTGTGTGTGTGTGTGTGTGTGTGTGTGTGTGTGTGTGTGTGTGTGTGTAGGTCAGAGGATGAAATCGAAGTTGGTTCTCTCCTCCCACCATGTGGATCCTGAACTCAGGGCATCAGCTTTGGAGCTACGCATTTACTCCTGAAACACCTTGTAAAACGCCTATTCTTTGAACCTTGAATTCATATGCTTAAATAATCCTCCTGCCTCAGTAGCTGAGATTAGATGCATGTATCCCTGCTGCATTTTGAGCTTCAGTTCCTCAGTCTATCCCCAAGTCAGATAGCTTTCCATGCCTGTTCTCATTCTATCTGTAGCCCAAACATCACAAGGGTGGCTCACGAGCCCATCAGAAAAGCTGACCGTGGATCGCGAGGCAGGTGTGGTGGCTGGATGAAAGTCAGTGATCCCTGCAGAATGGGTGTGTACTGCTACAGGTTCCCTATGGAGCCCTGAGGTCTCTCACAGAAGAATCTTCAGAGGGCTTATTCACTCTCTGGGCTCGCTTCCTTCGATTACAGCTCACTTCTTCCTGCCTTCTCCCACTGTCTTTCTTAACATCTGGGCACCCTGTGACAGCAAGGACTCTGGGAGGGGGTGTTCAAGGAGTCAGATATCTTCCAGCCATGCAGGCTCCATTGCTGTGAGCAGTTTGAGATCTTTTTCTTGCAAGGACAAGTAGAGAGGAGAAGGTTGGGAGAACACTTCCAAGCCGTGCCTGTTCTTTATTTTTCTTCCCCTCTTTGGGGCTGAATGACCAGATTTTCTTCTTCTTCTTCCTCCTCCTCCTCCTCCTCCTCCTCTTCTTCTTCTTCGTATATTTTGGCAGGCCTCGTTTTGTTCTGACAGAAAAAAAAATAACAGGCATATTTTTGGGCGATTACTCAACTGGGGTCCTTTGTGGCAGGATATGCAGCTGCGTGACTAATGGAGCTGGCTTTCTCCTGGCTTCCTTCCCCTTTCAAAGCTCTTGTTTACTGCCCTATACCAAAAAGGAAGAGAGAGAGAGAGAGAGAGAGAGAGAGAGAGAGAGAGATTTTTATATGTTAAGAAAAGCTTTGGGAGATACTCAAAGGCTATAAATCCTATGGATATTCCATTTCCAGAACGGCAAAGTCTCCACCCCTCTTCCTAACTTCTTTAAAGCACTAAAGCGCCTGACTCAGGATATGTGAATCTTCTCTCCCACCCCCACGTCCCTGCTTTCTTCTGAACATATGTCTAGCAGATCGTGTGTGTGTGTGTGTGTGTGTGTGTGTGTGTGTGTGTGTGTGTGTGTGTGTGTGTGTTAGAGAATGGAGCAGGATGGGAACCATATTTATGATGCTTAATTCAGCGACTGTTAAAGGAAAGAATAATGACTTCCAGGGGCTCAGGGCCTCCCCCAAACAAGTCCTTTGTATCTCCATAGTCCATGACAGTTTTGTGGTGTAAGCAAAAGTTATTAGAAAGCATGAAACTAGCTTAGCAAGGAAGGGTATCTGCTGAATAGGGAGGGATTGCCTGCCTCTCAACAGGAAAGTCCTACTGGCTGGCTTTGGGATCCCGAAGTCTGCCTGGGTCTTCCCAGAGAAGCTTTGGAAGAGATTCTTTTTAGCTTGTTGTGTTTGACAACTGTAAGTGGAGTTAGGGTTTTTTGGAGAGACCACCAAATGGCTTTCTAGAGGTTCATAGCTTTCTAATTTCCAAGGGCGTCTGGCCTCTGGGTGAGAACAGTTGACCAGCTATTTAGGTTTCGTGGGGATAGAGCCAGTGTAGACACAGCACAGGATACATGGCTGTGTGATGGGTTTGAGTTTTAGCTGGGAACTGGGTGGACCTAGCCATTTAACAGCTGTAGGTTTCAGTTGCTTGGGTGTTGAAACTGGACAGTGTCCTCTCTTCAATCTGCTGGCATGGAGAGGAAGATGGCAGAAGCACATTGTGTGGCAGGAAGTGTAGGCCTTCTAATCTCCCTCATCCAAGGGCCTGGTTCATGTTTGCAACAGAGCATTGTCTGGCTACTTGAGGACTGTGATGCCTAAGAATGAAGCGGAGTGAGAGGCCTGGTCCACGTTACTATCTGGGTGTCTGGATTGTCTCCAACTTTGCTAGCCCTAAGTCATCATTCCTGCAGCTCTCAGAATCATTACTGATCACAATCTTTTCTTCCCCTCCTTGTCCAGCCCAGATAAAAGGCACTGCCCGACCAACCCCATCCTGCCTGCTCTTTCTTCTGTAATGAACGCATCTTTGCAGATACTCTTGGTCCTGGGAGGTGACCTCTAGAAACACTTTAGACACCCTCTTCTGCCTCTCCTATCCTCTTTCCTCAACGTCTCTGATAAACTTCCATCGGTCATTGTTTTAGAAATAAGGCTTCACGTACAGTTGGCTCTTGCCAGACTTTCTCCAGTTGGAGGCTATACTATGAAGAAATAAGATTTTGAAATACTGTCTTTCTCTTGACCCCTTCAGTAACTATACAGCAGTAACCCCGAGAGCCTTTCCTAGTTTGAATCCAATATTCTTGGTAAAGTCAAGTTGACTTGATTTGGGGAGAAGGTAAATTGAGACTGTTGCTGGGAAGCTAATTGATTACTGAGCATGTCAGTGACCCAAACAGAAATAGAACCCTACCACCCGACTCCCCTTTGCCTGGGGCTTCCAGAGTCCTCTTCGTTGGCTATCCCAGAATAGCTTCTCCCAGGCTGACCAGCTGGGAAGTGATGTGTGGCAAGGGTTATTTTTTGCTTTGGCTTAACTCTTAAGAAAATACCCCAGACTCCTAAACTCAGCCTAAGAAACTCCATTTCTCACACAACTGTCCCCTTGCCAAGTTTCAACAGGGTCCATTACATCACGAGTGCTTTCAGGTCACATTCTCCACTCGGGATGGCACCCTGGTACCTGAACTGCGTTCAGAAATCACAGTCTATCGAAGGAAACAGATCACTAAGTTACTCCACCGGGCTGAAGCTGTTGACACTGCTTATTGGGAGATGCCAGGCATTGACTAATGCTCTTCTAGTCATGTGGACCTGAACTAGCTGCAGCTCTGTAGCAAAGGGTGTGGCCATCCAAGGCCTGGGGCTCAGGGAGCTCATGGAGAGAGGAATAGGGTAGGGTGTACAGGAATTGATTTGTAAAAACCGATTGCTGAATTTTTAGAAATTTTCCAAGCTCATTGCTTAAGACAGCCATTATTAAGTCACATATTCAAAACCAAAATTGTAAATGTTACAACCTAATCACTCTCTAGTTCATCTTACCGTGATTTGTCCTTTGCCTGTTGAGTCCCACAGCTACTACTGTATATATGAGCATTGCTCTGGGAGTGGCCTGCTGCGATGAGCCTCTGCAATTGCCCATTCAGTATCATTACCCTGACAGTTCTAACTAGCCGTGGTGTGACTATTTATACCAGAGGAACCGGCAAACTCTACTAAGGGCTTGATGCCTTTTCCCTTTGTTGATCATCTAGAGTTAGAAAACCGGAGACTCAAGGCAGTGAGGGAACACTAATAAGGTAGATTTAACGTGGAAGTCTATTGTGTCTACGGCACTGATGTGATAAGGAACATGAAACACTGAGGCAGTGTTCTTCCAGGTTTCAAAAAATATTGCTCTGTTAGTCAGAGTCACGTATACTATGAAGAAATGAGGTTTTGAAATACTGTTGTCTGTAGCATAATGACGGATACATTCTGAGAAATGTGTTGGGCAATTTCATTGTTGTATGACTATGGGATATACTTAGGCAAACTAAGATGGCTACAATGCCACTAGGAAATACACTCTTATAGGACTTCTGTTGTGTGTGCAGTGTTTTCTGCCCAAACATTGTTCTGTGGCATATAACCATGAGTTTTTGCTGATTCCTGTTCCTCTTATTATTTTAACAAATTGTCAAATATGCACGTTAGCTGTTAATCATTTACTATCACACTACTGGGAATGTGTGGACCTTGAGGTTCTAGATGGAAGAACATTATAGAATACCTATAGCTCAGCAGTAAGGAACTTGTTTGAAGGACAGTTATAGGGGAGCAGATACTAACTGTCGGGAGAAAGCATCACAGATAAGGTAACTTCTAGCCAGCATCAAAGACTTCCATTAGGTGGATGTGGGAAATAAGACAGACATGTAAAACTGAGCACATCATTAGACAGAAACAGGGTTAGGAAGCAGAAAAGCAAAAACCACTTCTAAACTTCAGAATGAGGCTTTACCACTGTGTTCACAATGCCTGGAAGCTGTCTAAAGGTCTTCCTTCTGCCTGAGCTCATGTGCTCCCCAGAACTCTGGAGCCGTTGATGGAGCTAGAGCTCATCCACAAGCCCATCTCACACATGGGAAATGGGGCACTGGGAAGTTACAGAGCACTCTCAAGGCTAGTCTTTCTGCATAAATGGCGAAGCTGGCACTTAATGGAGATGTAGGATGATGTAGACTTGGGGATCGATAAACTCGCTTAAAAATCTAATCCTGATATTTATGTACCTTTGGTAAAATTACTATTTGAAGTGTTGGTTCTTTGAAAAAGTGTTTTGAAAATTATATTTATATGTTTGTTTATTGGCATGAATGAGTGTGTGTCTGTGTGTATGCACCTATGTGCCATGGTACATACATGGAGGTTTGAGAACTACTTTTAGGAGTCGCTTTTCTTTTTCTACCACGTGGGTCCCTGGAATAGAACTCAGGTCTTCAGACTTGACAGCAAGTGCCTTTGCCTGCTGAGCTGCCTCACCATCCCCAAAAAACGGAGGTGACAGTGCCTTGGTCACAAGTTTGCAATGAAATTTAGGTGAAATGCAATTAATAGAAGTATAGGCCTAGTATTTGGGAAGCCATCCATAAAAGTTTCTTTTCTTTTCTCTCCTGCTGAGTTTTGGGATTACTTACATTGGTTATGAGTCTTTAGTCTAACATACTTACATTTTTAGTTGTGTTTTTAGGAGTTTAGATAAAATGACTCACATAGTTTTCAGGGGCAAGAAGCCAAAGCAGGGAGGAAGGAGGAAGGGGCCAGGAAAAGGGCAGTAACCCAGGACAACATGGACAGCACCCCTTCCCTCGTGGGTAACAGCAGGAAATCCACACACAGGGCTGTGTTTGGGAAAAGCAACCCATGCACCCGCAGCTAGCACCCCCTCTGGGTGCCCCTGGCGACAGCTAAGCTCTATCTTGTCACCAGCCAAGCAAGGGTTCCCAGAAACACCTCTGCCCTCAAATTGCTCAACTCACTCCTTCTCTGAGCATTTTAGGGGTGAGACTGAGCATTTTAGGGGGTGGAAGCAGAGGACTTGGGTCATGTCTTGGCACTCTCTCTTTTTCGCTTACGGGATTTCTCTTTTTCCTTGGTATCCATCACCACGTGGCATGCTTGCTCATTTTTTTGATTGTCAGTTCCAAGAAAGGAGAGGGGTCTTTGTTTTTTTGTTTTTCTTTTGTTGCTGTTGTTTTGAGACAGGGTCTCACTATGGCCTTGGCTGTCCTGGAACTCACTCTGTAGACCAGGCTGGTCTCAGACTCACAGAGATCTGCCTGCTTTTGCCTCCTGAGTTCTGGGATTAAAGACATGTGCCATCATTTGCTTGTTCCATTTGAAATCTAGGCCTGTGCTGAGACAGAGCTATCTTGTAGACATGTATGAAAATGCCACAATGAAACTCCCTACTTGCTGTAATTAATATATAGTAATAAAAATATTGGCCCAAAGAAGATAGTAAAGTCATTAGCTCACTCCTTCCTCTTTTAAAGTTCTATTTGAAAACAATCATCAAACTCTTTGCTCAAGTTCAACATACTCATATTTGGCTCAATTCTCTTAGTGTGAGCCATGCAGTGAGGGGGTTGTCAGAGGCCCAAGGTAGACCCTGAAGAAGCGGATGTCCTTGAGGATGGTCTGGACCTGCTGATGTGATCCAACAGAGGGAGTTAGTTTAGTGGTTAACAGCCTGCACTTTCAAATCCAGGCTCTGCCAGTTGACGGACCTGTAACCTCAGGTGATTTCTGGTTTTATCACTGACCTCAGCTCTCTGCTTCGTGACTCGGGCTTTGATCTAGTCAGCTGCCCCACGTTCCCAATGCTCCAGCCGTGTTTGCTCAGCCATGATGGACTAGCCAGTCTCACATCACAAGCTAAGATAAACCCTCCCTTCAGTTGTCCCTGTCAGTCACTCTGTCCCCGCATGAGAAAGTAACCAATTCAAGAGGGGAAGACGTGCAAACAGACGAGTCTGTTCAGCCGACTCTCAAACGTTGTCATCACAAACACACAACAGTCTGTGAGACAGGATGAATATCCGGGAACAGGTTCCCCAGAAGAAGCCCAGTTTAAGGTCAAAATATCCCCGTTCTGCTTGACATTTTAAATCCTGTGCTGTGCAAGACTGTGTTATACGTGAACACCTGGAGTAGGGGCTAAGAGATTGGGCATGAGGTTCCAAAAATCTCTTTCTAGTTTTAACCTTGAGTTTCCTCAACTGTGACACAGGGAAACATCACTGACTCCTCTACTGGGTCACTGTCAAGACCAAATGGAGCAGGGAGAGATCTCACAGGCTTGCCAGTCATCGTCTCTGAGGATTATGGCTCTGGAGGGTCCATACTGTGCTTCTAAGGGTCTCTCACTTCTACAGGTCTCCCACCCCCACCCCACCTAGTGTGGCTCCATGAGAAGAACACACCACTCCTGTGGTTAGCACTGCCCTCCTGCTGGCCCTGCCTGCATGTAGAGACACAGTCCCTGGATGCTGGACCAACAGGCTTGTCACTGTCAGTGAGTTCAGGCGCCAAGCACATGAATGGATGCCTGCAAAGCGCTTCATTTGAAAGCCACCAGAGCGAGACAAAGCTACCTTCCCTTGCTGCATTCTTCAGCAGGAGGCTTGACACGCCTGGCTTCTCAGAAGGCCTATGCAGGTACAGACATGTACCCCTTCCTGAATACTGGCATTGCCTCAGCAGAGTGCTGGCTGTACACATTCCCACTCTCCTGTAGCTACCCCTGGATCTCCCAGGCCCAGTAGCAAACCAGAAGCCATAGGCATTCTGGAACGCCTGCCTACTGAGACATCATTTAAAGGTTGTTATGCATGGTTTTAGATTCTCTGGTGCCTGCTTTTTCAGACCCAATGTGGTCACCTGCCTTGCTCCAGTTCCGGAGTATCTGGGCTACCTAGCTGCTACCAAATGAGGACAGCTGCAGTTTCACGTCAGTACTGGGGGACGTTAGAGACTTGGAGGTGATGCCTGCTTGGGAGAAGTGTGTGAGTCACTCAAGAGCATCCTTGGAAGAAACTAGGAAACAAAACTGATGATTGTATTTCTTGTGAAATTTGCAGTGATTTATACAAGTATATATTTGCAAGTATAATTGAAAAATAATCCTATATGATATATAATATAATACTGATCACACATTAGAACATAGAGCATTAGATCATAGATCATAAAACATTAGATCATAATGGCTATTAAAGAACAAAAGGAAATGCAGCAAACCATTATCAATGTTTTCTACTTGTGGTTTTGTGTATTCTAAGTTTTCACACTGAGTATTTATTATTTTTATAATTGGGATGTGTGTGTGTGTGTGTGTGTGTGTGTGTGTATTTCTCTCTGTATGCTGAAAAAAATTCTAGTTCAGCTTGTTGTTTTTGTTTGACTTCTTGGTACAGATTAGCTATCTGCTTTTCTTAGCACGAAAATAGGCACAGCATTTTCTTGTATTGATAGCTTCTAGAAGTCTGCCCTTAGTCACTGCAGGAATTGGTGCATGTTTAAGCTTGGCCAGGTCTGGCTAGCATAGAATACTGGTCAGCATGGCTGGGTGAGTTGAGGATAAATATTTAGAGTTGCTTACAAACAGTGAAAAAAAGAAACAAAACCTGCCCTGTGGAGAATGTTCTGGGCTTAATTCCCTTACACGAGGAACATGTTTTGTAGTTACTGCCTGTCTTTGGGAAGGGCTGTTCACAGTGCAAAGCAAGAGAATCGATGGCCAGGACACCCTCAGATGGGGGTTGTGTGGCCGTGCCCTGGCTGTCCAGGTCCCAGGGGAGATGAGCGTGATGATCTCATGGTTATTTTCCATCCCTTATGATCTGTGGGACTTCCCTGATACTTGTGTAGCTATTTGTAATTTCTTCTCTGACTAGTCCTTTTCACATTGCTCTGAAGAAAAGCAGAGATTTTCTTATTTCTTTCTGGGTCATAAACGGCAGAGTTTTATTATCCAACGTATTTTTTTTTTAAAAAAGGCTTAATGAAAAAGAAAGTTCTTTTTTACAAAAAATTATTTATTTTTATTTTATGTGTATACTTTTTTATATTTTATGTATATACTTGTCTATTTGTATATGCACTATGTTCTTGCAATACCAACAGAGGCCATCTGATCCCCTGGAACTGGAGTTATATACAGTTGTGAGTTGTGAACTGCCATATGGGAGCTGGGACTTGAACTTGGGGCCTCTGGAAAAGGACCAGCCTTAACCAACGAGCCACCTCTCCAGCACTCCCAAAATAACAATTCTTTAGCAGTTGACTCTGGACTCCCTAGAACATCTTGTCCAAGATGTGTTCATCTACTAGTAAGGACTCCGCACTGGTTGGTGCTTCTGGCCCTGTTGTCGCCGGAGTCTCTGAGGACAGAATGGCTTCTGTCTCTGCCTAGAATTTTGAAATTTTCTGCTGGAGGTTTTGAAGTCACGGCAAATGTCATTCTGAGGCATTAGACTGTTTCCACTCATCACCAACCACCCTTCTACAAAGCAGTTTTTAAACCCTTCCCTAGCAATGAGTAAGGATTGAGAAACAATAGATGGTTTCTGCTTTCATCTGAATTACATGGAAAGTTCCAGGGGCTCCAGCAGGGAAGGATGGGGAGAACAAAAACAACATCGGGGTCTCAGGATGTCCAGCTTAAAATAGTGGCCTCTGGGACTCAGTGCTTCAAACATGTCACCGTGTCTACAAATACCACTCTTGTCACCTGGAGCTGTAAAACTCACGTGGTTTAGCTTGCTTGGATCTGCATTTATGGTCTTGTCTGATTGCAGAGCACAGTTCACCCAAGCAGCTCCTTCCCTGGGCCTCTGTGGGATTCTAGGGCTATCGGGGGACTGCTGAGAGTGGGAAACCCATTATACTACTACCCCCAAGAAGGGACCCCCTGGTCCCAGGCTCACAGTTTCATTTAACTTTTCCATAGTTCTTTATGGCTATGCATCCTTTTGCTTATTCAAAATCCATTCTGGATAATCAGTCAAATCTATAAGCATTGTCTAAGGCCTGGCAGTGTTCAGAGCACTAAAGGGACACACCTGAGTTATACAAAATAGTTTAGGACAAGGTTGGAGACACACAGGCTCATCGTAGAGTCAAGACCCTGTATATCTGCATGAGAGAATATATAGGGTGACCATCAGTGCAGAAGTGAACTGCAAGAGGAGATAGGATGTGTGGAGAGCCGGGCGGGGGAGCAATGGATCTCCAGACTCCCTGACGGTTTGGGAGGAGTGGGATGAGATTCCAGAGAAGACAGAATCAGAGACTGACCTCTCAGAGTGAATGCAATGAAGGATAAAGTAAGCGGCAAGGTGGGTTTGTAGGCCTGGCAAATGTGAATTTGGGTAGAGGAGGGACATGGTACGTCAGGCTGGAGAAGTGGGTTAGAGCTGCATCGTGGCCAAGACAAACATAAAACAATTGTTATTGCAAAATGAAGAAGAAGGGGGAGGAGGAAATTGCATATAGAAACTTAAAACGATAAAGAAAATTAAGACCTCCATGATGCAGCTATGTGCTGTTTTCTAGAATAAAATTGTGTTGCAAGCTCTGTCTTGTCAAAACCCTGACATTTGCCTTGGGCATCTTCCTTTGGTTCCCCTCCTCACACTTGCCCACTGAGTGTGGATGTGCCCAAGTTTCCTGGCCATCTCAGCATGGGTGAATTGCCAGGTATCATGGGTGTCTCATGGACAAGACAGGATGGCTCTCTCTTGGCTGGGAGTTTCATTTTGCCAATGAAACTAGACTTGGAAAAGGCTGGATCAAGTGTCTGAACTATGTCCCCACAGACTGCCATCTTGGGAGGGCCAGTAGCAGACGCCAGGAGCTGGCCGGCATCAGGGTGCAATCTGGTAGCCACAGAAGAGACCCTCATCCTTGGAGAGTCTGAGTGCACACTGACACCTGTTTAGCTTGGCTGGCCTTGGCTGGTAGTGTTTCCAACAGAGATGAGCAGGAGATGAGTGAGTGACTGAGAGCTGGCAGTGGTAGAGAAGAAAAGATCAGTTCAAGGGCATCCACTAGTCCCTTAGCCACAAATGCTGCCTGGACTGACTTGCTGGTCAGTGTGAACCCAGTTTTCCTGTAAGTGTCTGAGGCGCTCCAATGGAAGACAAGGGTAGAATGGAACTTCATTCTTGTTTTCTGCATAAAAGACAGATTAAAAGGAGCAAATGGTCAGAGGGCAAAGATGGGCACTGATGAGACAGGGTATAATGGGTAAGAAGAAAAGCCACTGCTGGCGAATATGTGTGTGACTGAAGGCTTGTGGTCTGAGGCGTGGGGATGGGGGACTATGGTAGCAGTTCTTGGGTCCTTTCTATGCCTGTGCTCTTGGTTTACTGCTGTGAACATGGATTCATGGGACCAAGAGGCAAACACAAGGCAGGAAAGGCTTTGCAGCAGATACTGTATAAGGAAAGGCTTACTCCCACCAACACAGCTGCGGCGGGGGGCTTGCTATAGCTCCCTGCCTCACAACCATGGCTTTCTCACTCAGAGACTGTCCATCTGTCCAGCCATTCCGCCAAGCCCAGCAGCCCCATGCTGATTTCCTTTGGAAGAGCCCCAGCTCCCAGGGTGACCTCAGTAACAGCCGGGCACATGAACGACTTCAATCCCAAACTTCCCGTTACTAGGAAGGGTTGGCGCAGGCTATGGGTTATAGCAACACAGTGGCTGTGTCTGAGCAGGAGCCTTCAGGGAAGCCATCAGGATGCTTCTCTCAGCAGCGTGTCTAATTTTCCCTGGCTGCCTTTCTGGGATCTGGGCACCCAACCTAATTTGGTCTCTCCACTTTGGCTCATTCCTAGACTTCCATGCCATAAATCCGAGCCCCCGTCCCCCCACCCCCAGGGCCTGATCCCACCAGCAGGCAGACAGTTCAGAATTAGCTGTCGTCATGGTTGTCCAAACTGACAGGCAGGGAAACTGAGGCACAGCAGGCCACAGGGCCTCGTCGTACCTCCCACAGTGACCCAGGAGCATGGCTGCCAGCAAGGCCCAGGATTCTGGCTGGAACTTTAACTATGGAGCTCTTATGGAAAGGGCCATGTGAATGGTTTCAAAGCTTTTACTGGGCCCCACTTGGCTCCAGGTCCCAGAACTGTGTGCAGTGGGATTCTGAGGGGAATGCTGTGGGGTAGTAAGTGTGCACACACAAGTGTGTGTGTGTTGGGCATGATGGTGCTGTTTGAAATCCTTTCCTGCCTGGAATTTGATAAGCACGAGGATAGAGAAAAAAACAGAAAACCCCAAAACAATGGGGGTGAGAGAAGAGCCCTCTCAATGCCATGGTACAGGCAGGCTGTGGGCAAATGCCTTTCTTTCCTCACCCAGAACCCCTGCCCTCAGGCACAGTGGGCCAGCTGGCTGGGCTGGTTTGCACCAGTTCAAGGCCAAGGTTGGACTCCCCACTGCAAACCATCTTGCAGCCTTAGGCCTCCTAGGTGAGGCCTAGTTCTCTGGGGAGGGGTGTGGGGGAGGCAGATGGGGCAGTTGGGTTTCAGACAATTTCTAGGTGCCTCAGGGGACCTACATACTTCCTATGCAAAGTTTGGTCTGTTTGCAATTAGACGTCTCTTCTTTGCTTATTTCCGGAGAGATTAAAAATAGAGAAATCAGCTTAATCTGGGAGTCTCTGAGATCAAGCAGGCCACCGTTTCCATGAGTATGAAAATACCGAGCGACCTCACCCGTGGTCGCAGGTCATGCGCAGCGGGCCTGGTGGGTTCTGCGGGAAAGAGAACTGGGCTCATTCTCAACAGTTAAGATTCTGTTTCCAGACACCCCCTGCCCCCACTCCAGTAAGGACATCTTTTCAATTTCAACTAAAAAAGAAGCAATCAGCACCGTGAAGGACCCCAAATCCTTGCTGTCTTTCAGGTTTCTTGACGAGCTCACATCTCAGGTTCTGCCGGTTCACACAGCCACTCTGTTCATAGTGGGGCAAGGGGGTAGATATCCTCACTCTCCTGAGGATAGTCTTCAGGTTTCATAGCTGGTGGCTGATGATACGAGATCACAGCCTCTGACAATGCTTGTTCATGCAAAAATAGGGAAAGAGACAGAGAGATCCAGGTTGGGCATCCTGGCATAGGCCATTAATTATGTACTCAGGAGGCTAAGGCAGGAGGATAGTTGGAGGCCACCCTGGGATATTTAGTGAATTGAGGCTAGCCTGAATTGCATAATGAGACCCTGTCTCAAACCAAACAAACAGATGAATGGATAAAGGATATGTGGTATATACACACAGTGGGGTTTTGGTTCAAAAGAAAAATGAAATGTCATTTGCCAGAAAATGGATAGAGTAGAATAGAATTGGAGTCTATATTTTCTCTCTCTCTCTCTCTCTCTGTTCTCTCTGTGTATGTGTATGTGTGAATGTGAGCAAACTCTAATTACACATGTATACAAAAATGTCACAGCAAAATCCATTATTTCTTGTAGTAACAAAAACTTTAAAAATAATG
This sequence comes from Ondatra zibethicus, assembly GCA_004026605.1. Lineage (NCBI taxonomy): Eukaryota > Metazoa > Chordata > Mammalia > Rodentia > Cricetidae > Ondatra > Ondatra zibethicus. Next base: position 362,327 of record PVIU01000211.1, on the reverse strand, counting down.
TTGAAAACACCAAATCAAAACAAAACAGAGGTAGGGTGGTGGGTGCATATGCCTTTAATCCCAGCACTTGGGAGGCAGATGCAGGCGGATCTCTGTGAGTTCAAAGCTAGCCTGGTCTACAGATCAAGTTCCAGGATAGCCAAGGCTGTTACACAGAGGAATCCTTCTTAAAAAAACAAAACCAAGCCGGCGGTGGTGGCGCACATCTTTAATCCCAGCACTCAGGAGGCAGAGGCAGGCAGATCTCTGTGAGTTCGAGGCCAGCCTGGTCTACCAGAGCTAGTTCCAGAACAGGTTCCAAAGCCACAGAGAAACCCTGTCTCAGAAAACCAAAACAAACAAACAAACAAACAAACAAACAACCAAACCAAACCAAAACAGAGATCCAGTTGGCTCTATTCTCTGGAGAACTTCGATAAACACACTGGAGAGAAATTAGATTACGTTAGTGGGAGTCATTTTGGGATAGTGGGAATTTAACTGATAGGGAAATGGAGTGGATTGCAGCTAATGGCACAGCTGTGATGGGAACGGATGTTTCACCCAAGCAGCAACCTTCCTAGGCACACAACGTGTAGTGGTGCTGAGATGAAACTCAAGAAGAGTCTCATCTTTCAACAAACGCAGTTCTAAAAAGGTGATATTGGCTAGTGAAACTTCCTGCTTGGAGTTCCCCCATTTCCTGTCTGGGGACCTATTGGGGGCTGCTCTTTGGCATTAAGGTGCATGATCATATCTGTGTGTGAGCACCTGAGACTGCACGGTGTAGGCTGGTGCTGGTCAGTCTCCTTAGTTCTACTTAGCTAGCAATATACTTTTAAACAGTTACTGCAAATGAGGATTCTTCAGTTACTAAGGACTGAGAAAAAAAACTCAAACCTTTAGCAAAAGAGAAACCCATGCAATGGAAAGATCTAGAATTAGAGTTAGCATCAGACACACTGGATTCAGAGCTGAAAAAAATGTTATAGAACTTGGTCACTCTCCACCTCTCCACGCTTCTCTCTGCTGGCTTTAAACCCAGGTTTCATGGGGCAGTAAAAGGATGACAGCCCTAAACTTTCTACCTCTCAGAATTTAAGTTAAAGCGAAATAGTTTCCTCTCCAAGAGTCCTGGGGGGAAATCTCAAGATATCTTATTGGCTCCACTTACTGATATCCACTGCCCAACCAATCACTACACCCAAGAGAATATAACACCCAGACTGATGTGAACCTGGGTGATATGTGTGTGGGGTTGTATGTGAAGTTGCCATGGAGGAGTTTTGGGCTGAGAGTAACAGAGAGTGTGGGACTCCCAAGAAGAAGTGGCGCCTTAGGTACCAGGAGAGGGTGGATGAGTGCTGAATAACTAGAATGAGAAATAGAAAACTCTTAGTATTTATGATCTATTTACTAACAGAAATACACCTCGGGAGCTGCACCCTTTTCTGACTGCCCAGGATTCTCTCCGCACATGCTAGGCAACAAGATTCTGCTGTCAAGTCTTCCTTTACAGTCCTCCCCCAGTGCCCTAACCCATTATCTAGGTCTTCCACCTAAAACTTGACTTTCGACACTGGAACTGGGGAGGCAGGGTATTTGTGATAAAGCTGATGTTTCCATTTTACACATGTGACCAACAAGGATCTGATCCAGGAATCATTCTTAGAACAGTTTTGGAAAGCCTGGGATAGACTATCAATCATGGAATGAAGTTCTAGCCATGTCTTTTCATCTCAAGCTCAGTTTCTGCCCCCTCAGTGTTCTGCCTGTGGAGTAGAGCAACAGAGAAGCCCAGTGCCAAGGACAACCCCAGCCTGATGGGAGGTCACCTTCCCATGGCATTGCCTTCAGCAGTGATCCGGGGTCAGGCCTCAAAACTCTGTGCTTGGCCCCTCAGTCTCTTCTCTTTGCTATATTGCCAAAAGAGCCTTAAAAGTCATGGAAACATCTCTGGTTCTGTAACTCAAGGGATTCAGGCAACAGAGGTCAGGGAGTTGAGGGTCACATAGGAGCATGTGGAAGGGCAGATACGGCTGGACAGAAAGATGCTTATCCTTGGTGCAGTGATGTGAGTGGGAGTGGGAAGGGGCAGAAAGCACAGAAGGAGCACGGCTGGGCTTGGGCTCTCAGGAGACACTGTGTGGGAGCATTGGGAAAGAGGCCGGGCACAGAGTCTGTTCATGCCGAGCATAAGGATTTTTCATCATGCGTTTCCAGGAGCCTACCCAATTTCTGCCACAGGAGACAGATGGTCCAGGGAGATAAGTGGACACACCAAAGATCACTAGTATAGTCTCCAAAGTAGAGGTGGGTGCTGGAGTAACAACCAAGCAGACCCACCTACGGGATCAGGAGCAAGCCAGGTGGAGCGGGTGAAGAATCATTGACAGCAAACACCCTGGAACAATGGAGGGAGAACCCCGATCTTTCTTCCACAAGAAACGGCTGTATTTCTCCATATTGGCAGACTGTTCGGCTTCCGCAGGGCCTGACTCTTTGGGGAATCTTGTTTTCTTCGCCATACGCTGGTTAAAAATAGTTGGGTGAAATGTGACTGGCTGGAGAGTCTTTGACCTCTTTCAGATTTAGCTTTTGGACCAAGTTAAGAGACTCTCTTAACATTCTAGATCTTATTTTGTGAAGAACATCACTCGGAGGGAGGATGGGGTAGGAGACACTCTGTAAGGGCAACTGAAGGGAGCTGGGTTTCTTTAGCTTAAGCGAGTAAGAATCCAAGTTCATGGAAGCGGTGCCAGCATGGGGGAGGGGGCTTTAAACTCAGCACAACTGTTATATTATAAAAAGGAATTTCTATTGAAACTAAATCATAAACCTGATTATAAATAACTTAAAAATGCTTGTCTTTGCCTTTCTCCTACAGTGTGTGGGGAGATTACATGCTGTCCAAATTCCCTAGTAGCCATAAATAGCCAAACCTTGTTGCTTACTGCTAGTGTGATCAAGCACCAAAGCAGTACCCTCCATGGTTAGATTTTCTCCTAATAATAATCTATGCTATCTTACACGTATGAAGTCTTACCAAATCAAAATAAAACATGTGCCAATTCATTCTTCACAAATATAATCTTATTAGTTCCTGATAATGGACTTGTAAGGAAGGATTATTGTTATTTTATAGAAGAAAAATGAGAAGTTTAGAAAACTAAAATAGCTGTAGCTAGACAGTGGTAACGATTTCTTCAACTCTGTTCATTGAGACCACAGATCCTCTGCACCTCAGCCCTACTGTGTTCTCATCAACACCTACACAGCTCCCTCCATCCCTGGGCCTTGTTGAGCTTATGTTTAGAAGGTATGACTCAAAATATGAGCAAATTGGTCCTCATCCTGGCAGGAGAGAGACGGTACACTCCAACAGGGTGACTGAGAACTTAGGATAGGGCTATTCACAAGTTGTGGGCAAGGTAATGGACACTAATGAGGCAAGATGAAGCCCTCCAGGGCTGGCAAGGGTGGGGAGCCTGGGAGCAAGGCAGAGAGGCATGACAGAGTGGATCTGTAAGAGAGTGCCTCTCCGGAGACAGTGACATTAGATGGAGGAACAGCCAAGACACACAGACAAGGAAATAGAGTGGAAACAAGGGGATGAATTGTCTGACTTTGGTTCACCCGTGTCCCTTGTTGGCATCTTGTGGATGAACACAACTGAAGCCAGAAGGCAGGGGTGCTGTGTCCACCACATCCATCTCCTGCAGTGCCATGGTGAGAAGCGGGAGAAGGGAAGTGAGGGCAAACAGACATGCTCAGATAACACAGTCTACCACATAAAGGTGTTTGCTTTGGGGTTCAGAGGCAATTCCTGAAGAGGCAAAGGGATGGCTTCTGAAGACAAGCGAAAATGCGGATTGTTAGAAATCAGCATAGATTCACCAAGAAGAGAAACAACCTGCCAGGTGCCCTTTGTTAGATTCTGGCTGGAGCCCCTCAGCTGGGGCCCCAAGGCATCACTGCGTGCAGTAAAGGAGACTAGTGCAATCTGGAAGATGGAAGGAGCAGAGTGGCTGGGGAGGTACTATGTGACTGGCCACAAGGTCACACAGACACAAGGTGATAGACACGTGATGTCAGTCTAGACAGCAATATCCCTGAGCTCTCTCGCAGCCTGTCTCTGTGACCTTTCTTTCACCCAAGCTTGGGAAGAATTGTCAAGGGCTAGGCTGACCTACTTGTTGCTCATGGGAGTAGCTGACAATTTAGATAACAGAACTAGAATCCTCAGAGATCTTGTAATGTGGACTAGTAGTGGTGGGCAAAGGAAACACAATGGATTCAATAGAATTAAATGTACATCTGGAACACTGAGGTTGGAACACATGGAACTTCCATGTTCAGGGTAGGGATGCTGTCTCTTGGAGAGTAATCTTAATGTAAGTCACTGTGTTGACTACCAAGGAAATTGGTGAGATCTTAGGTGACATTCATAGAAGAACAATCATAGGTGACATTAACTGAGGAACAGCTAGATAAAGTCTTCCCCTCTCTCTCTCCTGGACTCTATTGGTCTGTGCTATCTAGTGTGTATGTGTGTGTGTGTTCATGTGTGTTCATGTGCATTCATGTGGAGGCCAGATGTTGATGTCTGTCTTCTTCAATCTCTTTCCACCTTATTTTCTAGACAGGGTTTCTCTCCGAATCCAGAGCTCTACAACTGGACTAAACTGGTTGTTCAGCAAGCTCCAGGCATCTGCATGTTTCTTCCTCACCATGCTAGGGGGGACAGACATATCACCAGTTTTTTATGTGGCTGTTGCAGATCTGGACTTTGGTCCTTGTGCTTGTGAGGCAAGCGTGTTCCTGAGCATCTCTCTAGCCCCCCGGCCTCACTTTTAAAAGAGAAGGAAATACAAACTGGATGACATTTGGGATGAAGAATGTATGAGTTGAGGGAAGCTGAGAGCGGTTAGCAGGGAGAACCTGTGAAGGAAAGCAGAGGTGATGAATAGGAGGGGCTAAGAGGGAGGCCTGGGTATCTGAAAAGTGGTCATATGGTAGGCCTTTGCCCGTCTGTTAAGGACAAAGAAAGCAGAGAGAGCAGTGAGCGTCAGTTAAAGGAGGCTGTCTGGAGCATCCTCTGTGGATAGCAGAGCAGCATGCCATGCCATGACTCAGGTTGTCTGAGAGGTACTGGAGACAAGAACTGTCAGAGAGGAAGCAGTATCATCCCGTGAGCAGGAGGGCCAGCGGCTCAAAGGATCTTTGTGGACTCTGCAGTATCAAACGCACGAGAAATGCTTGCTTTTTGTACCTCCCTCATGCGAGTGTTTATCCACTGTGGAGAGGGGCAGTGGACCACACCCAGCAATTTGTCTTCAACACTTGGGTCATCTGGCACTCAGAGCAAGGCACTTTTCTTCAAGGGACTCTAGGGAATCTTTGAAAAGGTGTATTTCCCCAGCACAGAGGAAGATCCTGGTCTTGGGGCACAGGACAACCTGGATGTGAAGCTCCTCTTAGTCACTTTTGCCTGCAACCCCAACAGGCCCCTTGTATCAAGCATCATCAACTCCTAGGAGAATCTGAGGGGCTTCTGTCCTGGGGAGCTTCCTGTGTGGATCTATTTCCCATGCTGTGGTGTGTGAGTAACGATGACTGCCATGTGTGGATTATATGTGAGAATCCTGGGGCCAAGCCCTTATCGGCACTCATGCGTGGAGCTCAAAGTGATAGTCATATGTGTGAAATCTTGGGTACCAGATACCTACTTGGGCTTCTGTGTGAAATATGTGCCCTCCTTTCTGTTTGCTGAACACCAGGCCTGCTGAGCATTCTTCCTGAATGGATGCTCTGCCTCCATCATCCCCAACAATGTTTGTGCCACCCATATGCTAATACTCTAGAGGATGTCTACTGGACATACAATGTAGTGGCAGTGGAAGTGTCTGAATGGAAGGAGGCTAGGGACCTCCCTTCCTGAGGTCCCAGGTCCTGATTTTGTGGAGTTGTCAATGTCCTAAGTTCAATGAGAAGCCTTCCAAAATTCTTACTGAATTCAAAGTTTCAGAATTCATTGCTAACCTGGAAAAAATGGCTTGCCCTATCTGATTTCCAAGGTTTCAGCCTCACACGGTCTCCTCAGAGAAGCCTGGTTGTCTCTTTCCTCTGGACATTCTGCACTACACAACTGATCACCATCATAGTGGGCTCCTGTCTTGCTCTGTCTCCCAACCACAGATACAGACACACGCTAGGGGTCTGGGATGAGGTTCTGCTCTGAACCCACCTGAATATTTATCTCCATTTTGAGGGACGAGTAGCTTGCTGTTTAGGCTTTCAACCTTGTCACAAATCCCTTTGTGACGTCAGGAGCAGGAAGAGTAAACATCGAGTTAGCATTTACTCAACTGGCCAACAACATTGCACAACTATTTGTGGTTCACAAACTAAAGCTGCCCACAGGCTCCCCTCATGTGGCCAGCACAGTGTATTTTTGTTTTAGTGATTGCAAATATTGTTAAAACCAGGAGATTTTATGGGAAGCTATGAATTTCTGGGATTTCTTTAAAATCCAGAAGAAAATGAGTTATGCCTGTTCCCTAAGGATGGCGCTGTCTTCTTTGGGTCACACAGGTCCCCTATCTTCACTGTTTTGGGCTCCAGCTAGCTCCCATAGGCCCAAGGTTCGCTAGTTTAAAAGCTTCTGAAATGAGCAGGAATCTTGGGGAACACTGAATTTGACTTCCTGGGTTTATTTACTGACTCATTGTAAGTTATGCTTTTTCCAGCTTCCTCCAGCCCAGGATTCTCTTTCCCGTGGTACAACCAAAGCCTACTTATTAATAATGCCCACTGTGAGGGCCATGCCCCCTACCAGTCTCCCTGACAGCTCTTCAAGATCCCCCCCAGAACCCCAGCTTTAGGTGTCCAAATGAGCCTCCGCAGGCTTATTCCAGGTTAGCTCAGAGGCCTCAGTAGTTCCCAGGCATGGCGAGGTTGCCTGGGGCGTCTGGCCTACTTTTCCAGAACCTCTCTTCAGGGCAGTGATAGTCTGCTTGGCCCGCTGCAGTGATCCTGAGATTGCCCACACTCTCAGGGCAAGAGGGGCCCTGCTGAGGTCCTGTTTTCTGCCCTCTGAGGGAGCAGATTTCAAAGCTCTCAGTTCACTCCTCCTTCTCCTGCCCCCTCCCACACTCCTTTCCTCCCCGACATTCCTTGTTTCTTGTTTATATTGCAGAAAACATCTGTGAGAATAAATGACTGAGCTGAAAGATCTTGGCAAAGGGCTATTTTTCTTTGCTTGGCTTCAAGGGGCTCAGATGAAGACTTCAGCCTCACTAAACCTTCCCCCAGCCCCTGGCCCCAGAGAGGAGAGAATTAGATCTGAATGAAGACAGACCAGAAGGTGGCCCAGTCAGGCTTCCTAGGCAGGAGGCTGTTTTCCCAGTAGAGCTGGCTGGCCCGGAGGAAAGCACATCCCAAGCATCCCCAGATGGTTCTGTGGGGTTTCCCTGCCTTCCTTGTCCTCCACTGCTCCTCACTGCTCTGGGTTCCATGGCCTATTTTGCCGTGGAGCCCCCTAGTCCTCTCTCCTTTCCTCTCTCTTGCCTTTCTCCTGAGCAGCTAGCTGTACAGCGCAGACACTCCCTGCCTAGGCACTGTGTCTTCTCTTTAAAGAGTTGTGTAATTTTACCCGAGTTCATGACTTTCTGGTCCTTAGCTTCTCCACCTGTGGGATGACGAGCATGGTGTCTGTTTCCCAGAGTTGTCATAAGGAAGACCTTGTAAAAAAAAAAAACAGGGCAGTTTCTGTGTTAAAATCGGGGCTGCGTATGTGGCGACAGGGACGGCAGTGGTGGCAATGATTGGATGGGGTGCACTGGAGGAGGAGGGACAAAGCTCACATAGAAGCCCTAGGTGGATTTCTGATCCCGGAACTTACCCTCTGGAGACAGAGTTGAGTTCTTTCCCTCCTTCTTGCAGAAGGACTGTGTCACAGTGCTGAGCGGTGGGTGATGCCTGTGACCTGGAGATGAAGGAGCAATGGGGGAAACCAAGCTTTCCCATTCTTGGCTCTGTGGACACTGGTTTATCTGTTTAGCTGTTTATCATCAGCTCTTCTGTCTAGCCATATTCACAAAAAGGAGGCCTTTGTCCTCCAGATGAAGCTCTATGCCATATACCATGATGACTGTCCTGGGGGTCCTGGCTGGGGTTGACGTCCTTGGCCTAGATTTTTAGTTCAGGCAGCTCCCACTTACCTCTAAGAGAACTGCAGAAACACCTAGAGAGCAAAGTTGGGGATGTGCCTGTTCTTAGTAGCCCAGGGAACTTCCGGCTGACTTGGCCAGACCCTCTCTCCTCTGTCATGGTCTCTGGCACTTCTCAGAAAGACCAGGACCAGGTCTTAGGAGGACATTCGTTCCTGGGACTGTGGGGGAAGCAGTTGTCCTTTGGGAAGATAACAAGATGAATCTCTCTAGGGTGGGACATGTGGCAGATAAGCTGTGACAAAGGCAGAGGAGGAAGAAGAGATGACACAGGAGCCATAGATCAGGTAGAAGGCAGCTGGCCACTGAGAAGCAGGGCGGGGACTTCCTCCAGCCATATCACTGTCTGGCATGGGGCTGTCAGGATCACCTAGATTCAGGAACATTTGTTCACAGAAGCTGAATCTGGTAGGGCACAGAAGACAAGGACCACGCCTGACAGCCTGTCCTATAAGCTTCTGGGCTTGTCCATTGATTCGTCCATGCAACAGAGAGAGGTGATTTCCCGTGAGTATAGCCTGTTTGCAGGAAAGGCAAGGGAAAACACAGCACCCTTAGCCCTCAGGCCAACAATGCAGGGAATGTGCCTAATGGAGGCAGCAGAGGTGGGACGGACCTGGAGTCTAGGGGCTTAGTGCCAGCTGCCTGCAGGCCCTTCATGCTTTCTTAGTATTATTCACCGAGACCCAAGAAATCAAGCCACACATCCTAGTCACACACACAGTGACAAGCAAACGCTGCAGAGTCAGGACTTGAACTTGAGTTAGCTGTGGCCTCAGAGTCTGAGGGACCCTTTTCTACTAAGCTTGTGCTGCTCCATCATCAATTGCAACTAGCCATGTGTGGCTCTTTAAAATTAACTAAACAAAATGAAAGTTCTCTCTCTCTCTCTCTTTCTCTCTCTCTCTCCCTCTTTGGTTTCGTTAACTATATTTCACTGCTTGGTAGCACCTGCAGCCCAAGGCTATCCCATGGGGCAGTTGCAGCATGGAACATTCCATCTTCACAGAAAGTACCATTAGAATGTACCGAGGACTGAACTTGTTTTAATACACTGGTTAAACCCTTTTATTCAGCTGCAAATTCATCTACCCGCCAAACACTTATAGTCCCACCCCCACTTTCTTCAGTTCCCCCAGAAATTGGGGATGAGGGAGCGATTATTTATCCTGTTTTATGAATGAGAGCAGTGAAAAGAAGGGCAAGTGATTCACTGGGGCTGGGAGCCAGCATCTCAGGCTGGTCTTCTTCCTAGCTGTGTCTGTGCAGAATCAAAGCCCAGCTGGTCCTCTTAGGGCCTGGAGGTCTTCGTGGGGTCTAACTCTCTCTCCCATCCAGGCAGATCCGAAGGTCACCCTGCCGGCCCGCAGCCTCCTTTCAATCACCCGGCCCTCTGAGTGGGTGACTGTGAAAGAGCCTTGTGCCAGAGCACAGGAGAAAAGGGCCCTGTGTGGGAACCAGGAGACTCTAACCCCACACAGAGGCCAGCTCTGTGCGGTGCTGCCCAGGCAGGCGGGGCAGGGAGGGGTGGCCAACTCCATCAGTGCATTAACCTCCTTGTTCTGATCCTGGCTCCCATGGGATGGTCCTCGATCCTTAGGCACCCATGGAGAAAGGGGAGAAAAGACGAACGTGAGAATATGATACAGGATTTCTGGTTTGCCATGGGATGGTGTTCACAGGGTCTGGCTCAAATCATGAAGCCATCCTGGCAGATAGGTGGGTCACTTTCAGCCATCCACATTGCCAGGCTGAGATGAACGAGGCAACACAAAGAAACCTGCCCAGGTTGCTCAGCTAGATGGTAAGCATGGCAGCAGCTGCCTGCAACATGGCGAGCAGGCCACAGGAGGCAGTGCTCAGTGCTGGTTTGGCTGGGCCGGAGTCTTCTTGGTGCTAAAGATGCTTGCCCATTCCTTTGGGTTCTCTGTTTAACTGGAAGGCTAGTCTGTAGCGCCTGGACTGTATTTGGCTTTTGGAAAAATTCATTAGCTGATTGACAAATGGTTGTGGTTGGATCTGGGTAGAAGGTAAGAGGTGGTGGTACCACTTGGCCCCTGCCTGTGGTGAGGTAATGACTTGCCTCAGGAGAGAGACAGAGAGAGAGAGAGAGAGAGAGACAGAGAGACAGAGAGAGACAGACAGAGAGACAGAGAGAGAGAGAGAGAGAGAGAGAGAGAGAGAGAGAGAGAGAGAGAGGAAGAACAAGCAGAGCCTGGGGGGGGGTGGGGACACAAAGGAACTAGCAGGAACAGAAAGGAACCAAACCATTGGTGGGATGAGACCCAGGTTCATCTCTGCACCCTGGACCTGACTGTTGGGAGTCCACTCTGTGGGTGATTTCTGGTGTGGGCTGGAGTGCTTCCGGTAGGCTGAGGTTGGGAGGTGACTGTAAGCAGAGAAAGAACTGTGAGTGAGTGGGGACCTTGTCAGGATGGATGAGATCTGCCCATCTCCCCCCACCCCCTTGCCTGCCCTCTTCCCCGACCTGCACAGGTTTGCAATTCATTCGCCACCCTCACATGCTGTTCCTGCTATCAGATGATGAAAATGGAGATTGGTCCTAAAGAAAGAAAGAAGGCGCTTTCTTCCCGCTTTCCAGTCTATTTGAGCCCCCTTCCCTCCCCCACCACCATGTGTTCCTCAAACCTGGGACTGTTCCAAGTCCTAAATGTGTTGGAAAGTGTATCCCTGAGCAGCTGTGAACCTGCTCGGGCTGCAGTGGCCCGGGGTGAATGAGAAACCAAGAGATAGATTGCTAACAATGCAGCCCCTGTTCTTGCCTGGAGAGCGAGATCACCATCAACTTCTCACACACACACACACACACACACACACACACACACACACACACACACACACACACACACACACAATTTGCCTTCTGATGCCATCTACCTACCTTGCCCACCCAAGTACCCAAGTGTTTCCTAGTAAGCCCAAGGTAATCACAACTGGCCCACCTGGCCAGCCTCTGTCTTTGTAGCCTCTTCCCTGGCTCCCTCCCAGCCTTCCCAGCTAAGTTGAAAAGGAGGGCTAAGGGCTTGCCTGCAGCCAAATGGAGTAGCTTTGTCTCCTAACTACTCCCACTGAGCTGGGGGACCATGAAAAGACAGTTGGATGCACAGCCAAGGGGGCTTTGCTGGAGCCTGAGAAGGTTTTGGAAAGCCTATTTGCAGGAAGCAGACATCCTGGAAAAAAACCTTGCAAGCAAATTTTGAAGCAGGCCTGGTTGTGGAGTTGGCAGCCGCTCAAGGCCGTGGTGGAGTCAGGGGGCCTTTCCATCAGGCCTGATTACAACCACTCATGAGCTTTGCCAACTGCAGGCATTGCATGCCAAGTCCCCACGGGGGTCTGAACCACCCACCTAAACAGCCATATTCACTCCTACCACATCCTCCTAGGTTGGGAGCAGGGGCTCTCTTCTATCACAAATGTGTAAACTGAGGCTCAGAACAACCTGATTGTTGGGGGCCGGCAATGGCAAGGTTAGTAGCCTGGTTCTTTAACTAAATTCCTTGTGGGCGGGTCCTGACAACCTGGTGCATTCCATGAGCCTGATTATCAAGGGAGCAGGAGGCAAGATGAACACAAATACTCCCTAGTAGCCTCAGAGTCTGGTCTTTCTAGATAAGGTGGGCACAACCCAGACTCTAGAACAAGATCCTGGTGTGAAGGCTAGCCATTGAGATTCCATCAATTCTGAGGCACCAGGGTAATTTCCAGCTTTATTCTGTCTCCTTCTTCACTTCCACCGGGCCTGAGTTCTGTAATTTCTGTGCCCAAGCCAGCCCTCAAATATTGTCTCCTACCACTCCACTACTACCTCAAATCAAGCATTTATGGCCTCTTTCTGAATTATGCCTTCATATCCCCACTCCACATCCACAGGTCCAAAACGCTTGTGTTCTTCACATTCCTTGGCTTAAAAATATTTTTTGCCCTCAGGGTCATGTGAGTGTCCTCATACAAGGCTAACCCTGGTTCATCCTCTATTTTATCAGATACGCTGTGTGGAGCAGCTGATCCATTCTTTGACACCCTAGAGCCTTTGTTGACACTGTTCCTTCCACTTGGAATACTCCCCCTCTACTGTCATGGCTATGTGGGAAACACGTCTCCATCCTTCAGAACATGGCTCAAATATCTCGGCCTCCAAAGCTGCCACCCTGCCTCTGCTATTTATTCCACCAGGCTAGTAGCTCTTAACTTGTGGTGATTTTTGCCTTCAGGGGACATTTGACTGTATGTGTAGATACTTTTGGTAAATACAGCTTGCGTGTATATTATTGGCACCCAGGAGCTAGAGGCCAGGGGTGCTGTTGAACTTATAAAATGCATGGGACAGTCTCTCCCGAAAGTATGACTCCAGGTGTAAATTATGCTGAGTGTTAGCCCTGGAATAGGTCCCTTGGACTCCTGTTGGTACCTTTTAATCTCCAATATTTGGCCTAAAGAGATGTTCAGTATATATTTGTGTAACAAGTGAGTGATCAGATTGACTTAATAATTATATATTTTCTCATTGTAGGGACTGGTTCTTTTTGAGATTACCAAATTAGGTCTTAAGTTGACTATTGAGAACAAGCACATTGAAAAGGATGGCATAAAATATGCCCATGAATTGAATGCATTGCTTTTAGGTTAGAAACAGATGAAAAGAAAAGAAACAGATATCATTAGAGTATACCTCATGCTGGGTGTGAACACACATCACTTCTTTTTAAAGTAGGGGCTTTTGACAAAGTTTCGGGGAAATTGCTCCCACATACTCATGCAGTAAGAATCAAACCCACATTAGCTGAGAGGGAGCAAGGGCGCAGCTCTACATCCTATGTGGGATATGGCCAACTTGGAAGCTGTACAGAGAGAATCATGAAAATGATTAAACTCTGGACACCTCTTCTGATGAAGAAAGGCAAAAGGAATTGGTGTTACTTAACCCAAAGGAAGTGGTGGTTTCAAGTTTGCTCCAACTAGTGTCATCCAGGAACGTCAGTCAGATGGAGAGAGCTGTCAATCACTCTGGCACTGAGGACTCAAGAGGCAGAAATAGACAAGGAGGTCCACTGGCTTCTGGACCAAGGAAGTATGTGTGGGGCTGAGCACATATCAGGGAAGTTGAGGGACCCCTTGTCTCCTGCTTCTTCCCTGGATGATCTCCCTGTCTTGTTGCCTGCACCATTAGACAGCTGGGGATGGGGCTGTAAGGCTTTGGGTTTTGATTCTAGAACTTTCCTTTGAACTGGAAAGGCAGGAAAGACCGACAATTCTGGGGGGCAGGGAGGGATAAAAAGGTGAGGCAGAGGAGAGAGGAAAAGCCAGAGCAGAGAGGCGGCTGGAGCCACATCAGGAAAATGTCAAGGCTGGCTGGCGAGCCAGCATCTGGAAAACAGACTGGGGGCTATATTTAGACTGCCATGACTTGCAATAATTTGTGTGAGGGGGGAAAGAGGAAAATGTGAAGTTGGCGTTGTCGTTTTGGGGAGGGAATGAGTTATAAGAAAGGAACGGCTGAAGGGGGCAGGTTGTATATGAGGCCTCGGCCCCTGGCCTCTAGGAGAGGGTTGTCTGAGCAGGGCAGCCTGTCAGGAGTGAGGGATGGTGTTTACTGAGCCTAATCCAGCTCATGCCTGGGCCTCAGACGAGCCCTGTGCTCCCCACCAAGAATGTGGGGTGCATTCCTGGGCATGCCAGGCAGCTTGTCTCCCACAGCACCCAGATGCTTCCGGGATTGTGGGGTGCTCTCTGGGGGGAAGAGGGCCAGGCAGGGCTCTGGATGCGGGGCTTACGTGAACAGCACTCTGTAAATTCTAGGAATGTGTATACATTGCAGAGGTCTTTCTCCAGCTGGATTATAAATAGAGGATTAGTTCAAAGGCAGGCAGCCTTTTAAAGTGACAGTGCCAAGCAAAGCCTGCAAACCAAATACAGTAAAACCTTCTTAAGCCCCTGTTCGTTGGCTGATTCCAAATAGCATATAAGTCAAAGTCACAGCGTTTTCCTGGCTGACTAGGTGCCTTGCTGTCCTTTAGGAGGCTTCCTAAGGGGTCTGCACAGAGCCCTGGTGAAACCTCGGTTATCTAGCCCACCACACTTCACTTTAGATGGCAGAACATTCCAGTGAGCTTAGTTTGTCCTTGTAAGTAACACACTTTCAAAACGCAATCATTTGGGATCAAATCTTGTCATTAAAAATGTCATCTATATAATAGATTTTAGTATAGAATATACTGGGATCTGTTTTGTTTTGAGACAGGGTCTCACTATGTTGCTCAGGTTGATAGTGGACCCAAAAGCTCCAGCAATTGATCCTCCTGCCTCAACCTCCTGAGTAGATGGGGCTAAAGGTATGGGCCATCATATCCAGCTGGAATATTTTATCTTAATTTAATACTTAAAAATTCTTCTTATGGTCATTTTAATAATTAATAGTCGATATACTGCTAGTCCAGTCACACCCAGACCTTCAGATATGTGTATTTATGTTCTTTGGGGGATTTATGGGTCTTTTTTATATTTCAAAAACATTTTATTTTAAATTATGTATATATATGTGTATCTATGTGATGGGTGTGTTCACAAGAGTTCAGGAACTTGTGGAAACCAGAAGTATCAGAGCCCCTGAAGCTGTAATTACTGGCAGCTGTGACCTAATCCAATAAGGGTGCTAGGAACTGAACTTAGGTCCCCTGGAAGAACAGTGTGTGCTCTCTTTACTTCTTCTTTTAAAACCGTCTTCTTATCTCTTCTTTTGTAAGCCGGGCAGTGAATCTTTCCCTTGAAGTCAAGGAAAAAGTTGTATCACCTGCCACAGTTTGGCAACGCCATCCTTTTTCATCCAATACAATTCTTTCAGTCTGTTCTGGATTGAGAAATCATCTATGCAAACTTGTTAAACTTCTATGTGACCAGAAAGATATTGACATATCACGAGTAAGGAACCCAGGCTTCTCTATTCCACAGGATTCACCAGTGAGTCTTAAAGGGTCTTAGACCAGCCAGCCCTCCAGGGGCACAGTTGATTTGGTTGTTTGATTCTTTAAACACTCCAATATGGACTGAGCTGGATACATTTGGCTGCTTAGACAGATCTTGACTTATCTCCAGGTTCTGGTCTAACTTTAGATAGTGAGGCATGAGGGTACCTGTGTTCTGGGTCAAGGAAACTTTCTTCTGTCTTGAAGTCTATATCCACCAAACCATTGAATTTGAAGTCATTGAAGGTTGTTTTTTTATTTTTTTCTCCTAAACTTAATCATGTCAATGGTAAAGGTACTGAGTTATAAACTGGCTCAGAAGAAAATATAGAAACTGGATATTCAAGGTAGATGAATATAGGCCAAGCCAATGAAGAGAGGCCCAGAGGTGTTTAGGCTGTTTTCTGGTGGCGTCTGGTTAGTAATGATCAAAACCAGTGCTTTATATAGTCCTCAACCAGACAACCTCCCCTCAGCAAAGACCAGGGATGTTTGATAGAGACATCAGACTTGTAAGAGGGAGTGGCTATACTCAATACCAGTGGTTCTCAGCCTTCTTAAAACTGCGACCTTTAATATCCTTCCTCATGTTGTGGTGACACCTCCAACCATAAAAAATATTTTTGTTGCTACTCCATAACTGTAATTTTGCTACTGTGGTGAATTGTAATGTAAATATCTGATAGGCAGAATAGCTGACATTTGACCCCCAAAGGGGTTGAGACCCACTGTTGAAAACCACTGCTCTTTACTCTCCAAGGCTGAGAAACAAAGAGGTAGCTTTAAGAAGCCTTGAAGCCGAGCCCCAGCCCGAGGCAGCTTCATCGGCATGCCTTAAAGAAACAGGAATCTCACAGAATTTCAGAGGTTTCTTGAGAGCAGTTCTTACAACATGTTTCTGTATAAAAAGTTCAGGGTCAGACTTATTTTGTTCTCATATGGTGTCATGTTAAGACATTGGCCTCTTTGCTGAAGGTGTCTATCATGGCCAGTCCGCTCACATATTGACCCAACCCGTTCTTACGCCCCACACAGTCATAACCTCAGGCACATGCCTCCTCTCTCGTCTTCTTTGCCCTGATTGGGTCAGAACACTCCAAAGGTGACGCATTCATTGACTAGTCTGCCATCATCAGTGACTGATGTGGCTTGACCATGAAAAATAAGCTAGGGTAAACGAATCCACTCTGGGGAAGCTAGAATTGAGATGGAAAGGACGTGCCGGCGGGCCACAGACTCAGCCACCGAGAAGCCATGCAGAGGGTGGCATGGGGGCCGTCTGGAGGCTGGTCTTATGATGAGGGGGCCACTGGCAGTGAGACAGAGAATAGAGAGCAGAGCAGATGTTTCATGAGGGACCACTTGTGAGAGCAAGAGCTGAGCCCCCCACTGCTTGTCCCTTCCTGTGAACCCCACATCTGCTCATGAGCTGGCTTGAGTGGCTCTCTGTTCTAGTACAACAAAGCCGCCATGTTCTCTATAAAACAGTTGCTGTAACCCTCAGAATTCAAAGCTAGAGCCATCAAAATATGTCCTTCTCTAGCCTACGGACTTATTTCTTTAACATTTCCCTCCAAGGACCTCGTCTTGAAGTTTTGATCCGCATGCTACTGTTCTCTGGTCTAAAGGACCACAGCCTTTGTGCTCCATTGCGATGCCTGGTGCCAGGGTTGCCCCTGGAGACCTCCAGACTGACTTCAGTTCACAGTTTCCTGGTCATCAATCCTAGGACTCTACTTGGTTTTCCTAATGCCAGAACTGCCTGCTGACTGACACACAGATCTGCTTCTTCCACAACCTGATATTCCCCATAGGGGCATCCCTGTTAGTAAATGTTAATGCAGGAAGGGGTTTGGCTGTCAGCTAGCCCAGCCCTGTCATTTTAGCAGTGAGGAACCTGAGTCCCAGAGAGACCACATAACTTATTCAAGGTTAGGCAAAGCTGTATGTGTTGGCATCCTGCTTTTCTCCCTCTGGATGCTTTTTTTTTTTTTTTTTTTTTTTTTTTTTTTTTTTTTTTTTTTTTTTTTTTTTTTTTTTTTTTTTTTTTTTTTTTTTTTTTTTTTTTTTTTTTTTTTTTTTTTTTTTTTTTTTTTTTTTTTTTTTTTTTTTTTTTTTTTTTTTTTTTTTTTTTGCCATTTTGGAACTCAATCTCACTGATTTAAAGTATTTTCTGACCTCAGAGGGCATTTTGCGCTGTGTGTATTATAATTTAAACATTTATTTGTGTTTTTCTATGGCAGATAGAAATGATTGCGAGACTCAGAAAGCTGAGGCGGGAAGATTGCTTGAGTCCAGAATTTTTGGGATCAGCCTGGGAAGCACAAGGAGACTGAATCCCTTAAGACTAAGAGAAGTAATACGCAGCTATTACACAAGAGTTTGACGATGCTGAGGAAGAGTGGAGCCACAAGGTAGAGTATTTTGTTGTTATCCCAATGTAGGCTTATTTTATATGAGACTAAATGGTATAAATAAGGCAATAAATAAAAGAAAATTAATTTTGTTCTTTGGTTTTTTGAGACAAGTCTAGGTCTAGCTGTCTTAGAACTCACTGTGTTGACAAGGCTGGCCTCGGACTCACAGAGATCCACCTGTCTCTGCCTCCCAAGTGCTGGGATTAAAGGCATGTGTCATCATAGCCATCTTGGAATTATTTTTTAATGTATAAGATTAAAGAGATATCATACTATGTGCCATTGAAAAGGGTGTGTGTGTGCATGTATGTGTGCATGTATGTATTTTGTGGCAGGGTTTCACTGTGTAGCCCTGTCTGTCCTGGAATTTGCTCTGTAGACCAGGCTGGCCTCGAACTCAGAGATCTGCCTTCTGAGTGCTGGGATTAAAGGTTTGCCCCACCACCACCCGGGAAGGATTTTATTTGAACAAAGTTGAGACCCTTTAGAGATTTGAAGGGAAAGGTGAATTTAGAATCTTACTCTGTATCATTTCCAGAGAAATCTCTTAGGGTTTAATGAGTTAAATGCAAAACACATTAAATAAATTTTAAAAAACCCTATTCAGATTCTCAAATAAAATATAAGTGAATGACATGCTAGTCTATACAAAAACCATTGTAAGCTGGGGGCGGTGGTGGTGCATGCCTTTAATCCCAGCACTTGGGAGGCAGAGGCAGGTGGATTGCTATGAGTTTAAGGCCAGCCTGGTCTACAGTGCAAATCCAATACAGGCTCCAAAGCTACACAGAGAAACCCTGTCTGGAAAAACCAAAACAAACAAACAAAAAACCCCAAAAAAACCCATTGTAGGATAAAAACAATGGCAACAATATGAAAGACATAGGGATTGAATGCATAAAATGTTTAAATGGCTTTTCTTTGGAAAATAATGTAAATCAAATTAAAAAGCAAAATTAAAAATACTTGGAGAATAAAGATGCAAGATGAATATTCTCTAAGAGTCCATACAGAGATAGGAAGATGGCCTAGTTGGTAAAGTACTTGCTGCACAGTCATGGGGGTATGGGTTCAAATCCCCAACACCCGTGTAAAAAGCCAGGTGATGTGGCATGCATCTGCGAGGCCAGTGCTGGGGACACAGACAAGCAGCTCACTGGAGCTCACTGGTCAGCCATTCCAACTAACATGGTGAATTCAGCTTCAGTGAGAGGGCCCCGTCTCAAGAACTAAGGTGGAGAACATGAAGGGAAGAACCCTGACGTCAATCTCAGACTGTTGCACACACAAGCACACACATGTATATGCACACTCATACTTACATGTGCACATACCGCATGAACACATAAACACATGCACACACAAGAGTTCATAGGGTTTGACAAAGAAAACAAAAAGGCCAGTGAACAAAGGATAGAAACATAGTATTCACAAATAGAAATGCAAAAGGCTACTAGTGATAGTTCAAGATTTATGAATGGCCATTTCACACCTATCATGAAAGGAATAAAGTTTTATTTATTAATATTTTTATATTTATTTAATTCTCTCTCTCTCTGTGTATGTGTGCATAGTTCATGTACACTATGAGGTCAGAGGCCAAGTTGTGGGAGTTGGCTCTCTCCTTCCACCAAGTGAGTTCTAGGGATCAAACTCAGGCCATGGGGCTTGGCAGCACCCACAGAGCCATCTTTCTGTCCCCTTTGTTTATTTTTAAAAGGAATAATTGAGAGTTGCCACTCTTGTGGGAATTTGGGCCTTTTCATTTGCTGTTTGAGCAGAGAAGATCTGCCCTACTTTTCTGAACACAATGCTCTTGGCCATAGATGCTGAGAACCCTGAAGATGGCAGTCAGCTTTGACTCACTTCTGGGAACTGTACCTGTGATGTGGTTGTTAGATTTAGCAAGTAAAAGATAAGGTTCCCAGTTAAGTTTGCATCACATACACACGATGAATACTGTTCTTCTTATTTTTTCTTTTTTTTAGAGGCTAAATTGACTCCAGGCAATGTCTTTGGGAATACTTACGATAAGAAATTTTTCATTGTTTATCTGAAACTCAAGTTTAGCTAGGCGTTCTGTATTTTATCTGGCAGCCCTTGCCTTAGAATTTTAATGCTGGGAGTTTCTAGATACAGCTTAGTGATTAAGAGTGATTGCTGCTCTTGGAGAGGGCCAGAGTTCAGTTCCCAGCACCCATGTTTGGCAGGCCACAACTGTCTGTGACCTTAGCTCCAGGGGGCCCAGCACCTTTTCCTAGCTTCTTCAGGCACCTGCACACACATATGATACACATATTAAAAAAACAAACCTATAAATTAAAAAGGAATTTTAATGCTGGAAGATATCTTATGCGTGCACTTGACCCACCAAAAATAGTTTAGTTACATTATGCACTCCTTCCCCACAAAAATAACCTGAAATGCATCAAAGATTTATGCACAAGTCTTTGTGGCCATTTCTTTTCCTGTGTCTGAGACAGAGTCCTGCTATGTGATTTAGGTCAGCCTTGAACCCGCCTTCCTCCCACCTGAGCCTCTAAAGTGATGAGATGGCAGGTTGGCTGTTAACAGATAAAAGGGGCATCAACCAGTCGAGAAAACCACACAGTGGTCTCAGACCACAAAATGGAAGTAGAAGTCAACAGCGAAAAATAGCCGGGAAATCTTCAGACACTTGGGTATTAAATAGCAGACCATAAAAAAGACCAGAGTCAAAAGAAAAATCCTGAGAGAAATTTAAAAGTACTCTGAACTAAACGAAAATGGAAATCCAACTTACCACATTTTGTGGGTAGAAACTATTCATTTTTCTGAAAGATATAACCAGGCAAAACTCATACAGGAAGAAATATACAAATGGATGGACATATAACTATTTGGCAGATTAAATCAATTATTAATGATGTTTTAAAGCAGAGGGCAAAACAGGTTCATAATGGTCACTGATATATTTTACCAAATATTTAGGGAAGAAATTACATTAATTCTCTACAGTAATCTTCAGGAGATAGAGTAGAAAGGGGCGTAATATTTCCTAAGGTATTTTACGATGCCAATGTCACCTAAAACCAGACAATGATATGGGAAGAGGAGTCTGATTATTTCCCAAGAATACAGTTTCTAAAATATTCAGTGCAATTTTGCCAAACCAAACCCAGCGATATATAAAACTCATTATATATCACAATCCAGTGAGAGTTCTCCCAGCAATGCAAAGCTGTTCATTTGAAAATTAATCAATGGAATCCATCACTTCAACAAGCTAGGAAAAAATAAAAATCATGTGATTGTATCAACAGACGACAAAGGATATTTGACAAAATCCAGCACTTGGGCTGGGGATGTGTCTTAATTAGTAGAGTGCTTGCCTACTATTCACGAGCCTGGGAAGCCATCCAGAGCACCTACAAAAACTAGCCATGGTGGAGCACTCCAGTAATCTGAGCACTTGGGAGGTGGGAGCAGGAGGATCAGAAATTCAAGGTCATTTTTGACTGTGTAGCAAGTTTGAAGTCAGTCTGGGATATACAAGATCAAACAACCAACTAATCAACCGAGCAATTAACAGCAAACAATCTAACACTCTATTCCTCCCCAATTCAGTAAATTAGGAACACAAGGGTATTTCTTCAACTTGAAAAGATATTTACAAAAAGCCATATAGTTAACATTTTACTACTGATGAGAAACTCAA
This sequence comes from Ondatra zibethicus, assembly GCA_004026605.1. Lineage (NCBI taxonomy): Eukaryota > Metazoa > Chordata > Mammalia > Rodentia > Cricetidae > Ondatra > Ondatra zibethicus. The sequence goes on along the minus strand of PVIU01000211.1, from coordinate 341,023 downwards.
AACTTTCTGATCAAGAGAAAGAGCAAAGTAAAGATGGCCCTGCTCACTGCTTTTCAACATGTACTAGAAACCGTAGGAAATGTAATAAGACAAGAAAAGGAAATAAAACACATGCAGATTTGGAAGGAAGAAATAAACTGGTTTTTGTTGGAGATGACATGATAGAGAAAATCCAACTGAACTGACAAAGCACTGGAACCCACAAATGATTACAAGGTTGCAGAATACAAGGTTACTACAGAATTACCAACTGCTTTTCTATGTGCCAGAAATAAACAAGGGGATTTGAAATCAACCCCTTTAACATAGGGCGGGCATGTGGGACACACATGTGCAGAGTAGGCATGATTATTCATAATCATTACTGGGCTATCTATAGCCAGTGTCATCAGACTAGTACACACACTCTCTCATCTCTGCCATAGGATGAGGGCTTGGAGGACTGAGTTCTGAAGAAGTATTCTGGTCACAGAAATGGAGGTATGTATAAGCAGTGGTGGTTCTGTGTGTTTACAGAATTAGGAGGAGGAAGAGTCTGAAGCAACAGAGGAGACAGGAAAAACCCAACAGTGAGGCAGAAGGTCCCATATCCTCTTTTTCAAGGGTATATTCTTGGTTATCTAGTTTATTTTCACTAGACTTTACCACTTCTGTCTTTCCTTTTCCTATTATAGTTCATATATATGTGTATATATACATTTGAGACAGGGTCTCATGTAGCCAAGGCTGGCCTTGAGCTCATTATCCTCCTGTCTCAACTCCTTGAGTACTGGACTCACAGGGAAGGGCCACCACACCTTTTGTGCTGTGCTAGGGATTCAACTCAGCACTTAATGCATGCTAGAGAAGCATTCTGTCAACAGAGTTACATGCCAGCCCTAGGCCCTACCTCTTAAACATTCTACCATCTCCCAATAATGCTATGGACTGGTGTATCATACTGGTAAATTGCTATCTGGTTCTGATGTGGGATTGTCCCTCATCCTATTTTGAACCCAAGCATGTTTGTCTCTAAGTGTCCTCCAGTGCCATTGTCTTGGGGTGGGCTGCCCTTTCTAACTCTGTGACAGCGAGGGAAGAGAACAGCAAAACAGGCCAAGACTAGACACACTGTGTCCTTGAAAGCAGCTAGAAGCTACGTCAAGTTTCTATTGCTTATTCCACGATATAAAAGTGCCTGCAGTGTGAGGGGGAGGAAGCTCATCCACAGAGAGAAATCTCAGTTGAGAACTCTAGCCGACTGTCTCAACTTCCCCAGTCAGTTTCTATTGGAAGCTGTGAGTGTCTGATTTGATGGTTTTACCTCCATCTGTTGCTGTTCATTCTTTCATGTGGAAGCCTTGCCTGATGGCCACTGCTGTACCTGGGGCTCTCTCTATCGTGAACATATATATGTTTTGTTTGTTGTTGTTGTTGTTGTTATTGTTGTTCTTTGAGACAGGGTTTCACTGTGTAGCCCTGGTTGTCCTGGAACCCTATCTGTAGACCAGGCTGGCTTCAAACTCACAGAGATCCACCTGCCTTTGCCTCCCAAGTGCTGGAATTAAAGGCGCTAGCCACCACTGCCTAGCGCTTGCTATTTTCTTAATAGATTCACTCATTCAAAACCTAAAGTGTGGGTGTTGTAGAGCATCCCCTGGACAGTACAGAACAGCTAAGGACCAAGCCTTCATCAACCCAGCCCTCACTGCACATGGCTGAGGCCGTGTGAGTCTTCCCAGTAGAAGACCTATCTCATGAAACCTTCCTGGGAGACCCAGGAATTCTGTGCCAGATGCATGCCAGTTCCTGGGTGACCCCACCTCCTCAAACTGAAGATGGAAGAGCCCCCTACTCTCAGGATCCTTGAACTATTACCTCAGTTTCTTTCCACGGTCTCTTTAAGTGATCAAGCAACAAGTGTGTGCTGTGCCATGTCCCTGAGGCGTGAGGGTCTGGAATGTTAGCTAGCCTCACTGGTTTAATGCAGACATCTCCCTCACCTGTGCGTTCTTGGTCTTTGCCATGCTCCTGGCAAGCTCTATCCTATACCTTATTAACCTTTCTTCAATCCATCTGGTTGTGTGGACACCTTCCCCTGCCCTAACCTTTCCATGGCTTCTGTTTACCTACAGACTCAAAGACATGCTTTAGTCAGAGACACGGAGCCCGGGGTGGGGGGGCTCCACATGCCTACCTCCCCCTCAGGCTCATATTCTTGCAATCCTGTGTAATCTAATTAGAGCCTCCACCAAAGCATCCTGCTCACTCCTGTTATTTTTCTCTCCTTCTCTGCCATTGTCCTTTAAGGTCCGTCTGAATTCTTCCTTTACTAAGATAGACTTTCCAGGTTCTCCAGCCCCACGGACTGGTCCCTCTCTGCTCACACATTTGAGAGCCTTCCATTTGAACGCCATACAGGTCTACCAGTTGTTGCCCTGCGTATACCATCCGTGCTTGCACAGCCCTCCTGCCCTCCCTCTGGGCTGTTGGCTGAGTGCTAGCCTGGCCCTGAGATATCCCTTACCATGCCAGACATATTCTAGATATAGTGGGTGCTGGCTCCCCTCCTCCACTGCCTAGCCTTTGTCAGTCTTTCTTGCTTGAGTGTAAGGCCAGGGAGAATGCAGCGTGTCTGCAACCAGCTCATCCATTCCCTCCCCGCACACCCACAGGGCTGACTGCGTGACCTTTTCCATCTGTGGCTCTCCCTCTCCCTCACTCTCTCTCGCATTCTTCTCTTCAGATGCATGGTCTTGGAGCTTGTTCCGAAGCCTGGCCTGGCTGGGAAGAAGGCTGTTTGGTTATATTTAGGCTAGCAGGGACATCAATTTTAGGCTCTTTAAAAATAAAGTCTTGTTTCAGCTGGATCCTCGAGCATGTTCCCACCCACTCCTTGCAAGATACTCATCTGCCTTCTGCAGACAAGAGTATCGCAAGAATAGACCCCTCACGCGGCCTGCACATGTGCGAACACGCGAGTTAGGATGTCAGTTAACAGTTGCCCTCCCTGCCCAATTCAAAGAAGGGTTTTTCTCCGATCCCCGGGTCCTCCTTCGCCAGTCTGCTCTCTCCTTTCGGTCCCAGAGGACTTTGTGACTTCTCTGAGGCCTTTTCTCTCTCCAGCAGCCAGAATTTTCTCTCTGACCTGTGTTACCAGAGAAGGTATTGCCTCTTCCAGTTTCTGTTCCCCTTACTCCTCATTATTACACTCCAGGGTCAGAAGCAAGCAAGGCAAAAGTCAAAAGCTTTAAGCAGATTGTGGACTTGCACCTAGAATGTGACGTGTGACTTTGAATGCATGTTCCCAGTGGGTGGCCTGTGTGTGCAGGTGTGCATATGTGAGATACACGGATGCACGAGAAGACGACGCATGTGTGAATGCCAAGCCGACCCTTCCTGCTCCCTCTCTTGGCCCCACAGCCCTGGTTCTTTTCCATCCCCACTGATGAAACCCTTCTTTATGTCTTAGTCACATCCTGCCTTGACTACCACAATTGTCTCCTTGCTGGGCCCACGTGTCTCTCGTCACCAATGGGATCCAAATGTTGCTGACAAAATAATCTTGCCGCTTTTGTGCTGCAGCCACATTCCTCCATTTCTTCTCTCTATCCCTTTTCAGGGGGATCACACACAGTCAGCCATCTCTCGCAGCCTCCCTGTCCCCTCTCTAGGCTTCCCCGGCTGCCTTTTCCCTCTGCCTCTTGCTGATCTGCCATCACAGGGCCTTTTGGTATGACAGCACCATCCGCAGCAGCAGTGATGTTTCTTCAGCCAGAAAGTGCACTCTCCTGGGCACTGGAGCAGCAGAAAGAACCAAAGCTGGGGGTAGCAGTCAACACAAACAAAATAGTAGCATCAAGAGTCAGAAACACTTGGAAGAAAAAGGAAGCAGAGAGGGGCCAGCAAACCACTCTTCCATGGGTAGTCTGGGAAGGTCTTGCTAAGGCCTGGGAGCTTCTCTCTGCTTTCCTCTTTTTCTCTTGATTCTTTTCTGTGTGTCTGGGTTGTAAGATCCCAGCTCTGCTTCAACAGGAGACTTATTACATTATCAACTCACCGAAGACTTCCCTATGGCTGGGGGAAATCAAGTGCACACACACTTTCCCTATTTCCATTTCCTACCCAGAACGTGAGTGGCCGTTTAAATGGGATTAGATATGCCTGACTAGTGGGTCCTCTGCCTAACCACCCTGTCCATGTCTAACGTCTCCCCTCTAAATCTGAGAGCATCTACAGGCAGTGGTGACCCAAAGCTGACTCCATCTACTCACATAGGTCCACCTCTTTCTCTACAAAGGGCAGCAGGACCCATACCATGGATTCTTGGTGATAATGGACACCATGGTTACTTTCAAACAAGACAGGGAAAAAAAAAAGCACCCAACGCTGGAGGCTTTGGTGGAAGATTACATTAGCAGGTGCAGTAACTCACCTGAAATTGGTAGTAATAAACTACCAAAACCAAAAATCTTTTTTAAAAACTATATTGTATGTGTGTGCTTTCCTTCTAAGAGGAGGGGGGGCAGGAGGGAGCAAGACACAGTTAGGGGTAAGTTTAGACTGAGAGTAAAATATGAGTGGCTCGTCTCCCCCCATGAGCTCTCTCTGGCAGCCAGCTGCCCACACACGGTTCTTTCTCCAGGTTTCTAAGTGTGCAGTGTCCAGTGCAGATCTGCCCTGAGCCATGCTATGATTGTTACCCACAGGCAAATGTGTAAGCAAATCAGACAGAAATGTATAAAAATGAATATAAACTATTTTGCAACTTTTAAACATTTCAGTTGCAGGTTGAAGTGGTATTTTGAAGTAAAATAAAATGTTACCAATTATTAATTATAGTAAATATATGATAGATATAAAAATGAGTTACAAAAGGTATTATTTTAAAGAGATTTATGTGTGTGTGTGTGTGTGTGTGTGTGTGTGTGTGTGCCTGTGCCCAAGTATGTGTGCACATGTGCAGAAGTCAGAAGTTGCCCTTTGGTGTCTTCCTCAGTTGTTGGGGAGATGGCTCAGTGGTTAAGAGCACTGACCACTCTTCCAGAGGACCTGAGTTCAATTCCCAGCACCCACATTGTGGCTCCCAACCATCTATAGCTATAGTTCTAGGGGCTGTGATGCCCTCTTCTGGCCTCCAAAGGCACCGTGCATGCACATGATGCACACACGCAGGCAAACCATCCATCCATACACACACACACACACACACACACACACAATGAACCCAAACAAACAACAAAACTCTGTGTGTGTGTGTGTGTGTGTGTGTGTGTGTGTGTGTTCAGGCATGTAGGTGCCCATGGAGGCCAGAAGAGATCATTGTATCTTCTGGCCATTTGAGCTGAATTCAGGTCTTCCAGAAAAACAGTACACACTCTTAACTGCGGATCTGTCTAGCACCTTGAGTTTAATTTTTGAGACAGGGTCTCTCGTTGAACCAGATTCAGGTCCTTATGCTAAGTACTGATCATGAACCATCTTCCCAATTCTTAAGATGAATTATTAAAATTAATTCTACCTGTTTATTTTTTTTTTCCTTCTCACTGTGACAAGTAGAGGATTTTAAATCGTGTGTGTAGCTTACCCTTTGGGGTTTGCTTGCTTTACATTTTTATTGATAGCTGCCAGTTGAGTCTCAGACCCCTGTTTAGAAACAATGGGTGAAGCAGTTGCACTCTGTGGTGGCCATGCTGTCCAGAGCTCCCTCTCCTGTGTAAAGCAGGCAAAAGCAGAGCGTCCTTGGAGAAATAAAGGATATTGGGGGTGGGGGGTGGGGGAGGAGACAGAGGGTGGCTATATTGGAGGAACCACATCCATTAACTAGCCTTGTTCTGCTCAACTATGATTGGATCAGATCATCCGTCCATTCATTTGAAATTGCAGGGAGGCCCTCATTCAATCACCCTAAGTGGAATCTGATCTTTATCTTGGGATAAACATTCCAAATGGAAGGTGAGTGCTAGGCGATAAGGGAGATAAGGAAACCATATGGCCCTGTCACCGGAGGCTCCCCGGGGCTTATTCCTATAAGGATTAATGAGTCTGAAGGGGGATCCTCATAAAGTCCTGTCTCTTGAGATGACAGACGCTCCCAAACCCCCATGTGGGGATGTGAACTCTCCATAGATATAGAAGACTAGAACTCAGACCCTGTTACTCCAGCTCTCTGATCTCAGTGGGGACCTCGGCCTGCTCTGTCCACCTCCCTTCATTTCAAAAGGTTCAGTATTATCAATATTTATACTGTACTATTGGGATCTCATCTATCTGTCTGTCTATCTATCTGCCTGCTTGCCTGCCTGCCTGTCTGTCTATTCTTCCATCCCAAGCTTGGATCCCCATCTTGATCTAGTAATCCCTTCTGCCCACCTGCGCCTCCATTCAGGGCTCTGACCAGTGGTGTTTGCCAAGATGGTATGGGGTGGGGGCATTTTCCAGGTTGAGGTTTTTCCTTGGGTCTGTTGGACTTGGAGATACAAGACAGCCTGAAATCCCAGGCAAGGGGGAGGGCAGGTAATATGAACTCCCAAGGGAAAGGGATCTGGAGCAGAGGGGAGAGGGAGGGAAGAAGGCTGGCTTTCGAGCCTGTTCTCTCTTCCCTGGTATCACCAGGCACTCCATCCTTCATTCCTCTGATGTCGCTGCTCCTGCAGAGCTGCTCTGACCCACGGTGGACATCCAGGTACACAAATGAATGCTCCCAGCATTGGGGCAGCCTCTGATTGGGCTCATGGCAACCCATGGTAAGAGGAAGAACAGCCTATTGATGTTGAGGGCCAGCTTTATCTGGGTGCGCTGTCCTTTGATTATCTCAAGTCTGCATAGCTCTACAAAGTAAGTAAAATTTCACCAAGAGGGAAACTGAGGCTCAAAGAGGCTAAATAAGTTCCCTACGTCTGCATACCCAGACACTACCAGCCCTCATGTTGGACAGCCCCAAGTTAATGTGGGCAGTTGTGCCTGGCTGCCAAGCAAGCCAGTCTGAGCTGGACTTCACACTTCCTTGCTGCACAACCCACTAATGTCCAAACAGCCCTGGCCAGGAAGAGGCCACCTCCTGGAACCCTAGTTCTAACACGTGGCAGGGGGACGTGGGAATAACTGAGGAGGGAGTGTAGGGCCCCAGAGTTTCAGCCCCGGGCTTCCCAGCTTCAGGCTTGCTCTGGTTGATGGTCTTAATTTTGGGCTTCTCTGTGCTCTGAGCACATCTAAACATTTGGAGAAAAACAAGAAAGTGAACAATAGGCGCTTGTGGGCTAGAGAACAGGGCTGACTTCCCCCTGGGACTCAAGCGCTGTTCATAAGCTGCCCCAGCTGCACTCTCACGGTTGGGATGTCACTGGGGCCTGGCTGAATTACAGCCTTGTCCTCCATGGGGCCTGCTACTGACTCCTTTCATACCCAGGGAATGCAAATGTTGGTAGGGGGAGCTGGGGCTGTGCAGAGGGGAAGGCATGTTTTCCTGCCTGGAATTTGGGAAATCAGACAAAAAGAAAAAAAAAAAAAAGAAAGAAAGAAAGAAAGACACACACACACACACACACACACACACACACACATCCAAGACTTGGCATGGTCATTCTGCAGGCCACCTCCTGACAGACATGTCCTGACCAGAGATGTTTGCCCCACAGGAAAAAGAATGAGCTTTCTATCGAGTGGACTCTGGGCATAGCCCCAGGGAGCTCAGAGTCCACAGGACCTGGAGAACAGAAGTGGCTAATGTGTGTCAGAGCAGTTTCACCAGGAGGTGGTGGCACAAGTACCCCACTGGTAATAACACTAAGGTGGAAGGTGGGCCAAAGGCAGCTCCTCTGAGCTGGCCTCTCTCAGGCATCTTTAGACTGTTGCTTCCCACTCTGAGCTCATGGCAGCAGGGACAGAGTATGTAGCCAAAGTAGCAGGATTAGACAAAGTACAAAACGAAACTCAGACCCCTCCTAGTTCAGGTTTGACCAGTGACACCATCCATACCCAGAAGGGCTAAGTTTCCTTGTCAAGAGCTCTTCGCTCTGTTCCCAGGACTGGAGGCAGCTTTGAGTAGTGACCTGTCTGGGTGGCATCCCTGGAACAGGCCCTGATGTTTGTGAAGTGGCTACTCAGACGTCACATCCTATGCTCGGGAGGGTGAACAGTCCTTACACTCACTTGACCACCCTCCCTGAGCAATGTTTTGGATCTGAGAGCAGTTCTGGATTGTTTGTGTCTGAGGAGAGTGGGGAGAAGTTTAGCAAGAAGTCTATGGTTAGCGGACAGTGAATTTACTTACTGAAAGGATCTTCCAGGGGATGTGAAGAACAGCATTGTAAGAACTGGGATTGAAGGGTTAGAGTGGGCAAGAAGACTCCCAAGAAGGACATGGGTGACAAAGTGGGGGATGAAGAACAAATGGGTCGACTCCTGGAGAGCAAAGGCAAGGATTTAGCATCTAAGAACTTCAAAATGGCTGTTAGGGCCCACTAGATCAGTGGTTCTCAGCCTGTAGGTTTTGACCACTTCAAGGATCATACAACCTCACAGAGGTCACCTAAAACCATTGGAACACACAGATATTTACATTATGATTCATAACAGTAGCAAAATTACAGTTAGGAAGTAGCAATAAAAATAATTTTATGGTTGGGGGGTCACCATAGCATGAGAGACTGTATTAAAGGGTCGCAGCATTGGGAAGGCTGAGAACCACTGCACTAGATAACAGTGTGTGCTGAAGGGGTATTCTGAGAGCCTCCTCTTCCTTCCTGCTCTGCTCCACCTAGGGCACTCCTACAGAGATTATTGAAGGTGAGTAGGGAATCTTCGGCAAAGCAGTGATGGCTACATGGCGTGGAAAGAGCAGGGAGAGGTGACCTGGGAACATGTAGTGTTCAGGTGGAACTTGGATCGAGGGAGGCAAAATCCTGAGCCTTCAAGAGTGGGCCATGATCAATCGGGGAAGCAGTCAGTTGGCCCAGGCAGAGGGAACAGAGCAAGCAAAACGTGCTGAGGCATGAAAGAGCTGATGCCCAAAGAGGAAGGCGCATTCAATATTCTTTGCTATAGTCCTCCCCTCTGCTGCCCCAAATGCTGCTGCAGCCAGAATATTTTTTATTTTAACTTTTATAAGTATGATTGCGTGTATGTATGTACTCTGCATGAATGCCTGTGCAGAACAGCAGGATCCTTTGGAATGGGAGTTATGGATGAATGTGAGCTACCACAGGGCTGCTGGAAACCCAACCCATGTCCTCTGCAAGAGCAGCGGTACTCTGAACTACTGAGCCATTGCTCCATCAGCAAGACAACATCTTTTTATGTAGCCCAGGCTGACCTCAAACTCTCAGTCTCCTGCCTCTGCCTCTGGAGTGCTGCAATTGACGGAGTACATTCCCACACCTGGCTCTTATTCTTTCCTGTTGACTCATGATTTTCTATTTGTTGGGCTCGTGGGACTGTAAAAGCATCATGGTCTCCGAGCTTCTCTTGAACTGAGTTCCATTCCTCCCAGCACATTGATGTGAGACTTTCTCCCTCGCTACGGTGCTGAACTGAGGTTCTGTCTCGAGGCTCCCTCTTGGCTGTGTCTCATAGTCAATGCTCTCCTGAAAGTCCACTCATCAAACATACAGGACACAAGTAAGCAGCCGGCATGCATGTTTGAAGGGGGCGCTCTGTTCCTAGGAAATAAAACAACATTACCACTGCATTACTTGAATCGCAGTTTCCCAGTATCTTTTCCACTGAGCCTCCCAAAACTTCTATTAAATCAGCACAGCCTTAGAGTTGAGTGAATACAGTAAATGCCTAATTTTGCTCGCCTTTGAGACACGATCTTTGACCGTGTATGTCCACAATTTCATGTGGGCCTTCCAAGTGTGTTCTTTCCCGCTCACAATTGAACACACAGTTGTCTGGCTTAAAACAAGTGAGCATCAGAGTTAGGCTAAATATTCTCCACTTTTGGCGTGCCTAATGACTTCCATCTTTGTTTAAATTACATTAGGTTTGTGAGACCTGCCCTCCTTATCACCAACATCAGAACTTCAATGTTCCATTTCCACTCATTCTTATAAAAGAATTAAGGTCAAAATGTAAGAAAATATTCATGTACTTGCACAACCACCACCAAACAAGTGATGCTAAAAAAAAAAAAAGTGCAACCATTGCCTGGCAGGATCCAGTACTGTGGGTGCCTCAAGCCCTGGTTAACTGGTCAACTTGGGATAGACAGCCTGAAACTGGGGCCTGGCTCAAGAGCTTGGATGATGTAGTCAAAGGAAATGTATATTATTGTCAGAGTCGAAGGTTGAAGCCAAAGGTGACCTCGAACGATCTCACCCTATGAAGTCCAACAGGTGTAAATCCTGGCACCTACTTGGGCAAATACTGCCAAACAATGAAACTGTGGGTGAAGGTTGCTCTCCAAGCAGAGTGCCCCATAGCCATGCCCATGAATCTTCCAGCATTCCTGAATTTGGGGATGTGTGAAAAGAGAGGGTCCTAGGACCCACCATCCTGCTATGCAACTTGAGAGACTGTGCATGCTTAGAGAGAGGTCAGTCAAGTGGCCAAGTTCTAGGCTGCCCTTTTCCTAGAGCACAGTGGCTCCAGGCTGCTCTCTCCCAGGGAGACAGGGGAGGGAAGCAAGTTGCTATCATCTCCAGAGATAGAGGGCTTAGGGCCAACTAAGTGGTGAAAGGACACTTAGTTTTCCTTGAAGACATTCTTCAGGAGACTAACAAGTGCCTAGACGCAGATATCCAGGAACCCTCTGCCACTTAGCAATCTTAACAGGGCTTGTACGGTGTGGTCCTTGCAAACTGTAGTTCTGGAACACATCCTGAAGCCCTTTCTCCTCAGAGTTCCCTGATTCCCAAGACCCTTTCGTCAAAGCTTTCCTGGAGACACAATTCCCTCCATGTGGGAAGCATGAGGAAGTGAAGATTGGCATATTAGAGGGACAGAATTCTATCACGGGCAGGAGGCCAGACCTCCAGGCTGCCTCTATCTTGACTTTCTGAGTGACTCTGGACAAGTTTTCTCTTTGTCAAAAGAGGGTTGGTCTCTGACAGATCATCTCTATATTCAGATGGTATTGACTGGAAATATTGGCAAAATATGATAATATGTGACATGGGAAAAAACGAACTATGGTTTAAAAAACTAATGAGGTATTTATGTTCCTCCCAGCTGGGAAACTTGTTTTCAAATTTTTTATTATTTTGATCGACTTACATCACGCATGTGATGGTGTGTTATGTGCTACACGTGCGGAGGCCCGAGTTTGAAGTTGGGTGTGTTACTCAGTTGCTCTCCATGGCATTTTGTGAAGGAGCCACTCTCATTGGAGCTGAGCTCACCTATTCTGCTGGATTGGTAGGGTGTAAAAGCCCGCCTTCTATTTTGGCTTCCACAGCACCTGGGTGACAGCCACCCCACCTCACTTTGTATAATCTCAGGCCCTCAATTCTAGGACATCGAGTCCTTTACCAACTGAGCCCTCTCTTAGCCTCCAGGGACATGTATGTTTGACCCTTGGGTTTATGAGAAATGATGAGAAAAAGGAGTTGGGGCTCCCATTCAGAACTAGAATAAGGACAGCAAAAACGAGCAAGCTGTTTTCTAAATCAAATAGTTCCAAGCCACATCTTCCTCCTTCACTTGCGGGTGCAGTGATGCAGGTACTGTTCACAAGGTGGGATATAAAAGCTGTCTTTTAATTAAATTTAAGACTAAACATACTCTTGTTTTCAGAGTCTTAAAGGCCCACAGTTTGAGTTTGGAAGGCAGTTTTTCCTTGACCTTAAATAAGATGCCTTAAATAGACAGGTGGGGTTTGTGATTCCTGTTTAACAAGCCTCCCTAGAGACAAAGCAAGAACTCCTTCACTGGAGGAAACCAAACACCTGAGCTGGGAGGGAACTACCTGCAGTCCACAGTGTAGGCCAGCCAGCCCGGAGAAGGGAAGAGGCCGGGCACTTCCATGCCAGCTGAAAGCCCACTTTTGTTTGACCTACATCTAATCACCCCCTATCCCTCCAGAGGGAGAGGCTGTACCATGGAAGGTCTGGTTTTCCCCAAGGTGCCAGAGTGGACCTAAGGCTGCAGAAAGTCAGCTCTGGTCTTTTGACCCTTGAGCTTGAGGGAGGAGGGACGGCCTTCCCCCCTCCATCGGCCCCAGGCCCCATTCGGGTTGGTTTGCGCTGGAATGCCACGCTTTTCAAAGTGTCCGTGTGATAAGCACACTCTAAATATGTACAGCGATGATCAGATAAGAAACCAAGCGTGGGGCTTTGCGGGTCAACGCTTCCAGCTCTGCTGATACTGCCCGCTGCTTCTCGGGCTCAGGATGGGGTGGCGTATCCCCCTGCAAACTTCTGCATCTCCTTATAGGATCCGTTCACTGCCAGGGCCCCCATTTTCCGATTTTTACTTCTGGAATTAGAAAAAAGAAAATAAGATCCCATCCACCATCTCCCTGGGCCTCGGTCCTCAGCTCCCACCACCTAAACCCTGGTGACCTTAATGGCCGGGGTGACTCGGGGCACGCGGAGCGTCCCCATCCCCACCGCTTCCAGCCCCCTCGCGCCTCGCTCGGCCCCACAATGCACCCTTGTACCGGGCCTGCAGCCAGGCCAAGGGATTTGGCGCAGGGATGGGGGCAATATTCGTCAGATATTTAAAACAGAGCCGAGAGAACAAAGCAAGCCTTTGTGCGGCGCGGCGGCGGGAGCCGGGAGCAGCGGGGCCGCGCACCGAGCTGGGCTGGGGCCTGGGCGCATGCGTGACGCGCAGTTCGCGCGGTTCCAGACCCAGATCTCCCGCGTTCCCTGCGCGCTCCCCGCTGCGGAATGCAAGTGAGGCTGCCTTTCACATGCCCGCCACAACATGCTTAATTGAAAAAAGAAAGAAAAGAAAGAAACAATCACTTTCCATGTTTCTGTAGGAAGTATAGGTCATTAAAATAAAATGATAGACCAATTGGGAACTCAGGTTTTAAATGACCCGGACTAATAGGACACTTGGGTCATGTAAAAACCAAAGTATTTGGAAAAGACGTCTTCTTTGGATGTTAGAAGTGAAATCTTTTTGAGGGAATGAGCCCCCTTTGTCTTGTTTATGCCAGATGACCCCTCTTTTGGTTTCCTGTTTATTGTCACTTGGGATTTCGGAGTGATGATGGTTATTGTGAAGGCACTGGCTTTTGTTTGGAGGCTGTGGGCTGGCCAGCGTTTATTTATTTATTTTATTTTTAAAGGCAAATAGAAGTGGAGTTTTCGTGGAACAAAGAAGAGATTTTGTCATGAACTAAGGAATTCTCGAGGGAGGGGGTAGGAAATAAACCTCGTTGTTACTGAAGAAGGTTGAAGAGCTCTCTTGAGTAGGGTGGATTAAAACTGACTTTGTAGGAGAAATATGACCGTGCAAAGTACCCTGTTCTGCTTTGCAATAGCGAAGATTGTCACAATATGCAATGGAGAGCCAGGCAGAGGCTGGAGGAAGCCGGCTTCAGTCTTAGGAATGAGACACTATGCTTGACTTATCCAGACGAGTGGGAAAGGTAGTCTCAAACATTCGGATGGTTCTACAGCCTCCCAAACAAGGGTCCAGAACCAAAGTCTAGTGAGGTTAACTGGACGGCCCTTAGAGGGAGCAGAAACACTCAAGGGCCGAGAAGAGCTATGCTCTGCCCACCCTGCTCTGCCTGTGTGCATATGCGAGGGATTTATGGCTCTTTCCTTTCCCCTCATAGTTCAGTTGCCAGGTGGTCGGTCACAAAAAAGCGGAGAGATATTTTCCTTGTTTCTGGCACTGAATGGAAAGCCTTGTGTGTGCTAAGGGTGCTCTGCTGCTGGGCTGCAGCCCCAGCAAAGGGATTTTTCATATGAGATCATCCTGGCAAGAGGTTCTTCTACCATCCTTGACTTCCAAATCTCCAGGGCAACTGCTATTGGGACGTCATAGGCAACAGATCATGACCCTTGGAGGCCACACTTCAACAAGGGCAGATAAACAATTTCACAGCGATGGTCACGTAGCAGGCTCATTCTTAAATGTGGGCTGGTTAGTTAGGATGATGTAAGCGGTTTTTTTCTGCTCTCTTCCACATACTGGCTCCAGGCATAGTCTAGGAATGTACCTTGGGATGTAAGGTGAGGGAACAGTGGGACGTGACTTAAGAGACGTTCCTTCTTTTGACACAGGACAAAGTCTTGACTTCCCCACACTGAGTCCCAAATTAAGCCCCAAACATACCCCAAACTAAGCCCTTGGCTTAGTATCTCTCTGTTTCTCATGCTCATTCTTAGTCTGTCCTCCCTCTTCCATCCCTTAGGTCACTTTGTCTTTATATAAAGGCGGTTATTGTAGAGAGACCCCCAAGATGGCAGCCTTGTATGTTCTCTCTGCTAGGACAGTGATGTGTTTGACCAAAAGACTCTGATTACTATAGAAATTCTAGATCTTCCACACTTGGATCCAACCGTGCGGAATGAACGACAGCTCTTCCGGGCATCTGGCTCATAGATCTTTCTGATGGCTCTAGCCTTAGCAGCTGTTGGACTGCTATGGCAAGTGCTCCCTAGAACGGAATCAACCTAATAGCTGTGTGAAGATACTGAGTCTGGGCTAGTGTGCCATGTAGTGATGGATAACTGGACAGGAAGGGAATGGAGAGTGAGAAGAACACTTGGAAGAACCCTAATTTCTTAGCCTCTTTGCCCCCGTGGTCCCCAATACCACCCTTCTTTTTGGAACTATGCCTGGCACCCAGCCCCATAAAAACTCTGCCTGCTCACTTGTTGTGCCACACACATTGGTATCAGCAGACACTAAAGTGCAGGGTCTTGCCTTGCTTGGTTCCTTCCCTCCTTAGTGTCCCCCTCAGTGCGGGTCAGCATGGGGATTATTAATGGCAGCAGCATTTCCAGGTGTCTGAACTGTTCAGCTTTTGATCTGAGGGGTCGGGTGCCTGCTGTTAGGATGGTCTCTGCTTGGGCTCACCCGGGAGTGAGCCATGCCATGAACCTCACTCTGTGAGGTTCACATACTTTCATATTTACTCATGGAAAGAGACCTGGGCCAAGGGGGCAGCACTCCTCTATTCAGATTTGTCTCCAATAAAACCGCCACAGGGACATTAAGGGAGCCAAAACTAGGTGGGTGGGAGAAAACCCCATGCATTCACGGACCTTCCAGAGCCAGCCAAAAACACACCCTATGAAGGACCCTTCCGTATATCCGGGATCTCCTTTAACTGCCCAATGTAGTGGACTGTGGTGGGGCGAACAGTGAAGATATAGGTCGACTTAGGTAGAAGCTTATGCCCACTCCGGAGCCCCAGAGTCTTGGAGAGGGGACATGAAGGAACAGCAGACCATGGGCAGCTCAGGAAGGGTCCTTTTATTCCTCCAACAATCACTCACTCTCCTGTGAGCCAGGCTTGGCTGCAGCACTGGAAGATGTGATGAGGAATGAGGCCGACAATGATCCAGCTCGTGGGCAAACTCTTGGTGTCTGGCACCTCTGTCATGACCCAGGGCTGACAGCAGAATGGGAGGTATCCTCTCATTACATCATCTTTTGACTTCAGTAAAGACCTAGGATGGAACTCCCTATGCTGGGAAGTGAGAATGGATGTAGACATTAGAGTCACCTTGTATGGACCCAAACCCATCACTGTTGACTGTGTGATCTTGGGCATGTTACTCTCTCTGTAGGCCTCTAGTTTCTCATCGCTAGTCAAATAGCGCTTCACTCAGGGTTGGAGGTGGATTCCACAGGATCTTGCTGCCCAGCTATCCCTTAACCTGGGTACGAAAAGTGCTCAGGAACTACCCAGGCTTCCCACAAGGCATGTAAGACTCGTGTCTGCCATGTTCTAACATCACAAGAGCTAATGCTTAGAAAAAATAAGCGGCAATGGAGAAAGAGGAGGGCAGGGAATTTAGATTAAGGGGCTCTAGAGCCTCAGGAAGGATTCCAGTTCTACCTTAATCCTACCTCAAGCTCCAGCCTGTGACAGTCCGAGAGGCCTCAGAAGAGTTGTGATTGGCAGCCCAGCGTCCATCTTTCCTCTTAGCTTCCCATAGCCATAGTTCTTCTTTTACTTGAGGATGACTGGGCAGATGGGGGCACAGCGTCACACCAGAGACATGCTTCTGAGAGGAAGCAGGGGCCCACCCATGGATCGTCTTTGTCTTTGCCAAATAGCCTCCCATGTGAAGCCATGTGCACGGCACAAACATTTCCCTCTGCACAGGAAAGCATGAGCTAGAACCTCAGCTCCTTTCCAAGCAACACATCCACATCACACCAGCATCCAGATGGCGCCGGGAGCCATTCGTTCTGGGATGGAATTTATTTTCTGTCGAGGTGCTTGGATCTCTGTGGGGAGAGTCATTTTCTTGAGGAAGTGTTCCCATTCACCTCATCTTCCAAGGGCCCATTTCCTGCTCAACAGACTCCAGGTAAGTGAAGCCCCAGGACCAGGTCTGGGCTGGATTCCAAACCTCTGGTGTTTCCAACCCAGAGGAGGCATGCCTGTTATAAATCTTGCTTCTCCTTAACGTGGCTCAACAGAAGGAAGACATTGGAATCTTCCTGAGCACACCTCAACCATTTGCTTTTCACTGTCGGCTAACCTTGGGACCCCAAAGTAAAACACAGAGCCCCACTGGTCCAACCAATTTTTCCACCACATTCTATTACCTTCTAAGAAGTCTGCCTTATTAGTATGTCTGATCAACTGATGAACAGATGGTTAGAATATGTAGGGAAGGATGACTTATTTTCCTCTCCAGATGTAATTCTTTGCACTCTCCACCCAGGGTCACTACACACTCATATGGCATCGGTGTTTAAGTTTATCAAAGGCACTCCTTCTGTGCGGACACAGCCATGCCAGGACACAACCTCCCTAGATGAACTTCTGCCCCCAACTGCTCTGTGCAAACACGGCCTGTATGGCGGCACACATGGTGAGCCTCCACACTGTCACTAGCTCTTGCTTCTCTTCTTGGGAAGGTGCTTACTGGAGAGGGAGGAGGCACAGGAGCCTTTGTGGACATTTGACATAGGTTTCTGGAGGCCTAAGACCCACACCTTAGTGTGGGCATGTTTTGAGATCTGAGCGAATTTGGAAACATTTTATGGTAAGGCTCAATTTTCCCGGGACAGAAGGCCAGCTTTTTGAAGTTAAGGTAATTGCGGGGCATGAAACAGCTGGTCGGTCTGCCATAATCCTGCACAGAAACTTGACAGCAAACACCTTTGGGTTTGCTCATTTGGGTGCTTTCAGGGAATTCCCAAGAACGGTCACCCTTTTTAGAGAAAAAGAGGTGAGGGTCATGGTTGCTGCTCTCCCTTCTTCCTCAGGAGCTGGCCTGTGGTTAGGACATCTGGGCCCAGAGAGTTTGAACACATCTCTGCTTTCAGGTCTAAATCCAGTCACCTGTCAAGAGGCTCGCTTTGCCTGCTTTGATGAATCCATTTACAGAGCTCTTCACGGTGTGGTCTGGGGGCCACGGGGGGCAAGCCTGGAAGGTTCCCTGCAGGCTCTCAGGGGTATCGTCTTCCCCAGCTGTGACCCAGCATAAGCACCTCTAAAACCAAAGGAACCACACACAACACACCCACATGTATAGACTTCAGGGGGAAGGATGACTTCCGGTTTAGTGCAGTGTTTTCTAAAAGATCACTTAACAGCCCAGCACCAGGTTCTACCAAGAAGTGCAGAGATTCATGTTCATCCTTCAGTCAGGTATTCGCTGAGTAGCTACTACGTGCCAACCCTGGGTCAGTCTCCAGGTGGAAGGCAAGGGAAAAGAAGAGTTTCTACCTACAGTTGAAAAGCTATTCCCTAATTACTTCAGCGTCTCAACAGACCTGAAGCCTGTGTGTATTCCCTGTCCACTTTAGCTGCTTGGTGTCCTTGGCTTTCCCCCGGAAACCCAGCTTAGGAGGAGAGGGACGTGGTCTACAGAACTGGCACTTTCTCACTGAGGTGGGCTGGCTAAACCGGTTTGTTGCCCAAGTGCACAAGAAGTCAGAAAGACATACCTCTAGTAATAGAAATCCAGCGCCTGGGGAGGCTCTGTTCCCAAGTGGGCCCTGAAGGTTGGAATGGCAAAGCAATAACCAGAGCACAGCAGGTGAGGACATGCTTATCCGGGTACTTGAGCTCCCACTCTCTCTCTCTCTCTCTCTCTCTCTCTCTCTCTCTCCCCCCCACCCGTGTGTGTGTGTGTGTGTGTGTGTGTGTGTGTGTCTAAGTGCAAATGCATGTGAGCATGAAGGCCTTGGATATTCATTTTGAGACAGGAACTCGTGTTAGTCTGGAGCTCACAAAAGAGGCTAGGCTGACTGGACAGCAAGTCCCAGGGCCCATCTGTCTCTACCTTTCCCTCTCCTTCCCCTCCCCTGGGATAACAAGTGTACACTGCCTCACCTAGATAGGCTCTATGGAATGAATCCAGTCCTTACGCTTGACATGATGCAATGTGTACACTTAACCATTTTAGGCAGAAATCGATTGTGAAACCTCCCAAGATCATCCCAAGCAAAAAAGTGGGGCATTTGCACACTGAACAGCTTGAAGGACAACCCCCTTAAACTCTTGAGTACATTTTACTTTGTTATGTTTACTTCAATGTTCCTGTCTCTTTGTTTAATCAACTCTGTCATCATCAAGTATATTTCTATTAGCTGATATTTCTCTTGGTGTGAGTCACATTCTCCTTTTCCTTGGTGAGTCTAGTTGGTGTGATTAAAAGGTTCTATTGTTGACCATTTAGGTATTTCTTTAGAGAGTATAGAGTTTCTATCTGATCATTAGTAACTTCTGAATGTGACTTTCCTTCAGGGATTTGTTTTAAGCTTTATTAGAATAAGGATTCTAAAATCCCCCAGCCATGGGTAGTTTGGAATTACTATTTGCTGGCTCGATGGCATCCTTCTGAGTCACCGTCCTGAGTGAATACTGACTGACTCATTTTATAACTTTCGGTCATTCTTTGCCCACTGCAGTAGAGTTACAGTCGAGGTGCGCACAGCTCACGAGGAAACACATTTTCAAGGAGGCACTTAGGCAGGTTTTCCCATGAAGTCCTTTCTTTCCTAGAGCTCTGCCCTGATAGCTTCCATCTAAAGTCTCTTCGACCTTTTGCTTTTGTTTTTAAGACAGAGTCTTGCTATGCAGCCCAAAGTGACCTTGAGTTTGTGATTGTCCTGCCTTTCCCTCTCAAAGAGCTGGGATGACAGGCATGTGACACCATCCCTGGCAATGTCTGTCTTTAAATTCACCAAGACCAACATGCTCTGTGTGGGATTCATTGCACAGCTTTGAAGTCGAGGTTTCCTATTCCAAAGTGGGTGATCATAGAGCCCACCTCAGTTTTTCATTTCCTCATTGTTGGTCTATACAGCCTTCCGTGCATTATCTGAAGTTATCAGTTGTCCTACTTACGGTTCCTATTGCTGTGATGAAACACTATAACCAAAAGCAACTTGGGGAGGAAAGGGTTTATTTCACTCACACTTCCATAGAACTGGTCATCATCAAAAGCAGAAAGGCCGGAACTCAAGTGGGGCAGGAACCTGGAGGCAGGAGCTGATGCAGAGGCCATGAAGGGTGCTGCTTACTGGGTTGCTCCCCATATAATGCACCTTTCTCCTGTCTATGCTGGATCTCACAGCACTGAAGCCTCCCCAGCCACTTCATCTGGTCAGCCTCACCACCCTCTCCCATCTCCCACCCACATCTCTCTGACTCAGACAGATGCCATTGGGCTGGCAAATAGTAATTCCAAACTACCCATGGCTGGGGGATTTTAGAATCCTTATTCTAATAAAGCTAATAATCCCTGAAGGAAAGTCACATTCAGAAGTTACTAATGATCAGATAGAAACTCTATACTCTCTAAAGAAATACCTAAATGGTCAACAATAGAACCTTCAAAATA
The DNA here is from genome assembly GCA_004026605.1 of Ondatra zibethicus. NCBI lineage: Eukaryota > Metazoa > Chordata > Mammalia > Rodentia > Cricetidae > Ondatra > Ondatra zibethicus. The sequence goes on along the minus strand of PVIU01000211.1, from coordinate 321,101 downwards.
CCCACCATTAATCAAGCCAATTAGACTCAGCAAGGAAAAGGAGAATGTGACTCACACCAAGAGAAATATCAGCTAATGGAAATATACTTGATGATGACAGAGTTGATTAAATGAAGAGTCAGGCACACTGAAATAAACATAACAACATAAAATGTACTCAAGAGTTTAAAGGGAAACATGAATGGAATGAGGAAAGAATCGAAGATACAAAATAAGAAGCAAATGTAACTTCTAGTTATGGGATTACAAGTAAAATGGAAACTGCAGGAGAAAAAGAAGTGAAATTGAAAACATATAGCAATAGAAACTACCCAACTTGAAGCAGCAAAGAAAGACAAGGAAATAAAAGTGTAAGTGGAGAAAAGGGAGAGTGAATAGGTGCTTAACAAAATGATGGGCCAAAATTTTTTTCAAATTTGATAAGAATAATAAATACCAGTGATCTGAGAATTACAGTGGATCCCAACCACAAGAGATGAAACCACATTAAGGTATATTGTAATCAAAGTATTGATACTGATTTACTGGCTTAGTTGATAAAGTGATTGCTTAGCATTCAGAAAGTCCTGTGCTTAGTTCCCAGTATTAAATAACACTGGATGTACACACCTCTAATTCCAGCATTTGAGAGGCAAAGGCAGACAGATCTCTGAGTTTGAGACCAGCCTGGTCTACACAGTTAGTTCCAGGACAGCCAGGAATATAAAGAGAGACTCTGTCTTGAAAGAGCAAATAAGTAAGTAAATAAATAAATATAAATAAAAGAACTAAAAATTAGCAATAAAGAAAACTCTTAAATGTAAACTCAAAAAACCCCTATTTTATTTTATTTTTTATTCTTTAGAAAGAATAAGAAACATTATAGACTTTTGACCAAAATTATGCAAACTAAAAGACAATGTAACAATGCCTTAAATTTGCATAAAGAAAACAAGAACTCAACCTAGCATTCTGTATCCAGTGAAAATGCTCTTTACAAAAGGCAAAGACATACTAAAGACTTCAAAACAAAGTTATAGAGTTTCACTATAAGCAGATCTTCACTGTAAGAAATATTAAAGGAAGTTCTTCAGTCAGAAAGCGTAGATATACAAAAGAAGTGAAAAGTGCCAGAAGGTGGTTAACGCAGGAGCCACACAAGCATGGACATGAAAGTCAACAATGCAGATAAAATGAAATACAGAAAGGAGAACTCAGTCCACCAGAAGAAGAGGAGAGTGAGGAGCAGACAGGGCAATAGGAAAACTAACAGTAAGATATTCTCTTTGCATATGCTTATAAAAGAGATACCTTTAAGAATAAAAATGCAAATAATTTCCAAGTAAAAGAATAAGATGCTGAATCAGGCAACATTTGTTAGAAATCTGGAATGGTTTAATTACTGCAAAAGAGGACTACAGAGCAAAGGGTATACATAGAGATAGAGGGATAATCTTAGATAGAAAAACGTAAGAAGACATAATAACAAACAGAATTTTATAGCACATGAAAGGAAAATGGATGAAATATAAAGATGAACTAGACATACAAGTGTAGCTTGAAAAACATGACAATTCTCAGGCATCAATAGAACACATAGAAAAATAAGATTATAGAAGACGTGGCAGTGAGATCATTTGACTTGAGCTGAGACTTTAAAGCCCTTCACCTACAGCAGGACACCCCTTCTTTTCAAGTTTACATAAGACAGTCACCAAGGTAGGTTATAGTTTGGGGCATAAAAACATTAAAAAAAAGAGTGCATTTGAGCTGAGGATGTAGCTCAGCAGTTTCTAGCATGTGTGAGGTCCTGGGTTCAGTGTCCAGCCCTGCAAAGAAAAAGGGAAAAAGACTACATTTGTTTAAAATTGAAATTTAATCGCAAGATAATTAAATTAGAAGTAAAATCAGGAAGATATTTAGAATATCCAGATATTTGCAAGATAAATGAAGAAAAGGTGAGGATAGTTTGGATTTTTGTTTTGAAATGAATGGAATTAAGACATAATTTTTGTTTTGTTCTGTTTTTAGAGATAGAGTCTCATTATGTTTCCCTGTCATCCTACATAGACCAGGCTGGCCTCGAACTCACAGAGGTCCACCTGCCTCTACCTTCTGAGTGCGAGAATTAAAGATGTGTGCCGCCATGCCCAGCCTAAGACATAATTTTAAAGTGTGAAGTTCAATGGTTTTAATTATTCATCATGTTGTACAGCAATCGTCACTATTTAATTCTCGAACATTTCCAGTATCCACACCTATTAACAGTTAGTTTCCACTTCTTTCCTATATTCCCCAGATATCATTAATCTACCACAGGCAGTTCAACTCTGTCTGTCTATGCTTTAGACCCATTCATCCCCCCGAAGGCTCATTTCTCTTGGTCAGTTTTGCTTTGAGACAAGGTTTTACTTTGTAGCCCTGACTGTCCTGGAACTCATAGAGATCTGCCTGCCTCTGCCTCCCAAATCCTGGGATCACACACGTGTTCCACCACTCAGGCCCTTCCTCAAAATGTTCATTTGCTACAATAACTTACTATATTGTCTGCAGCCCCCCCCCATCCCTGTATCCTATGAAGACAGATGTGTAGGCAATTCTGCCTAAATGGGTTGCTGGTAATCACACTCGTGGGATTTCTCACCAGCCAAGCTAAACATGCTTGTGCTGTTTTCTCTCAGTAATCTGTGCTGTTAGTTCACTGCAGTGACTCTCCAGAGGGCAAAGGGCAAAGGGGACATTTTTTTTTTCCTTCTTCCCTGCAATACTAAAACCTTCTGGACCACATACTTCAAAGTAGTGAAATTTAATCACACGTGAATTATATCTCAAAAAATATAAGAATCTGATAGAACATTCTTTGTGTCCCAACCACATCTGGCTTGATTCAGATTGGCTCTCCCATCACGTAGACTCTATTCTTAGAGTTCGGTCTCAAGGACATCTGTGTGATTCTCAGCCATGGCTCCTGCAGGCTGTCTGGCCTGCAGTGGAGGCTGTAATTTGTATTTTAGTAGCCATGCTTATTTTCCTTTGCTATTAGATCTTTAATGTCGATTGCTAACTTGCTCCATAACCAGACTCAATTAAAAGGATGAGAGAGGATAGAAAAGCCCTTTGCCACTCCCAGAAAGCATTTCCATATTCTTGGTTTGTTGTTGTTGTTGTTTTGTTTTGTTTTTTTGAGACAGGGCTTCTCTGTGTAGACTTGGAGCCTGTTCTGGAACTCTATCTGTAGACCAGGCTGGCCTGAAACTCACAGAGATCCGCCTGACTCTGCCTCTCGAGTGCTGGGATTAAAGGCATGCACCTCCACCACCTGGCAATATTCTTGTTCTTAAACACTTAAGCTGGCCGCGCAGTGGTACGCTCTGAATTCTGGCCCCAAATTCCCTAGCTCTAAAAATAGAGTCTGACTGAGAAGAGTTAAATTGTGTTTGAACAGGTTATGAAGAAATGGCTTCCTATTCATATCCCTACAAGGATATCATGAAGGCTCATAGGCTTTTAATGAATAACTTCCAATGAAAAACTTCAATCGGTCTGTGGTGTGCACAATTAGCTCAGTTATTAGTCATTGGGAGTGTCCAGGGCTTACATGGCTTGGCCTCGTATGCTCCCTGCTTTTACCATGCTGTGTGTGAATCCATTTCCTGATGTATGCACCCAGACACATTCCCCTCTTTGGAGTCAGGGCCCGAGTCACCTGGCTGCCTTCTACTGACTGCGCTGTGAGCAGAACTGAGTTCCCTTCTCCACCTGCCTGCCCTCCCTTCTTACCTCCCTGCCTTCCTCCCTTCCTCCCTCACCCTTCCATCTTTCCTCCCACCTTTACCCCAATTCTGGTAAAATATGTGTACCATTAAAACAGATCATTTCAGTCTCGTGTGTGTGTGCATGCGCGCGCACACACATATATGTTTTATGTATGTGTGTGTGGAGATGAGTGAGCAAACTTAGGTGCTGTTTCTCAGGAGCCACCCGCCTTCATTCTTTGAGAGATCTTACTGATTTGGAACTTAGCAGTTGGCCTGAGCTATCTGGTTAGAGAGCCCCAAGGGTTTGTCTGTTCCTGTCTCCCCAGCACTGAGATTACAGGGCAAGCCACTGATCCTGCCTTTTTTTTTTTTCATGGGTTCTGAGGACTGACTTCAGGTATGCATGCTTGCTTTGGAAGTGCTTTACCAAATGGTCCAGCTCCCTGGCCTGTAAGTCAGTCATTTTAAAGTGTGCGATCCTGTGGCATTAAGAACATTCATACTGGTTTGCAGCCAGCACCACCGTCTGTATCCACAACTTTTCATCTTGAAAAACATGAAATTCCATTCCCACAAGCCATTAATTTTCTCCCAACTCCTAGCAACCACCATTATACTTCCTGTCCCCACGAATCTGAATAAGCTAGATACCTCATATAAGAGGAGCCACATGACATTGACTTTTTTTTCCCCCCTGGATTTTTGAGACAGGGTTTCTCTGTAGCTTTGGAGCCTGTCCTAGAACTTGTTCTGTAAAACAAGCTGGCCTCAAACTCACAGAAATCTGCCTGCCTCTGTCTGCCTCTGCCTTCCAAGTGCTGGGATTAAAAATGTGCGCTACCACTGCCCAGGGACATTGGTTCTTTTGGTTCTTTTCTACCTTTTCTTCTCCCTCTACCTCTCTCTTTCTCTCCCCACAACTGGGGGTTGAAGGAAAATGTACTTCCTAGGCAAGTAAGTGTTCTACACTGGACTGTATATTTAATATATCATACCACATATAGTATTATAATATCATTGGATATATGAGTATATGCATATTTTGCCACTCCTTTTTTACTTCTGCTAAATTGTCCAGACTAGCTTTGAACTTGAGATTCTCCTGCTTCAGCCTCTTGAGCAGCTGTGCTACCAGGCCTGATCTGCTTGCCTTTCTTGACAGCAAGGGGTCACGTGGCCTGGAGCTGACCCCTCTGATGTGGTAGCCAGGCCAGGAGGAGGAGGAGTAGGAGAGTCTGAAACACACACACACACACACACACACACACACACACACACACACACACACACACACACACACACACACACACACACACACACACACACACACACACACACAGAGTC
>PVIU01000211.1:0-315920 GCA_004026605.1 Ondatra zibethicus | reverse complement strand
GCCCAGTTCCAAACACAGGAATTCTTCCCTAGTCAGTCTGTCTCCTGGGCCCCACTGAGACAGCTGGCCTTCCCACGCAAGCTAATGCACTCAGCTGTGACTGCCCGTTCCTGGGTCAGCCTGCTCCAGCTCACCCTTGACGGAGAACACCGGCTCCCTGACAGCTTGAGTTGCTTTCTGTTCCAAGCTGCAGAGAGCATCGTGGAGCCTTTTCAAACTGCAGGTCAGCGACTCCCAGGGGTTCCTGCAGCCTCCGCTGCCATGATCTTTTTATTTCTTTAGCCAGTTCTTTGAGACTTGTGGCAGGATTTGAGCCCCATACGAGAGTCTTCTCCTGGCTTTTGTGGAGGTGATTAAACCAATGTCTTCTTCCTGAAAAAAAAAAAAAAAGAAAATCTTCCACTGGATTTGGCATACGAGCACAGCTAGACTGGAAATGGGGAGACTAGAAAACAGAGGTAGGTCCAGAGGGTCCTGGGATGTCCCATGCCAGATCGGGTGGTGGAAGGCCTGAGGAGTGAGCTCGTGTGCATCTAGACATGAGGACCCATGGACCCCTCCTAAGTGACAAAGTTTAGCTTTCTTCAGATACCTCTGTGAGAATGCTGTGTGAACAGTCACAGTTGGGCTGTGTCCCATTCAACTTTTACAAAAGCTGTAGACCGATGAGTTTTATTTCTTCCTTTCCAGGAGTTACCAGGTTTGATAAGCTTCAAAAATCCTCTCCATTAGAGACGATGCTGATAGGAGGGTGAGAAAACCTCTTCCTCTGCAAGAGACCCGCTAGAGAGCTTGGGAAAGAGAGCAAGCACCGAGGCTTGGAGGGGCAGGAGGGAGGTCTAGGGAACAGGAAAGAGATCTTCCACCACAGACACCATAAGAGGGTAACATCCGGTCCTGAAAGTCAGATGCAAGCAATCACCCTAGAGGTTCGGAGAACATGCTCTTGGGAGGTAACTGTGGAAGAAGGCCAGGTGAGCCCCCAGCTGTGCATCTAAGGTCTCTCTCTTCTGATTCTATCTGGTTGGTAGGAAGAAGACCATAAGAAATGTCAGCATACCTGCAGAAGGCGTGTACAAGACTTTAGGCCACTGAGTCAGGGATTCCTTAATTTTCTGGAGACTGAATCAAGTATTAGGAGCTGCTATGATTACCCTCCCTGACTCTGCCCACAATTTTAGCAGCTAGGAAATAATGCTAAATCTGAGTATAAGACCCAATTCAAGAGACTGGCTTTAATTAAAAGTGTGTAGGATACATATGACATTAAGAACTGTTCTCTGGCTAGGTGGTGGTGGCGCGCGCCTTTAATCCCAGCACTTGGGAGGCAGAGGCAGGCAGACCTCAGTGAATTCGAGGCCAGCCTGGTCTACAAAGTGAGTTCGAGGACAGTTAAGACTGTTAAACAGAGAAACCCTGTATCAAAAATAACCAAAACACAAAACAAAACAAAATCTTCTAAAACACCAAAACCAACCAACTAAACAAAACCCCCAAACCCAAAACCAAACAAGCAACCAATCAAATCCCTCAAAAAAGAATTGTTCTATGGTAGGCCAGGGCTGTGCAAACAGGGAGATGACACATATATTCAGATGTTGTTGTCATATGAGTTGAAGAAGTGGGGGACTCGGTTGTTCCTTTGGAAGTTTGTAGGTTTCTTGGAAGAACTAGGCCTTAAACAATATTGGGAAATACCTGCAGCAAATGGGGGGGGGGCGGGAAACGACGATGAAACCGTCCACTGCAGACAAAACTGGGCAAATAGAAAACTGGGGATGTGAGGGAGTGGCCGACTCTGCAAGTGGGAAGTAAGAGGCCATTGTCTAGACCCGGGTACCTGTTACATAGTAGATCCTGAGCCAACAGCTGCTGGCCACAGGTGGTAAGAATTGGGCTGGCAGCAAGGCAAGGCCCTGTTCCTGGCTAGGGAACTACACGCAGTGTGGCATCCACGTGAGTTTCTGAAAGGGAGACAGGTTGCTATGACGGGCCCTGTGTCCAAAGACAAGTGGACTATCAGAGAAAAGGCTCAGAGATTGAGAGAAAAGTCTAGGAGAGAGATGGGAAGGGCTTGAATTTAGACGATAACATTAGAGTATGTGGGATACACACACATACACACACACACACACACACACACACACACACAAACACATATTGAAGACTTGTCCGTGGGAAGCTGGGGATATTACATGATCAAGCAATCTTAAGAACAGACTGAGTCTGAGGTGATCGGCTCATTTTTGTGTAGTTCTCCACAGTGTCTGTGCAGAAGTAGCCAACAGTAGGCAGAAAGAAATGTGGGCATTTCAGTAGCTAGAGATTCATGGAAGTAGTGGCAGGAGACTTGACGACTCTGGTTGACAAGGATGGGGAGGGCAGGGGGCCGAGTTGTCAGAGGGGTGGCTGAAGAACATGTGGACAAAGAGGAAAGTGGAAGTCTGGCAGAGAGGAGCCAGGATGACCTAAGAAGAGAGTCCAAGTGGTAGTCTTGAGGCCCGGCACGCCAAGGAGGCAGCTGTGAGAGCTACTGAGCCACCATTGTGAGGAAGGTGTGCGGGCTGGGTCTGAAGAAAGAGACAAATAGAGAAGATGTGTAGCAAAGGGAGAAAAGGGTGGCAAGCAGAGAGAAAGCAGGTCTGAGGGAAGCCATTCCAGCCTGAGGGAAGAGGAAGCCACACTCTGGGCTACTGCTTCTTAAGCAGGAGTGTGCCGCTGAGTCTCAGCCGAGTCTGAACGTGCAGCTTTTGATCCAGGAAAGGAGACGGAGATGATGACATGGTGTGGAAGGGACAGGGGCTACACGAGGCCAGGTAAGTAAGTTAGTTTGCAGAGAGGAGGTAGGGACATCTCCTGCCCTGGCATGAGGGAAAGGGGGAGATATGAAGGGACATGGAGGTGAGCAGGCAGAGACTGGAAAGGGCCTGAGAAAAGACCAGGGCCCTAGCAAAGAGGGCCTTGAGGTGTTGGAAGATGGAGGATGGGGTTGGGGTTGGGGTATGAACCTCAGGGACAGTGACCTAATTGTTGGATCTGCCACCATCAGGGTGTTTAATTTTTCCCTGCAGGGCCAGGTAGCAGGTGCAGAGAGAATGGAATGGGTGATTTAGGCAGGTCCTTTAGGGCAAGTTAGAGACAGAGGAATTTAGAGAACAGGTCAGGCTGGTGAGGGGACACAGAAAAGCTTGCGAGGGGACATGAGAGAAGCACAGAGAGCCTCAGAAACTGGTGGGAGTGGATGCCAGAGGCAAGGGCTAAGCTGATGGAGGTATGTGAAGGCTCCTGCCTCCTAAGGGGCTGAGTCCAGTCTGGAGAGATGTGGATGATGCAGATGCTGGACTAATGGCTCAGCTGCTTAGAGACTGAGGAAGAATCAGGTCCGGATAGAACGGAGCCCAGTGCCTTCCAGGGTGGAATGGCTGTGGGAAGTGCTTCTTGCAAGCAGCTGCACCTACTCTGCAACCAGGGTGCTCTCAGATGAGTGGGTGCTCAGCCCTCACTCATTAACCGTATCTCCCGGTGTCATTGGCTGAGAGGCCAGAACTCTAGTCTCGTGTCCTGGTGATGCCTAGGGGAGGATGCGAAAGGTAACTCTTCTCACCTGCTGCCCACAGCCACAGCCACAGCCTGCTCCAGGGCACTCTGCAGCCATGTAACCTTGCCTCTGTCCTCCTGGCTGGTGTGTATGTGTTGGGGGGGCAACCTCTTTCCTCCCACTTATCAGGCAGGCTTGAAGTCTTCAAGTGTCTCCTGCATGCTCCTTAGCCAGGGAACTTATGCAAGGAAGGGACAGGCCCAAGGCACTTCCTGTCTCGAAAGGACAAACCAACAGCACAGTGGGACTTCCCATTCCCAATTTGTTTGGCTCAGTTTGATTCTTTCTTTCCCTAGTGAGCTTCACAGCAGTACTTTATGAACACAGTGGGGTTTGGAGGGAGCTGGGATACCTAGGAGAAGGTAGAGGCTCCCAGCAAGGCCGTGGGCATGAGCCCGTGCCCAACTCTCAGGCCCTCAGCCCTTCCTTGTCAGACCAACCCCAGGGAGGTTCCTTTCTAGGCCTCCCAGGACCCTTGGCCTCACACCACTTCCTGCTAAAATCTGCCACAGGCTTCTTTCCTCCAAACCAGAGCCTTCCTTTGTTTACTCTAGCCCCTCGGAACTGGGATTTCTTTGGGCCTGGCTCTTCTTTCCTATTAAGGTCTGTGAAAAAGGGGTGTGAGGGGGGTGGCAGGCAGGCTGCTGAGGCCTGTCCTCCTTGGGTGATCTGTGGTTCTCCTGTTCTAGGGGATGGCTCTGGCCCTTACATGTGCCTCCTCCATATCAGTGCACGCCTATCCTTTCCTGTGTCAATTGACATTTGTCCCCAGTGGAGAGAGAAGCCCTAAAGGATTTGTGCCGAGACCCTGGGGAGAGGGAGATAAATGGAATTTGCAATAAATCTGGGAGCGAAGTCGTAACTTGACTTCAAAACAAACAAAAGGGCCAGAACTGCACTTAAGCTCCACAGAGGCTCATCTTCCAGTGTAAACAGAAAAGGGCAACGGGGTTGGGGAGCCTCCAAGGGCCTGGGACAGTGGGGTAGGGAGAGACTGGTGGACTTCCTCTGGAGGAGAGGCTGGAGCAAGGTTTCTGTGTCCTTGCTAAGGCTGGAGGAAGACAGGCCACTGCTGTTGTCTATGCCTCCTGCCTCAAGACTCTCCTCCTTCCTCAAGGGCCCCTCGGATCAGGACTATGAAGTCTTTTAGGAGAAATGCATCTGTGGTCTGTTGTTGGGGTGGGACCGAGAGCTCTATCCAGTGATACCAGCTCCTGGGCTAGATACCCAGAGAGATACCCACACATCTGGGTTTAGTGCTCCACCACTCATAGTAACTGGGAGCTAGAACAAGCCTAGATGGCCGTCAAAAGATGAATGGCTGGGGAACATGTGGTACATATATGTGATGGAATTTTATTCAGCTGTTAAGAAAAATGAAATTGTGAAACTTGCATGGAAATGGGTGGGCCTGGAATTTATTATATTAAACGAGGTGACCCCGACTCAGGAAGACAATTCCGTATGTTCTCTCTCACATGCCGATCTCAGCCTCATATGTATATATGTACATATGTGGGCGTGAGTGGGGATATAGATTCTGGAATGAGAAGGAGGACCACAAGGGGAAAAGAGGTACCGAGGAGGTGGGGGAGGCCAGTAGAACACGCGCGGAAAAAGGCAGAAGGGAGAGCTGGTGAGATGGCTTAGCAGATAAAAACGCTTGTCCTTGCAAGCCTAAGGACCAGAGTTCCATCCCAGGATCCATGTATGCATCTGTAGTCCCAGGTTACGGGCCCATTGGGCTCATTCTCATCCAAACCACCACACTCACGGAACATGTGCCCAGGGATTGCATGTGACAAGAAGAAGGCAGAAGGAAGGCCTGAACCGGCTTCTTCCTGGGAGTGCCTGGAAGGAGTCCCTGCTGCCAGCACCTTGTCTGTGGAACTGTGGGAGAGTTGCTATTTAAGCCAGGCTCACCAAGCTTGGGAAAACCAGCCCAAGGCTGTCCTCGGCATACCTGAATTTGCTGCTCTTTCCCTGGAGTTCTAAGAGAGACCGACGTGACCCTGCCACCTCATAAGTCTGTCGGAGGAGCCAATGCCACTGTTGGATTCTGCCTGGCACTAGCAACATCATACTCTAGAAAGGCACAGAAAACTGGTATGACCCATTGGGTATCACTCTGAAGAAAAGATAAGAATGAGGGAATTACTCATTCATTCATTCATTCATCCACTTACTCAGCAGCAGCTTATGGAGCACAAATGTACCCAAGGCCAGAGCCAGTCCTGTCCCAGTCGCAGTGTATCACTAAAGAGGCTGGATTGATGCACCTGGGATTCCTCCAGCTCTGGGATTTAGTGACCTGGAAGACAGACGTAAGAAGGGGCCAGGGACATTTTCTGAGGTCACAGATGTCGAGAGTCAGGGCTGAAGCAAGGCTGCCAGTGACATGAGTCAGTGAGGAAGCGACCCTGTGAGGATGAGGCCCACTCCACTGCAGGCCTGAGGTAGGCAGGGTGGCCACTGGTGGGATGCTGTAGTAGGTGAAAAGGGCCTCCTTGTCCTCTCACACACCTGGCATCTCAGTGAAAGGACACTTTCTCGATGGCCTCTCCAGCCACAGGACATCTGTGTTCCTCGGCTTGTTGGTTTCCTCTTCACATTTTTGAGAGTTACATGACACTCAGTGGTGAGCGATGCTGGCAGCCTGAGAAATATAAAGTTCAGAGCCTGAGGCCGCTTTGGTTTTTCTGAAGCTCCATTTCAGCTAGGCTAGAGGTGAATGCTTCCCTCCGGAGACCCCAGCGGGCGGGGGCTGTAGCAAAGTTCAAAGAACAGTCGCTTCCACCATGGCTGGGTGTTTGGCACACACAGCCTAACAACACACTAAAAGAGAGCCTAGGACCAGCGGGCAGGGCAAGACAGACTAAAGGGCGGCCTGAGGGGAGCGGCATGTCCCTGGATCCCTTCCTCTTTCCTAATGATGGCTGACAGTGGCATCATTAACCCTCCAAATGCTGTCACTGTCAGTCCTACAGTTACCTGACACCAAATGTAATTAAGACCTAACTGTTTGCAGCTAACTTTCCTCACAGATACCTACAAGCCTTCCATTCCAGACCATCTCATTTTCAGAGAGAAGCCAAGCGTATGCAGAGGGCCTGAGAGAGACCTGAGGATGGAGCCCAGAAATTCTTCAGATTTAGAAGTAAAAAGATGAAGGGGGAAAAAAGGCATAGGTTGCATTTTATGACCTTAAAAGTAACTTGTGGCCATAGAGGGCAAGTTAAAAAAAAAAAAAAACACAGCGAAGCAGACAAATAAAATAGAAGCTACCCCAATTCATCCCTATGGACAGCTGCCTGAGGTCCAAATACCCTTTCTGATTCTGAAAATCTTTCCACATTTGTGCCTTCAAAATAAAACAGCCAGATGGCTCAGCAGGTGAAGGTGCTTATTGTCAAGCCCGGTGGCCGAGTTCAATTGATTCCTAGGACTTTCACGGCAATAGGAGAGAACTGATGTCTGTATATGTCCTCTGACCAACACACACACACACACACACACACACACACACACACACACACACACACACACACACACACACAGGCATGCACACACACATGTAAAGAAATGTAACTTAAATTTTTTTGAGAAAAGAGATTTTAAGGAAAGAGATTTTAGTATCATGACTTTATAGGATTTCATAGTTCTAAGACCTTAATATCTCAGGTAAATTTGATACAGTTATCAGTGAAAAATAAAATCAAATTGTGAGTGGGGAGGGTCCTTGTTTCATAGAGCACTTGCCATGCCAACCCGAGGACTTGAGTTTGGATCCCCAGCACCTAGAATCCCACTGCCTGGGAGATGGAGGGAGGAGGATAAGGAAGAAGGCCTTGCTGGTCAGCTGGTCTAGTCAATCAGTGAGCTCCAGATTCAACGAGAGACGCTGTTTCAAAACATAAGACAGAAGGGACTGAGGAAATCACTTGATGTCAGCCTCTGTCCTTCACATACATGTATACCCGTGTGCATGCACACATGAACATATATGTACACATATACACCGCTTTCCCAGTAAATCGATACACAAATACTTGAAGGCCTACTTGTGAAAGGCCATCCGGGGAAACTTAGTGCTAAAGCGAGAGAAGAGCAGGGATACTATCTCAAGATAAATATAAAAATGAGCCAGGATACAACTCAGTCAATAAAGTGTTTGCTATGCGTTAGGACATGAGTTTGGTGCCTAGTACTCATGTAAAAAATAAATAGGTATGAGCCAGGCAGTGGTGGCACATGCCTTTAATCCCAGCACTTGGGAGGCAGAGGCAGGTGGATCTCTATGAGTTCAAGACCGATCTGGTCTACAGAGTGAGTTCCAGGACATCCAGGACTATATAAAGAAACCCTGTCTCAGAAAACCAAACCAAACCAACCAACCAAACAAACAAACAACCGAACAAACAAAGGCAGGTATGGTCCTGTATGGATACAAGGATACTCGTGCAGACAGAAAGATGTATGGATCCCTGGAGCTTGTTGGTGAGCTAGCTTAGCCTAGTCAGCAAACCCCAAGTCCCAGTGAGAGTCCCTGACTCAGAAAATCAAGGCGGATAGCTATTGAAAAATGACACTAGCGGTTGACCTCTGGCTTCCACATGTGTGTTTATATACATGCACATATGAATATACACAAATAATACACTTGCACCCATGCATACACACACAAAATATAAAAAGAACTGAGCATGTACTCAGAGGTAGAGCATTTGCCTAGTATGTAAGCCCCTGGATACAGTCCCCAGAACCACCAAAATAAAAGGACATTTAAGTTTGAGGAAACTATAAAACTAGACTGCTTAGGGCAAAGAGAGGCTAATGGCCAAAGTCCCATTGCATAAAGGACAAAAGAAACAAGAATGAACAAAAGTCATTAGGTTTAACAACACAGGGGGAAGACAGTGGGTAGCATGGTAGGGAGGCAATGCTTGATAGACCCACATTATGCTTGTATGGAAATGCAAAAAGAGCGTAATAACCACTTGAGTAGGCAGCAGAGTCTAGCGATGGGAACTCTGTGCATATTTGAATAAAGAATTGAACTCAGTTGTCACGATATCCAGGCTTGATTCCATTAAATAGTTCCTTCGAGAGCTAGCCAGCTGATAGCTTTTTTGATCATGCTTTGTATGTATAAGGGCCGTTCTCCAAAGAACTTGAAATTGCTCAGCAAATGTAAATTAATTCTCCTCACCCAGATGCTCTAGGGGACAGTTGCTAGCGGATATTACGTTTACAGGCGTGAAGACTGTTGAAGGATGAGAATGATACTGTCAGGTAAAGTCACCAGGTGTCTGTAGTGGGAGATAGCTACCTGGCCCTCCCCTCCACAAGTGGGCCATTCCCAATCACCCACAGCTTTGTGGGAATCCACTCTCCCTGATGTTTCTGTCCATCTGAAGACTCTGGCATCGACCACAGGATTGGATGCTTTAGCAGGTAGCTGCGGGATCATGGCAGAGGAGTCCTGGAGCTAGCGGTGGGTCTTTCCTATGTTGGGTGCTGGACTACAAAGGAACCCTAAGAGATTCTTTCTGATTATTTATTTATTTGATTTTTTGAGACAGGGTTTCTGTGTGTAGCCCTTGCTGTTTCGGAACTCAGTTTGTAGACCAGGCTGGCCTCAAACTCAGAGGTCTGCCTGCCTCTGCCTCCGGAGTTCTGGGATTAAAGATGTGCGCCACCACTGTCCGGATCTGATTATTTATTTATCACAAGCAGATGCCAAAATCAAGGATTAACCCAAATATAAAGCCCCAGAAAACAGGCAATTGCTCAGATTGTGATCTGTGGGAACCCTTTCACAAGAACCTCTCCAGAGCTGTTCAGTAGTATCCCAATCCTTGCACTTTGGGCTGTGCATGACCCAACCATGCTCAGAAGTCAGACTCCTAAAGGCAGAGAATATCAGGGCAATCCACTAAGAAGATGACTGAAGGACCAAGGAGATGGCTTAGTCCATAAAGGTTTTGCTTTGTAATCATTAAGACCTGAGTTTGATCTCAGTACTGGAAAAAAAAATTCAGGCATGATAGCACATGCCTGTAGTTCCAATACTGGGAAGGCAGAGATAGGTGGATACCTGGGGCTTGCTGCACAACCAGTTTAGGCTAATTGATAGGCTTCAGGTCAGTGAGAAACCCTGTCTCAAAATAAGGTGGATAGTATTCCTGAGGCTATCCTCTGGCTTCCATATGCACCACAAGCATGTGCACATACATCTGAAAACACATGTATACGTGCACATTAATGTAATTACACACACGTGCATGTGTGCATGCGCGCACACACATACATACACACGAAACATGGGAAAGATGAAGACAAAGAAGAATATAACTGGTCATTCTGATGCTGAGTGTGGGCTTTACCAGGCCAAGGAGGGAAGGGAATGTCAAAAGTTCCTACAGTTGTGGAGTTGTGAAGAGCCTCTATTGTGTCTGTAAAAGGTGCCTGATGTAAAGTCACAAACTCTTCCCAAGTCTTGCTGAGCTTAGCTAGGGAGGACTAGCTCTTTTGGAGTGGGCTAAGCAGTTCAGGTTCCCAGCCTGGTACTTATGAAATTCAACAGGGCCACTGGCACATTGGCACTAAGCTGGGGTTTAGCAATTGCACCAGGAGTCCGATCCCCCTGAGGCCAGCCAAAGTGAGAAGCACCCAAGGAGCCCTATCAGCCTCTTCTGAGCCTTTGCTTGTCAGTGCAAAAAATCCTTCAAAGTCACCTGCAGCCAATAAGATAGCCAGTAGTCACCAGCCAGAAGACAGGCCTTAACATGTGGCTCCTAACCACGTTGGCTTTCCACGTTGGTCTTCTGCACCCTGTAGAACAGGGATGCTCTACAAAGAGACAAGGAGCAGATCAGCATGCAACACTTTTTATTCAAGTTTCTGTGGAGAAATTTCTGCTGTTTGGTCATGAGTCAGCAAAAATATAACTTGTTCTGAGGACAGAATGATTAGTGTTGTCTTAGTTAGATTTCTACTGCTGTGAAGAGACACCATGACCATAGCAACTCTTATAAAAGAAAAACATTTAATTGGGGTGGCTCACATTTTCAGAGGTTTAGCCCATTATCATCATGGTGCGACATGGTACTGGAGAAGTAGCCAAATGTCCTACATCTTTTTTGTAGGCACTAGGAAGTGGTCTAAGACACTGGGAGGTATCTTGAGCATATATGAGACCTCAAAGCCTGCCTCCACCGTGACAACAAGACCACACCTACTCCAACAAGCCACACCTCCTAATAGTACCACTCCCTTTAGGGGACATTTTCTTTCAAACCACCACAGGTGTTGAGTTGGAAGACCCAGAAAGTCCCAACATTCTATAGGTCAGGGTCTGGGGCCTGTAGGCTGAGACCTAATCTCTGGGAGACCCCGGAAGGGAAAGATGATAAGAAGCAGTCTTGTTTTTGTTTTGTTTTTCGACACAGGGTTTTTTTCTGTGTAACAGCCTGCTGTCCTAGAACTAACTCTGTAGATCAGGCTGGCCTTGAACTCACAGAGATCCACCTGTCTCTGTGCCACCACCGCCCTGCGAGAAGCAGTTTTAATGAAGATTATCATGGAGTTTCTGATTTGTTTGTTTGTTTATTTTTACCTGACTCTATTCGGCTGCTTACACTCAAGGTGCAATGGATCAATTCCAGGACTGGCAATCACAGCATAGACCCACCTCACCATCTGGGCCATCACAAGCGAGAAGAACATCTCTATAGGATGAAGCAGAATGATCACATGCACAAGTTTAGTGGTCTAAAGGCAGGGTGTGGGAAGAGAACTCCTCTTGCCTTGTCTTCCCTCGACCTTCTCTTTTCACCTGAAGCGGGTGGGATTAAGTCCTCCGGTGCGGGAGTCTGATTGTTTTAGTGTGTAGCCTGGAAGAGTACCCTCAGTCTCCTGGCCCTGTGGCTCCTCTACAGTACTGAAGTGAACAGATTTCCCAACTAGAGTGGGACCAGCTTGCTTCTCCCTCTGCCTGGACCTGGGAAGTAGCATGCTTACTTCATGGGCATTGAGGAGATAGGTCACCACAGACTTTGTCAGAACAGCACCCAGCATATAGCAAGTTCTATAGGATGGGGTCTCCCCACCCCCCTCTTCTCCCTTTCTCTCCTCTCCTCTTGCACCTAGGGATGGTTAGATGTGGACATCTGTCCACTCTGCTATAACCCCTGGCAGTCTCAGTGTGTTCGGGGAGTGTGGGAATTGGGCACTGGCCTGTGTTCTGCAGCGGGCCATAAAACGGCAGCAAAGGGAGCGGCTGGTGCAGATAGGCCTGGAGATGAAAGGCGGTGTGTTTTCCTTTCCAAAGTGTGGCTGTGTTCCTGAAGGCCTGCAGCTTCCTCTGCCCTGCTGACTTTTTTTTCTCTTCCCAGTTCCCCTCAGTGATATCTTAAGAGGCAAACTTCCAGCACTAACAAGAGGTCTTTTGTTCTTTTTTCTCAAAGTGGACTTTAACCTAGTTACTACAGACTGAGTCACTGTGCAAACAAACAAATAATAATACTTGGTTTTCTTAAAGGCCCTTCGATTCCTGTTGACCAAAAAGGGGGAACCTGACACTGTCTTGGGCCTATGGGGCTCTTATTCACCCCAACCTTTTAGAGAAACAGCCTTGAAGAAGCTTCCAGAACATGCTGGAGCCTGACACTATGACTTGTTTAGACTTCCATCTGTTTTGGGGTGGTCCATGAACTGTGATGAATTTGGGGTCTCAGCATAGTCCTGGTAGGATTTATCCCAGACTGAGGAGAACTTGTTACACTCCTGGGCTGGACACATGCTCAGTTCTGGACTAGCCTCCCTTGTCCACACTTTAGATTCCTTATATATAAAGCTAGGGTATAAAGACTTCTGATCTTATCGGGAAAGCCTTTGCAATTGACCCTGCTCTGTTAAAAGACCAGGGCAAAGTAAAGCGCTGTTTATGGCAGCCTCAGTCCAGTCAACAAAAGCTTTATGGGCCCTCAGGAATGGGGTGGGTGTCAGATGAGAAAGACTCATTTCCAGCCTTCTGAAAGACACACAGGTAAGTAGGCAAATGCAGTCTTCTCACGAGGATAAGATGGTTTTGTGCCAAGAGAAGGGAATGTCTATTTCTCTGGGGAGTACATTGAAGTTTTTCCCAGAGGACATGGCGTTTGAGCAAAGATGTTCAGGGGAAGCTAGGGTGTTTATGGCAGGCAGAAGGAACAAGGGGAAGGGTCCATGCCAAGACTGGACCCATCATCATACAGACTCCTTTAATACTTCTTCAATAATTTTTGCTTATATATTTAAGCAAATAATGGACCTTCTCTTTTACAAGGAGAGAAGTTTCTGGAAGAGCATGCTACTGGCTTTGGAACTCTGTGCCAAGATGTTCGACTACATCAAACATTAAGACATGCTTTAGGCCTCTAGCCCACTGGACATACTGCCCAAGGGCAGAGCCAGGGTTTCCAGTGAATGGAATTCACATTCCCTAAGAGCTTGTCACCCTCTGTGTTTTTAGCTCCCCAGAGCTCAAGGGCATTGTGCAACACACTCACGCCTACCATGAAAAGGCAGTTCAGGTGTTTGGAAAACTCTGGCTCACATTGCCCCAATGTCTAAGTTTCCCTTTTGCGCACCTTCCCCAGAATCCGTGGGTGGATTCATGGCCTTCCTTTTTCTACGGCTCATTCTTTGCACTGTGATTTAAGCTCCATTCTTGAACACCCCTGCTCCTGGACTGTGAACTCCCTAGATGGAGATTATACTAAGGTACTTTTGGGGGGGGAGTTGTTTGTTTGAGACAGGGTCTCATGATACAGCCTCTGGATGTCATGGAACTCATTATGTAGACCAGGCTGGCCTCAGACTCACAGAGATCCACCTGCCTCTGCCTCCTGAGTGCTGGGATTAAAGGTTTGCGCCACTATACCTGGTGAGCACTCTTGAATGGTCAATCTTTCCCAATATCTGTCTCATAAACACGTAAGGTGATCAAGGGACACATGCTTGGGAGAACATTGGTTGAGTGGGTGTATTTTGTCCAATCTGACAAATAGCATCAACAGGATGATGATGGATGATAAAATGACCAGGCCTAAGAATTCCCAATGGTCCCAGCCTGTGTAGAAAGAGATTTCTTCTTCCAAGAAACTCACTCGATCGATCATTTAGATTTAAAATCTGACTGCTCTGGCCATGGGAATCCAAGGCAAAGAAACTTACTTTTTTTCAAGCTGATTTCTTCGCTTTAGTGAATCCCAACATCACTAAAGAAGTCAGCATCAGGCCACCCCTCTGGGTTCAGACCATAGTCTCCTTGCATAGACCTGGCCTAACCAGTTGGTTTCTGTGCTGGGGAATACCAGTCTTGGTCTTGGCCTGCTTTTCCTGGATTGGCTCTGAGAGGATGAGTCAACAATTCCAGACAAACTTGCTCTCCCTGACAGTAGCTGGTTGATTTCTTCTGAGAAAATGGAAACCTTGGTCTTCTGATGTGTGCAGTGACAGACACAAGAGGAATTTTCCAATACAACCAGGGAGTGGATTTTCCAAGGACAGGCTGACCAAGGAGAGCCATCATTTGACCATGCTCCAGAATTAGGTAATGTGGCACCCCCTGGAGTAGAAGAGGTGACTGTGCTCCCTCCTCTTTCTGGTGTGCTTGGTGATCTGCCACCAATGGGATTAGTGACTTCAAGACAGCTGGGTCATCTCAGTGCCATTTCCCGGCGGTGAGAAGAGACATGATGTTGTTTCTGTTTGGGAAGGAGGTGGCGGTGAAGAGCAGCTGAAAGCTAGATGGCTTCTCTAAAATCTGTGGCAGAAATGCTATGCACAGGGCCTATCTAGGCTGCGGCTGATTTCAGAGCGGCTCAACTGTGCCTCTCCATGAACTCATTCATTATTCCATATGCTTACTGGGCTCCACTCTACCGCTAACCCTGTCCTATGAACTAGACAAACAAAGCTGAATTGTTCCCTGCCCTGGTTGGTTCTCTCTAGTTCCCTTCATCATCCTCTGTAAGAGGAGAAGAGCCATTGTTTTCCTCAGCCCCTTTCTTTCTCACAGCCATGGCAGATTTTTCAAAGGTCTCCGGGAATAGATGCATGAAAAGACCCGGGAGAAGGGATGAATCACCCTCACATTTGAAAACCCACCGAGGAGCTGTCAGGGTTTGCAATTGTCCTCTTCGAACCCTGGAAATACACTTAAGATTCCTTGGAGAGGCTCATTACTGGCTGGGAGAAAGCATGGCTTGGGTCTGATGAATTCCCAATGTCAGGTCGAATTCTCAAAGCCTTCCAGGGCTCTTACCGTAGCAGAACGTCCACCTGAGTAATGCTGAAGATGTTGGCGCAGTGTCCATAGTGGGAAGGGCTGGAGAATCCAAGGAAAGACGTGGGATTAAAAAGCAGGGGACACATCTGCTAGCCCTTCTCTTCATCTTTCTTTCATGATCCTTCTCCCCCGATTTTGGAAAAGACTGGAAAAATAGAGCTAACACCTCAAAAGAAATAAACGTAAAGCAGAAAGCTATTACCCAGAGACAGCATTCTGACCATTTTCGATGGATTTTGCAGTTAAAAAAAATGTGCATGATGCTTTCCTTAAAAACTGTTCTGTTCTGTGCAGGGTACTTCATAATCCACTTTCCCCTTTAATGATATGTTATGTGAACATTTTCCCACCGGGTTAAGCTTTTCTTCTAATACAATTTTAATGACTACCTAGTATTCCATCTCACAGATGTTTAATTTAACTAACACCATATACTTGTGTCTGTTTTTAGTTTGTGTATCTTTTTCTTTGCCACCATAAATTACATGATGTTGACACCGGGTAGACTGACTCAGGCTGCTCTATTGTTCTGGTCGTAAGTCACTTATTTCTTCCTCAAAAGCCACTGGTCTCTGTGGAGGTCAGAGACCCTTCACAGCCCTTTCTCAGAACTGAAGGACAAATTTAATCTATTCAGGCTAAGACGCAGCCAGAATGTGTTTATAAACCCACAGAAACACCCACCGATGTAAAAGGACAGTGGGCTCAATTCAGCACAACCCTATTCATAGATGTGTTAGTTCGGACAGGACTGATCCCCTTGACTGATCTCCTCAAGCCCTGGCTGTCTTTTCGGCAGGAAACACAAACTTCAGTATTAGGTAGCAATGGAAGCTAAATGCCCAGTGCAAGATCCACTTATAGAAGCAACTGAAAGGATGGGTCACAAAATGAAGCAGTTTTCATGTTTAAGATTTTCGGTGTCTCTTCTGCTCCATCCGAGGAGATAATCAGAAGGGGTCTTGAATAAACAGGTCCAGGCTCCGAGCGTGCTCAGAAGTCATGGCTCACCCAGGCAGAGAAGGGACGGCATAGGCTTCCAAAACTGGGTGAACTCACACCAGAGAATCTGGGGCAAAACCTAGGCTGTTGTTCTCTAGTGCAGCTCACCTGCAAGAAATCTAGCTGCATGTGGGATGAGCCTCAGGACACCTCCTGTTTTGGTATTTTTTGATGGTTTGGCCCAGTGCAAGCCAGAGAAGTGTGCTCTCTAGTGGGGCAAGGGCTGTGTGGGGAGGCATTAGAGGTCGCCTCCTGCTCTGTTGCCCTCTCCTTCCCAACTCCATTCGCCTCTTTAGCAAGATGCTAGATGAAACCACTAAGGAAGAAATTCTGCTTTGCAAGGCACAATCCAGACCCCTTTTGTCCCTTGCTGAGACATGGAAGCTTGTAGAAGAGATGGTGAGAGGAAGGCTTAATGGAGGGAATGACCCGAGGGGACTGGCATGGGAATGTATACAATGGCAGCGTGCAAAGGGGAGCAGGCGAAGAAGAAAGGCGGCGTGTGCACACATATCGTTCACTCACAGTTTAGTGGAGCTCTGAGAGAGGAAACCATGGGCTCAACTGCTCATGAAAAGTCATGGGGCGGGCTCTCCAAAGCAAGTGGGGGAGGAGAGCCAGAGGATCACAAGCTTTAGGCCAACATTTTTGTCTGGGCTCCAAACAGCCTTCTCTTCTCTGCTGCTCTCATATGTCATCAGACACCCCTGCCCAGACTGACAGTCTCGCGTACACAAACCCAGCACCCAAGCGAACCGTTCCTTTCCCAAGCTGCTGAGGGTCTTCTGGGGGTTGGGAAGGATTCATTCTGAGCAGATCCAGAGCTGGCCGAAGAACTCAGCTGTCTCATCTCCCAGGAAAGATTTACTGTGCCAGAACATGGCTGCCTTCCGCAGCCCCACCCACCACCCCCATCTTGTCTTCCAAGCCCGAGGCTGGGGTTGGGGAAGTTTACAGAGAGGCTGGGAACAGATCAATATTCCTGTCCTGAGTGACAAGAAGGAGCTGTTCAGAGACAGAGGAAGCCTCTCTTCTTGCCCATAATTGGATGAAGGTGATGCGACGATCAAACCAGACCAGAGAAATTCCCATCTTCAACAGCCCAGGTGCGCAGGACCTCCCACTTGGCCTTTGGTGATGAAGAAGGGAGAGCCCGTGCCTGGCTGCCAAACATTTACACCCAGGATGTGAATTCCCTCCCTGTCCCATTAGATGTCATCTTTCCCTCTCTGCCGAGCCTCAGGGACATGCTCTGAGTCCTGCTATAGCTTTCTCTACTGCAGGGATGGGTTAACATCTGTCTGCAGCTCTCTTTCTTCAGCGTGGTACTTTCAAAGCAAGGAGAGGTTGTTGCAGGCTTGAGAGCCACCTGGACAGCTGACTGCGGCAATGCTCTGCTTGGGGGCATTAGATATACTGCCCTGTTTAGTGCCACAGGGTGGGCACGTGCTATTCTTACTTTATAGATAAGGCTGTTGACATCCAGGGAGGTTCAGAAACTTGCCCAAGGTCACAGATAAAGAATGGTGGAATGAGAATTTGAGTCAGGCAGCCTGGTTTTGCACTGTAGGTAGAAAAAAAAATGACCCCAGTCTTGCCAAGCTTTGCTGCTGGCTCAGCTCCGATCCTAGTTTGGTGACAAGATTCTATCTTACTCCTTCACTGGAGACCACCTGGGGTGATCATCTCCTCAAGCTACCACCAGGTTGCCTGTTTTTACATATACCCCCATCTCTAGCCCACCACTATATACACCCCCATCTCTAGTCCACCATTACATATACCCCCACCTCTAGTTCACCACTATATACACCCCCATCTCTAGTCCACCATTACATATACCCCCACCTCTAGTTCACCACTATATACACCCCCATCTCTAGTCCACCATTACATATACCCCCACCTCTAGTTCACCACTATACACACTCCCATCCCTAACCCACCACTATATATACACCCCCATCCCTAACCCACCACTATATATACACCCCCATCCCTAACTGGGAGATATATATATATCTTTAAAGCATCTTAGGCCATTACGTACTTATCCTGTGACAAATTCATCCCTCTCTCTATCTCTTTCCCTCTGTTTCTCTCTCTCTCTCTCTCTCACACACACACACACACCTCTATACCTTCCTTCACATTAGCAGTACAATTGAGTCCTTCTACAGGTCCTCCTAGCAACACAGAGCTTTGGTACTTTGTTATTCCTTCACTCTGGACACTGAGGAATACGGTCTGGTTATTTGCAAACTGGGGCCTTCAGAACAAAAGGAAAGCTGCTCTTGGCCATCAGAACGTTACTTGTCACCAGCGCCAGTGCCTGGCTTCACATGGTCTAGGCAGCAAGGCCGTGCTCAGGGCTCCACCCCTCCAGCAGGCTCCAGTGGTGACAAGAGAGAAGGCAGGTGATAGATGGAGCATGCAGATGGCTGACTCATCACTTCACTGGCTGCTAACTCAGACCTGCAAGTTCCATCGTCTCTACTGGTCTCTAAAGACCCCCTCGGTAGAACCAGGGCACCATTCAACAGCAGGAACCTACCATGCCTCAGCAACAGGATGAGCAATACCAGATATGGCTGGTTTAAGGAGTCACCATGCCACTGCCCAACTTGCCAAGGCCTGGCACTGGCATATGCCCAAGGAAGAGGTGTGTTAGACCCTGAGGGCTCCTGGGGCAGACATGATTTTGGCCATCCACAGGACCTCTCATGATGACATCCATAGTGATTTCCAGGGAAGTGTCCATGGTGTGGGTCTCCATGTTGATGGGATTTGTTTGCTGATAGAAAAGCTGGGGGCAGCCTTCCTACTCCTTCCCTGGTAGACAAGTGTGAAGTAAAGCCAAAAGCCAGGGCTGCCCGAGACTCCAGGCATGGCTGTTGTTCAGCACATCCATCTTCCCTGGTAGACCATCTTGCTTCTCCTGCTTCTGAGCCTTATTCTCACATCTGTGTCCCGCTATCCCTATGTGTGACATCTGGCCATGGGGAATCTGACCCATTTTACTGTGGCTGCCTTCACCCAACGGACTCCTCAATGGGGCAGAATGCTGTAGTTCTGCCTCCCAACATGGACAAGCAAGAATCAGTGTCGCAACGTGTTTAAACAAGAAGGAGATAGGAGAGGGTCCCGGGTGAGGTCAGTGTGGCAGTACCATGGGAAAGAGCAAGGGGCAGGAGTTTGGCCTCCTCAGATGAGGGCAGTCACCTGATGAACACTTCCCAGGACTTGGCTCAGCCATCAGAAGAAGGCATTGAAGACGGACATCCAAAAGATTTCACCCCACTTCTGCCCCATGGCTAATATCAAGGCGGATCTGGACCACCCGGGGCAGTTAGCTCCAACAAGACAGTGTTCTGGGATATGAATCTTATACAAAGGATACAGTCAGGCATGGGTCTAACCCCAGCTAAGTAACCGAGTCAACATTTAGGACTCTAGGTTGCTCTGCTTAAATTCCTGTGGGAGCCTAGACAAGAAATTCTGGTCTGCTCATCAGTCTTGGCAGGTAATAAACAGGCCTCAACCCCGGGCATACACAAACCATAAGCTGAGGTCCTGGGATAGGTCACCTTAAGCCCTGCAGGGAAGGTGACTGGGAACACCCAGTCATGCCAGCAAGCAAGAGGGAATTACAGGTGTGACCTGAAGTGTGGCTGGACTGGTTTCAAGCCTGCGACCTGCCCGTGGAAAACCGGTTCCATTTTTAACAACTGTCAGCTTGACCCCCACTTGAGCTCAGTGAGGCAGGTATAAACCTTCAAATCAGCATCATGGCGGACACCCCAACAGTACTGTGGTAACCTGTGTGGGATGGACAAGTGAGAATATGAGCTATGGGTAGAGGCAGGAAGGGAGGCCTTGAAACAGAACACAAAAAATGCCGCTGCAATATTCATATGCACCATAAGCATAGACCTGCGTGTGTAAGTGTGTGTGTGTGTTGGGGGGGGGGTGTACATGTGACTTAATGAGCTAAGAGAAAAGGAAAAACTGGGGAAAAGAAAAAACAAACAACAACAACAACAGCAACAACAACAAACCAAACCAAAACTAAAACCTAGCCTTTTCTCTCCCTGTAACCATTAGGAAGAAAATGAAGTCTAAATTGTGCTCAGGGTTGCTGAGACAGAGGAAGAGATGCAAGAATGGAAAAAACAGGCCGTAAAGATGCCAGGACTCCTTAAGCAGAAACATCTGTTGAAGTCATAAGACTGAGGGCTGGGCCGGCTCCTAACAAACCCAGGAAGAGGAGAGCCTGCATTGGATCAGGATGCCCCCTGTGTCCAGCACAGACCCCTGGGACGGCATACGTGCATGTAGAGGGGATACCTTCTCCAGAGCTCCTCCAAGCCTGGCTCCCAACAGAAGAGGCCAGAAGAGGCCAGAAGAGGGAGGAGCCTGGAGCCGCCAAGGGGCAGGGACGTGACAGCAGTTTTGACTGTGTATTTATTTAAAGCTTTAACTTACTGGGGTAGCCTGGAGGGCCACATGCCTCAACTTCTGCAGCTAAAGAAGTGGGGGGGGGCATGAGGATGACTGACTTATACTCCCCAGGAGCTGGGAGCTCTGTTTGATTTTTTATAAATTGCAGCCCATTTTCTTATTTGTGCTTTCAGTCTGAGCCAACTGTCTAGGGCTTGCCCCTCTGACAGCTACCAAAATAGTGGGTACCATTTCTCAATCAGATAGCACCCTCTACGCCACATTCCTGCTGAGCGTCACCTCATTGAACTCTCTGGCAAATGCATCGTTGCTGTTGGGTAGAAATATCTAAGCCTGTCTTCAGGGAAGTTCTAATTTGAGTATTACATACCAGAAGAAAACCGAGGCCAAACCTTGCTAAGAAGACACCCAGGTCACTCAGTCATATACTCCAAGAACCATCCCAGGAGCTGTCTCTCCTTTCTCCCACAAAATGAATGTGAATCAGCCAAGCACTGTGTGAAATCACTCCAGCAATCTTGCAAACCTCGAGGTCGCCCCCCTCCCAGCCGCCATGCCTGCATCTCATTCATCCCTATGCGCCATCTCATCAGCCTAGGTGTATAGACAGAACCACAGCTACAGAACACGACGCTCCCAAAGGGAAACTGACAAAACCCCAACCAGTGTCATGGCGACGGAATCCTGCTGTCTCTCAAGGTAACCCAGGTAGTGAAAGAGATGAAAACCAGACCCCATTTTACTTCCTTGTGGGAAATGGGGAAGGTTCTGGAAGACGCCATCATGAAGGCTAGTTTTGTCTCGTCTTCTAGGAACTGGCCTTCGGTCTGACCAGGCCTGGAACTTTCATGACATAGCTACCTGGTTTACGCTAGACAGTCCCATTCTTCCCACAGCCCTGGGGCCCTTATTTCACATGGGTGGATATACTTGAGATGAAAAGTGACCACTGCTGGCGACAGGGTTCATGGTTAGGGGGCGTCTAAAAATGCCCCCAGAAAATATAGAAATGAAACAGGTAGAGGACAAGCTGAAGCCCCAACATCAGGATAGCAAAGGCTATGGAATGGTTCCTGAGCAATGTCTAGGCTACAACCAATCACAGGGTTGGGGGTTGCTAGTGTGGGACCCCTGTCTCACACCAACCCCTCTGGTAGGTAGTATTACATCTGTTCTAAAGGGAAGGAGAGAGCCTCAGACAGAGGGCTGATTTCCCTTCTGCTAGACATTGCTGAGTGCAAAACTGGAATCCAAATCCTTGAGGCTCTTCCCTGGGCACCACTGTCTCACAGACTCTAATACGCATCCTGTTTCCTAGGATTAGTCAAAACTCACTCCCTGATTCAGCAGGGGCCTGAGGTTCTGCACAGAAATAAACAGGCTGAAGGCTGGGGAACTCCACTGCCCTCTTTATTGCTCCACCCCTACAGCCATTTGGGTTAGTGTCACTAGGCTACCAGGATGCTAGAGTTGACCAAGAAGCCACCCTATGCGGCTACTCTTGGCTGTCTCACTTGGCTGCATGTTTAACTCCAACACCAGTACTGAGACACAAAAGCCAGCAGGGGCCTCTTCAGTGAGGATCAGAGCCCATAACAGGAGACAGCTGCTCCCCTGGGGTTGGCTTGGATAAGACTTTGATATGGTTTTGGTATCTTGGGGGATGGATGTGAGGAAATTGCTTTCAGATAGCCTCTCCCACAAGCTGGGGGCCAGGAATCCCCTGCCCCTCTGCTCTGACCAGCTGAGGAATTAAGAGTCCACCCTCCAGTCTCGGTGGGAGCAAGAAAAAAGGCGTTTAGAGGTCTGATGTGAGCTTAGCATTTGGGAGGCTGAGGCAGGAGCCTTTCTGAGAGTTTGAGGCCAACCTGGGCTACATTATGAGACCCTGTTCTATATTTTGTGTGTATATCTATATTTAGGGCAAGCGGCTGCTTTGTGTGAGCCACAAAGACTAAAGTTCCTGGTTCTACTACATTTGAGTAACAGAGAGAGAGAGAGAGAGAGAGAGAGAGAGAGAGAGAGAGAGAGAGAGAGAGAGAGAGAGAGAGAGAGAGATCTTCTGGCTTTTTAGTTCTAACCCAGAATCTTCATTTCCCCAGGGTTCTGGGTTTCAGAGTTCAGATCTCTCCAGAGTGTTAGGGTGGTCTGCATTCCACAGTAAGGAGAGGCAGGAGAGGCCTGAGGTCTACTTTCTCCAAGGCACAAAGCTAGGCCCATAAGATAACCCGGAGCACTCTGGCCCGGGCCCAGATGCATTTTGGTGACTCTTCCCTCCTTTGCTTCTGCAGAAGGGACTCTTCTGAGAACCCATGCTAAGGGGCCTCCTGGGTATAGGAGCCCTGCTGGATGCTGGCATGCAGCCCATGAGTGGGATTTCCTGGCTGCTGGCCCTGCAGAGCTCACAGTAGAGAGAGTTGGCTTCTCATCCAGTAACTGGCAGTCCATAAGGGTTATAAGCTATGGGCACACACTCTCTAGCTGGCCTCAGGTTGTCCCCTTGAGGTTGACTTGCTTATTCAAATATTGCTTTGCTGTCTTGAGTCTCTCCTGACCCCAGTGTCCCTCCTCCCTCTACCCTGACACTCCCCTTCTACCTTGGTTTAAACCAGAGTTACACGTGGACTCATACTGGAGTAGGCATCTGGAAGTTATCAATACAGCAACCAGGGATACTGCTGTTCCTTGGGAGCATTGTAAGTGCTTGCCTTAGGAAGAAAATCAAATCAAATCAAATCAAGGTGTGTGTGGAGTGGAAAGGTTGGTTGCATGGGGGGCCGTGAGTAAAGATTGAAGAAGATGCTGGAACCAGAAGGTTGCTGAAGTACCTCGTACTTACTCCAGGTCCCTGCCTCTAGTTTTGAACAATGCTGGGGCAAATTACCACCCTGGTAACGGGGCCATCGGAGCTCTGCCTGTCCACTCCAGCCTCAGAAAGCTGCCATCGCACGTTCCTGCCCCCCTTTAGTGATCTCCACTTGCCCAGGCTAGGCGGTAATGAGGTGAAGGGCAGAGTCCTGGAGGAAGGCGGATTTGCTATGAAGATTCACTGCTTCACAGGAAGCAGGCTGGGCTGAGGATGCTTTCAGGCTGTGATGAGCTCTGCAGCAGATGAGCTGTTGTCTTGGCAACCCTAATGAAAAGCAGGCCTCAGAGAGAGCCAAGAACCCCCAGGGACTGCGTTATCACCCCCTCCACAGCTCTCCTCGCCTCCCCACCAACAATCTCAGATCAAACTCCCCGAATATTTATAAAATCTCTACCAGAAACAGAGAAAGTTAGTGGCCTGGCCAGGCCTCTGCCCACGTCTTTCCGGCTGCTCGGGTGACACTGTCCAACATGGCTCATTATTCTGTTTTTCTTCTTTTCATGAGTAGGACAATGAGGGAGGGGACGGCGTCGGGGGGGGGCGGGGGGATGGAATGTCTGCTCTGCCCTATTAGGCTTACTTTGAGTCAGGGCATTTGCTTCAAGTTAGGGGTCTCACTACTCTGGTCCTCCCTGCTCTTCACCTCCCAGTATCTTATTTCATCCCATGGACCCCTGAAGCACCCTGCTTGCTTACTTCCTCTGTCCCCACCAGCCTCTGCCTGGAGCTTTGTGGCAGTTTCTGAGGGAGGGTAATGTTGGGAAGCTGAAAATGCAAAGGACTGCAGGCAAAAGGAGCTGGCCTCCCTGCCATGGGGAGCAGGCATGGGGCTTATTCACTTTGAAGAAAAGGGCGGTCCTCAGATGCAGCCAGCAGGGAATTAAAGCTGGTCTGAGAAAATCCAAGTGACCTCTGTTCACTACTTGTTTTGCCTGGTGGATATTAAAATGCAAAGAAGTTGAGAAACATACAGCACGCAGAGGGGCGGAGGCGGGTGCAGCAGCAGGCTTTGTCCTGCTAGTAAATGGAAAGGCACCGGTTGCCCAGTTGATGAGAATGTCATGTGGTTGCCCTTCGTGACAGCCTGGTCCCCTGGGGGTGGTATAGCTTCGTGTAGGGAAGCAGCAGGGGGTTTGTGGGCAGGTCCTGGGTTGGAGAGGTTGAGTGTAATTTGAGTGTCATGCCCAACTCTGCCAGACTCAGACCTCCATCCTGGGTAAGTTATGAAACTTTCCTCCCCATCTTTGGAAAATGAGGGTTAGAATAGGTGTTCAGGGTCCCTTCTGTGAGTTTTCTTTAGCGAGGATATTACAAATGCCATACAAAGGCACACAGGTGTCATCTCTGGGTCAAATGTAGGGCACAAGAGGTTAACGGCATGGGACGCAAAGTATGAGAAGGATTCACAGATGTGCTAGGAACCTCTCATGGAGGGAAGCTTCAAGCACAACTTCAAGGATGAAAGGATTTGGACAGAAATAAGGAGAACAGTTGAGTAGGGACAAAGAAGCAGGTATGGGAGGGTGAGGCAGAGCCCATGGAGGGTTTGTGAGGGTTGGGGAGGATGCTGGAACAGGAGTGAGGGCTGTCTCAGGCTTTGAACAGGAGTTGTAGAGGAGAGGAGAGGGGCTTGCATCTCTCCTACACAGATGAATGAACCTACTTTGAGTGGCAACCACCAACATCCCAGCCAGAAGAGGTGAGAGGAAACCAGGTCAGTGATTGGAGGGTAGGACTCTTGCCATTTAGCTCATGTGACCTCAAGGAAACTGCATTCCGATGGCTGAAGGATCTGAACCTCCAGAGACCCGTCCTTTTCTCACCTCTCTGCCAAGGAGGTCAGCCAAGTGGCACAGGACAGTAGAGATTAGAGTTGAGGAGCGATACAAGAGGAAAACAAGCTCCACTGTGTTGGGAGCCTGAGATGGTGACACCTGCATGATACCCATGGGACCCTGTGTGGAGGCATGAGGTCATGGGCAGACATCCAGTCTTAGGCACAGGAAGCACAGTGCACTATGAGGACCCTTCGAGGAAATTCCAGAACTCCTCTCCCGAGCTCCCACTGGCTGACCTCATGCCTGTCAGGTTCTGGCCTTGGTCTGGTTACAAGACTGGCCAATACTGTGGTCCATATGTTGGGATTTTGCTCCAGCTACAGTCAGAGTGCTCTTGGGATAAAGAAACAGATTCAACAAGAGCACACTGATGGATCTTGTTTTCAGATTCTGGAATTCCCTTACTGAGTTTCTGAGCCGAAATTAGTCAGTGTAGGGCTCTAATTAATTGGAATCTGGTCTGCCAAAGCAGGTGGGTTATGGCGCTGGTGTGTACACCCACGGGCCTTCAGGGGTGACTAAGGGGTGTGTGGTTGGTGGTGACAGGGCTCGGACTCATCGTCTAAGTGTTTACATGCTTGTGCTTAGACCACTTTTAGGGCTGATGGGACGGCTCATCAGGGAAGGGAACTCGCTGCCAAGACTGAAGACCTAGGTTGTATGCCCAGGACTCACATACGGCAAGGAAAGAACCAGATCCCTTACGTTGTCTTCTGACATGTATATGTGTACTATGGTGCATACACACCCTCATACACACACACACACACACACACACACACACACACACAATACGAATGCAATTTTAAAAACGAACAGCGTACTTCTAGTGCTAGGTGGAGTAAGGGGCCGAACCCAGCCCCTCTCCCTAGGCTACCACATTCTGTCTGGGGTTCTTGTGACTCCAAACTCTCAATTTGAACTTGACCTTCAGGGTGTCATGAAGATGTCTGTCAAGGCAGGAGAAGAGATTTAAAAACTGCTAATTTGATGACTAACTTTCAGATATTTGGCCATGTGGAAGCTGGCCTCCACTGCCCTCTTCTCTGGGCTTCAAACTCTCCCAGGGTGGGTTTATAGTTCCTAATCCATTGATGCCTTGCTCCCTCTTACGTCACTATTAAGCTGTGTCTTGTCTCTGAAGAGCTCCACTCTCTACCAGCAGGTCTGCAGGCATGACAGACAGACTTAATGTGGCAAAGCCAGTGGACTCAAGGCCTGGGTCAATCCCAAGATCTGCCTATGCCTTAAAACCATCCCCTCATCCCCATCCAGGCCCAGTGGGCCATCAGAGAGCCCTGCATTCTCCCATATATGTCCTTTGGGTTTTATATCTTGAGGCTTGGAATCCTCTAGGCCAGTGGTTCTCAACTTTCCTAACTCTGCGACCCTTTAATACAGTTCCTCATGGTGTGGTGACCCCCCCCAACCATAAAATTATTTCCTTGGTACTTCATAACTGCAATTTTGCTACTGTTCTGAGTTGTAAAGATCCGTGTTTTCTGATGGTCCTAGGTGATCCCTGTGAAGGGGTTGCTTGATCCCTAAAGGGGCTGTGACCCACAGGGTGAAGGTTGAGAACTGCTACTCTGTGCCTTGCCTTACAGGGAGGCAGGGTGGGTTTTTGAGTGACTGAGGGAACCTGGAAAAATCTCATAGTCTTCCAAAATAACCAATCCCTTCCATGCCCTCTACCGTCCGAGCTGAGGTCTAAAACTTCTTTGCAGGCACCAAAACCTGCTCCTTTTTGCTCTCTTGTGCCTACCCTGCGGTTGCTATACCCAAGCCACACTGCAACTGTCTCTGCAGTAAGTAGAGGTAAGGGGTGGGGTGTTGTTGGGTTTCTGTCCTGCCCAGTTCCCGCAATCGTTAAGTCCAAAAGAAATCACACAGAGGTCTACATTAACTATAAACTGATTGGCCCATTAGCTCAGGCTTCTTATTAACTCTTACAACTTATATTAGCCCATTATTCTAGTATATGTTAGCCACATGGCTCAGTACCTTTTTCAGCGAGGCAGCCACATCTTGCTTCTTCTGTGGCTGGTCAGGACTGCTAAGGAATGGGCTTCCTTCTTCCCAGAATTCTTCTGTTCTCATTGACCCGCCTCTACTTCCTGACTGGTTGTCCTGCCTATACTTCCTGCCTGGCTGCTAACCAATCAGTGTTTATTTAGAGTATAATTGACAGAATACAGATAATTGTCCCACACCAGTGGGGCAGAGCAACAGGGCTTTTCAGACTTCTACATTAAAGTAGAACATTCAGGAGACGGACAGGGAGGTGCTGCATTAAGAAAAAGAGGGCAGGGAGGAGGGACAGATAGAGAGGAGGGACAGAGAAAGAGAGGAGGGAGGGAGAAAGAAGGAGGGAGGAGGCTGGCCCTAGCTGGAGGCACTGCTGTGTATGTACAAGGAGCGTTTATTCCCCTCCATTTTCTTTCCCTGATGCTCTGACAGTGTGGCCAGCTGCCTTCCTAAGAAGGGGTATGGGTAGGGACTACAGACTGCCCTATGAAGGCTGACTTGTAAGTTCCCGGTATGTTTAGAAACCATACAAATAAGGTTGTTGAGTAAAAACAGAATCCCCATTGACATTAGAATTTCTGACATGTTAGGTATCATAGAACTCACATATTGCACACACATACACACGATGGAGGATACTTATACTAAAACATACATGATGGGGGACATTTATAGCAAACAACAATTATACCGCCTGAAATTGTTTTCAATTTTCATGACATCTGAGGGTCCTGCCCTCAAATTAAACACCTTGAGCTAGTGTCCCCAAGATAAGGTCAAGAAGAAGCCAGGCCAGGTGGTACGCCTTGGGTCCAGAGAAGCAGGAATGAAAGCTCTCTCAGTTGGCTGCCTGCGAAGTGAAAAAGCCCTGCTCTGGCAGGACCTCTTTCTTTGAGGGTGGTGGTGGTGGGATAGGAGGCATGGAGTGAGTTTGGCCATTTAGACTCAGCTGGATTATACAACTTGTAGGAAGAGCAGCGGTAACTTGTCTTCAGACCCTTGCATTTCAGGTGAGTGGGGCCATGCGCATGTCACGGGGAAGTAGGTATCATCTCACCAACCAGGAGAGTCAGGAGAGCTGACTTCAGGGGCCACTCTGAGCCTTGCTTTGTCTTCTGTATTTCACTCTTTCTGAACCATGGAAAGGGCCAAAGGGAGGGCTACTAAGTCTGGGAGGAGGAGGCCAAGTGAGTTATGAACTTAGGGAAGCAGTCTGGGCCACAGGTTCGATTTAGGAGCCAGAAGGCAGGTGTTATATAAACCTTCGCAGCAGGGTTGAAGGTAGAGCGGAACCCACAGCTGGGGCCTGAAGTGCCTCTCCTGCCACTGAGTAGTGGCACTGAAGACCACGCTCAGAGTCCAGGGTGAGCTGGGGCTGGTTCCTTTTGAGTACAGACTTCCCAAACTAGGAACAAGCTTGAAGTATAGGCTCTAAGATGCACTGGCAAATGTTCTACTTTGAAAATTTAAAAGATTTTATTTTTCTTTACTTATATACATGTATGTGTCTGTCAGTGACTATGCACACATGTGTGCCGGTGCCAATGGAGACCAGAAGAGGTTACTGAATGCCCTAGAGCTGGAGTTACAGGTGGTTGTGAGCCCCTCTATGTGTGTGCTGGGAGCAGGACTCAGGTCCTTTGAGAGGAGCGACAAGAACACTTGAATCCTAGGCCATCTCCCTAGACCCTCTTCTTCCTTTTTTAGGTAAAATCAGAAGAACAGGAATAGAAACCATGCCCACAGCAGTTCCCCATTTCATTGCGGGAACAGCTAGACGACAGGAGAAAGAGGTTTGTTTCCTTTACTCCTTTCTCAGGCTGGGCCTTCACCTTCAGGAATCAAGGACAAGGTCACAGGACAAAGAGGGCCCAGGGGATGGATCTGCTGCTGTTACCCTGCGGAGGAGGCAGTAGGAGCCGTGGCAACCCATCGCTCATCTCCCTCCTGGCCCGATTGCGTCTCCTTGTGGGTGATAGGAGAGGCGGAGATCCACTCAGTTCTGCTTCTAGGCTAAAAGTCAAGGCTAGAAAAGACTTGGAGCCAAACTGAAACTCCTGCTCCCTCCCATAATTCCTTTCAGCCTGTTAAGCACTTCTGTTTATACAAGTCCTGGAGCGAACCTTGCTCTCTCAGGTGCTGATATAGACCCTGCCTGGTCTCCTAAGCTTGCTTTCTAGGGAATCTCAGCAAACCACAAAGAGTCACTCTGCTTCTTCCTTCTTTACCCAGTACTTTTTTTTTTTTAAATACAAGACAATTAACTGTTTCTCTTGATGTTGAAATATCTTCTCTTGCAGCTCCCCCGCCAGCAGAAGGCTTAGAAGAGAACCCAGGCTCCAGGACAAGAGGAGGCACACCCAGCCGGGCCCACTTCTGACCCTTTGCTGAACTCAGCCTTGCCCTTGCCTAAATCAAAGTCTAAGCCAGGTCTCATCCCAAGCACAATAGCACCTAGAAGACTTCTCAGACTTGCTGAGAAGCCTCCTGCCCTCAAAGCTCTGAAGTACCAAAGCCTGAGACCTTCCCTAGAAACATGTACCTGTCTCTCGTAGACTCAGTTATGCCCACTGCCGAGAGCAGAGCTGGCTGCTCATTGCCCAGGGCCTCGGAGAGGATGGAGGCTCAGCGATTTGCCTTTGAATGAGGGCTTTGATTTCCCACATCTCTAGCCTTCTTGTGCTGGGCATGACTTTTACTCCCCAGGGTCTTGCGGTCTACTGGATGTGGGCATGTGGGTGGGGGACAGGGACAGATGCCCCTGTACCTATCCTCTGTTTGACTTCTCCATTCAGACGATTCTCCCCACTCTCCTGTGCTGTGCTCCCTGAGGATGACTGCTAGGAACCGGAACACCAGCCTCCATTGCTCCCTGGCTTCCTTTCTCGCTTGGCTAGCAGGAGCCAGGCTCAGGGGGTCAGAGATTAGAGGGGCATCTCTTCCCCTCTACGGCCTTGTTGCGTGATTCTGCAGTTCTCCTAGGTGACATCCTTTAGGGTCCCAGCTCTGGCCAGGCCCAGCCATATTATTTCTTCCCTTGGCTCCTCTTGACGAGATGATGGCAGCTTTCTACTATTGCCAGTCCCTGGGGGGTCGGGGCTCAGCATTCCTGCCACTTCCCAACCATTGGTAAGCTCTCCCTCACTGCTCCTCCCCGCCCCAACCCTCCAGAGTTAAACCGCTCTGAAAATGATTTTGTTTCTTCCCGAGACCTTACTTGATAGATCTTTCTATTTCACTTGGAAAGTTAGAAAGAAAGAAAGAAAGAAAGAAAGAAAGAAAGAAAGAAAGAAAGAAAGAGCGAGAGAGAGAGAGAGAGAGGGAGGAGGGAGGGAGGAAGTCCTTCAGGGTTGTTGACTCGGTGCTTTGATAGAACACCCATGGCTGAGCAGCTCCCAATGGAGAGGTGGAGAGATGCCTCTAAAGGCTTGGCACAATGCTGGGCACATCACAGATGCTTAATAAAGGTACAGCGTATTAGCCAAACCCACCTCCTTGGTTTCTTATTAGAGAAATAGTCATTCTTGAGAACTTTTTTGGAAGCTGAGGTAAGCAGTGGTCTTATTAAAGTGGTCAGAAGACCAAAGACACTGTCCTGTGACCAGTCTTTCTTTTCCTTCCTTCCTTCCTTCCTTCCTTCCTTCCTTCCTTCCTTCCTTCCTTCCTTCCTTCCTTCCTTCCTTTCTGAATGCCAGAGTAGATTTGGATGACTAGGATTCATTTCTCCTCCTCACCTTTGGCCCACTTTCTCAGCAGCTGCCACTCCCCCTACACACCTGAGACAGACCTTGGCTAATTCCTCAGGCTTCCTGGCCCGAGAGCTCTTGGATCTGTAGCAAGTCCTACCTTGCCGCAGCCACATAAACACAAAGACAAAACACCCTTTGTTGGAGTAGTGACCGAGGGACACATGCCCACAGCTGCTACTACTTCCGTTGGCTCTGACCCACCAACCAGGCTCCCCGGCACTTAAGCAGACCAGTAGGATCATCATGCCTTGAGGTCTGAGTGTCCTCAAGAGGCTAGGGTGTACCCCTGGGTGCCCTGCCTGGTGGGAGAGCAGGAACAGTGACATCGAAAAGGCTGGAGAAGGTTTGGGGGCTCAGAGGACTGTGTGGGCATTGTTAGCAGTGATATAGTTGCTTTTTATTCGTAACTTGCTGGAGTTGGGGTGGCTGGAGGGGAGAGTGCTAGAGGTCCTTCATTAGGTGGACACACACACACACACACACACACACACACACACACCACGCACGCACGCACGCACCTGGGTGAGGATGGAAATTGAGCTCAGTCCAGAGATAAGTGCTGTGTGTTCTCACTTGCCAGTCTACATGTTGTGACTGAGAGTCGAAGATGTCAGCATCTCTTCGGTGGACAGTTTCTTCCATGTTAGTGATTAGGAACGGACACAGCAGGTGGTAGCCTGGAGCCAACCCAGAACCTCAAGGTCCTGAGGTGACCTGAGGTCTCCTCTAGTCATTCTTTAAGTGAATTCAAAGTACCATTTAAGGGGTTGGATGCAGAATGGGGTACAGGTGCTGTCCCCATGGAGCCTTATTCCTAGTGGGAGAGAGGACACATCTCCGGTGTTCTTTGATGACACACAGGGGGAGAAAAGCACATCCAGGCAAGCAGGCTCACTGTTTACTTTTCTCACATCTGTAACAAAGCTGACTAAGCAATCTCAAGAAGGAAAGGTGTGTTTGGGCTCTCAGTTTGGCTCAGTTGCTATGGCAGCTGTGTTGGTCAGTGTTCTATTGCTGTGGAAAGACACCATGGCCACGGCAACTCTTATAAAGAAAAGTATTTAATTGGGACTTGCTTACAATTAAAAGGTTTCGTCCATTATCATTTTGGCAGGGAGCATAGCAAGGAACATGGCGTTGAGCAGGCAGGCCCAGTGCTGGAGAAGTGGCTGCGAGTTCTACATCCGCATCCACAGGCAGCAGGAAGAGGAAGACACTGGACTTGGGCTTTTGAAACCTCACATTTTGAAACCCACCTCCAGGGACACACTTCCTCCAACAAGACCACACCCCCTCTATAGGGCCACACCTCCTAATCCTTCTCAAGTAGTGTCACTCCCTGATGACTAAGCACTCAAATATTTGGGCCTAGGGGAGTCACTCTTCTTCAAACCACTGCAGCAGGAGCATGAGACAGCTGGTCACAAGTCATCCAGGTGGAAAAGCAGACAGATGAGTCCTGGTCCTCCACTGACTTCCTCCTTCCTATGCAGTGGGATACTCCAACCCATGGGATGGTGTTGTGTTCACTGACAGTGGTCCTCCCCACCTCAATTAAACCTCTATGGAGAGGCTCTTACAGAAACACCAAGAGGTTTGTTTTATAGGAGATTCTGAATCCCATGAAGCTGGAAATCATGATTGACCATAGCAGTAGTATAGAGAGCATTTAGGTAGGGAGATTAGCAAAGGCAGGTGTTTTGAGTGACAGCAAACACCATCCCCAAGCAGCCTGATATGCTAAGTGAGGAGGGTAGAGGGTCCAAGCAGATGAAAGATGGCAGACAGGGACGCTGAGTCAGGAGTTCTGTTGGGTTTCCTGAGGAACAGTGCAGAGTTCCACATACCTGAGTAGAGGGAGAGGGAGGTGACAGACAGGAGGTGAAGGCCAAGAAGGAGCAGGTCTGGAACATGGGGCTTAAGATCATTGTAGCCTCTGGTACCCCATGTGTAAGTCTTGGGGGATAGGAGGCTGATTTGGAACCAGGAGCGGTGTGGTGGAGTATCCCCAGTCACCCTGACTGGTGAGGATTCACTGTAAATAGTACAAAGTAGAAAGAAGACAACTGAGACAGTAATCCAGTCTGTTTGAGTCCATACTCCATCATAGATGACCCGAATCACCTTGAGGAAGCGAATCTCTATGCGTCTGTGTCCTCACCTTTAAAATGAGTCTATGAGCTCCTGCTAGGATGAAGTGAGCGAATGCTCACACAGGACCTGGCCCATCACAAGTACTTTGCTGTCCCTGCTTCTGTTGCTGTATCAGAGGTGACTGGAGAGCAGCCAAGGCCACACAGGGAAAACCGCACCAAGATTGAAGCTATCATGGTAAGAATGGTGACTTATAATCCCAGTGCTTGGGGGCCAGAGGCAGGAACATCAACTATATACATCAAGTTCAAGGCCAGCCTAGACTGTACGAGACCCTGTTTTGGAACAAAAGCAACAATAAAAACCACGGAGGCCTCAAACCGTAAATTCATTCCTCGAAGCCAGGAGACACAGTGTAGGGATTGGGGAGGGGGTCAGGAGAAGCTGAAGGTCCTGGATGAGCGGGTAGTCTGGGGTGAGGTGAGAGTGACCACGGAAGCTTGTTTGGAGGCCCGTCTGCAGGAGGGCAGTGATGGGGAGGTTCTGGATAGAATGAAGTCCCCAGGCAAAGATGCTAGGACATAAGGAACTGGAATCAAGGCAGAATAAAGATGAAGAGATCAAACTCGGGAAGCAGCAAGCAAGGGCAACTATCCAGTGCCCATATCTTTTCTCAAGTGTGCGGCAGGCTTCTTAATGAACAGTTTTGGCTTCCAACAAGGCGGAAAGCAGGACAGCTGGTGGCATTTTCCAGCTTTGAGATACGCGGTCTGGGACTCAGTGGATAGGGCTTATGACACAAGCATGGGGCTACTGTGTGGTGGTGGGGGGCTTAAACCCACTGCAGCCTGGGGAGGTTCCGGGGACTGAGAGACACTTAGCAAAAGCCACTAGTGTATTTGGATTAGAGATAGCATCTCAAAAAGTTGGCCAGATATCCCTGCTGCTAAGCCAGAGACACTGAGAACTTGAGGACAAGTTCGTGTGTGAAATATGGAATAGCAGAGCCCAGGGAGCCCGTGAAGCATGTGGGCCAACAATCTCCCCAGAACAGCGTGCTTGCCAGCCATTGCGATGGTGCTGCCTTTGCTGATTCTGATAGACAATGAGACCAGATCTATGTTCACTTCAGAGGCCCGTTCTTCATGTCTGGGGATGTTCATGCTTAGTTTCCTTCTGTCAATATACCTGATTATCTGGTTCTTGGATGAGGAGTTAGGAAGCAGAGTCTCAAAGCACAGGCAACCAAGAGCTAACCAAACAACTGAGAGTTGACCAGTCATCTAATCAAACGAGTTCCCTGAAGATGCTTGGTTCTAGTGTACAGACCTGTGAGGATGCTCCCTTACAAGGAGATTTAAAGTTTGCTAGCTGGCTGACCCTGAAATAGATTCAGTTGGTCCCAATGTAATCACAGGGGTCTTTAACCATGGACAAAGAAATCCACAGAGGAATTGCAGTCAGATGTCCTTGGAGAACAAACGGTCAGAGGGCTGCAATGCTGGTGGCTTTGAAGACAGAGTCAAAGAACGTGCATGGGCAACTCAAGAAACTGCGCAAAGAACCTCAAGAAACTGAATCTCCCTTGCAGCCTCCAAAAGGAAGTAAGAACTTGGCATTTCTGATTTTTAGCTGGGAAAGATCCAATATGGACTCCTGACCTCCAAATTGTAGGATAATGAACTGGCATCATCAAACCCACTAAGTCTGTGGCAGTTTCTGACAGAAGCGACAGAAAATGAATATCCCAAGCTGGATCCGTGTTCTGTGCGGAGAGCCCAGTGCCGCACTATACATAGTTTTCATCCTTATTTCCCAACTTTACCTCTCATGGTTACCTCCCGTGTTTCAGCCAACCATTAGATTCACTGTTGCTTTGACAATTCCTGCACCCAACCTCTGCTAATGTTCCAGGTGCTTCTTGGGAAGGTTATGGGATCCTATCTCTATCAGGAGGCTCAGGTTTTCAAAGCCTGCTCGTGGGTGGCTGAGATGTTCAAACGCCATACCACGCAGCTTGGTAGTTTGCAAACGGGGAAACTAGAACAGACATGAACTAGTCTGTGATTCCATGTGCATGTGCGATGCTCTAGAGTTTGAGCCAATGACTCTGCATACCTGCAGGGATTCTCCTTTTAGGGCATTGACCACAGTCTTCAATGACAGCTTCATATACGCAAATGTCATTCTCCTCCTAGATTTGAAGCTTCCTGGATGCAAGGACTATGGACTTCAAGTATTTATCTTTTTAACCCGCGTAGGGAGAAGAGGTAAGAGAGGGAACAGGTTCTGAAGACTAGAGGGTAGGGGGTTACCACAGGCTGCTTGGCTCTCCCACAGCTCCAGACTTAAACTCTCTGATGACAGCCCGAGAACACTCTATCCCTTTAAATACAGCATGTAGTGATATACTCCAATACACTTATTGGAGACGTATTAGTCATAGTCCCACCACCCCCCACCTTGGTAGGTTTGAGGTTACTTGTGACTTCCAGATCCTTCCAGGCCATGGTTCCACTGGCCTATTTACCCAAAGTAATAAGAATAGTTTCCCACGGCCTTGAAGGACCTGCCTGTCCTACGTCAAAGAGCTTCTTGGAGCCTTCATTCTGGGCCCCCTCTCTGCTAATCCTATCTCCTCCACAGGTTCAGATTCTCTGTGCTCTGCTCCAAGCAGGACACTCTGGAAACTTGCTGTTCTCACCTGTGGGGCAACAGAGTTAGGACAAGGAACTACAGGGCAGAGGGACCTGGGTGTGATGACCCAGCAGCCACCAGGGCAGGCTCTCTCCTCTCTCATTGGCACAGCCTGCCCTATTGCTCTGGGCCACTTTAGGTAAACAAGGGAAAGAAAACAATGTCTACGGGCTACAAAATGAACCTGTCAGGAAAGGAATGTTATTGCCAAGTGTTCTCAGAGGGCAGGACAAACAAAGAAGGTGAAACTCGACTTTATTATCAGGACCTGGTTCTCAGTCGTGGTCCCAGCAGAGCCCTGAGCACAGGCCCAGAGCCCCACATGCAGGAATCCCTTCTACCTGCCCCCTCCCTTTTCCAGGGTTAGCTTGGCTTGTTTCCTCAGACAGGGTGAGGGGCTTCCTAGGAAACAGCCAGTGGGGGGCAGAGGCTCCTAGGCTTCAGGATGCTGGCAGGCCAGGCTCCATCGAGGCTGCTGGCAAGTCCTTTCAGCGGTGGCATTCCCATCTCCAAGGAGGCAATCACGTCAATAAGGGACGTTCGGCATCTTGCCCTCTCGGCTGGCAGAGGTGTCCCATGGCAACTAGAGCTGTGATCTGCATATGACAGCGCGTTGCTGCTATTCAGGACTTTTCTTTCCCTGCTTCCTTTGAAACAAGCTTGCCCTATATCCAAGTTCCCTGTGAGCCTCATACAATGAAAACAGCAGTTGACAGGTTCCCTGTAACTTGTGAAATCTGAGTGCATCCAAGGGGAGAAAGAGTGCTCATTACTGAAACACAAAATGAGCCCCTTTCAAGGCACAGCTAGTTGGCCCTTCAGTTTGCTGCCGCTGACCCCGCTGCCCTTCCAAGCACAATGAGCAGAGCAGAGAAGGGAGAGAGAGGCCTTTACTCCTCAGGTTGCCAATTGATCACCCTCCTAACCCCTATGGGGGCTTCGTGGCCCAAACAATTCGGGTGACAGAGGTCAGGGCTCCAGCCCCTTCCTCTGGGAGATCTTAGCTCTCCCTGCGGGGACTTTCCCAGGTGAAACAAAGGCAAGCTCCCGGAGTCTTAAACATGCTCCAGCTGATGACGCAGAGGGAAAACAGAGAAGGGAAATGAAAGGTGCCCAGAACCACAACACTGGCCCTCCACCCTCTTATCCAATCAGACCCAAGCACTGTTTGTACACTCTGAGTTGGGTCCATGTTTTGCAGAGACCCAGCCGCATCCAGGCTCCAACATGGCAGCCCATGCCTGGCAGCTGGGTTAGGGAAAGGATGCCGTGTGTGAGAAGGAAATAACTACTTTGCTCACACTATACTCTCCCCACCCCCACAATTAACCACACTTCTAATATCCAGAATATCGAAGAAGATGAGAAAGAAGAAGAAAAGGGGCAGAGACAGAAGAAATTAAGAATGAGAATCGTTGCTTTATGAGGTAAGCTCCCAACAGATGCACGCTCACTTGCTGGTACCTGGAGCCCCAGTGATGCTTCTGTCTCTATTCTTCGAAGTGCTGGATATGTGACCTCACCTAGATTTTAATGCTGGTATTAGAGTTTCAAACTCAGGTCTTCAAAGAGTTCTTACCCACAGAGCCATCCCTCAATCCCTTTAGCTTGTGACTTTAAAGCAATTTCTATAACATAATTTTTTTTTTCGAGTTAGGGTTTCTCTGTAGCTTTGGAGCCTGTTCTGGAATTAGCTCTTGTAGACCAGGCTGGCCTCAAACTCACAGAGATCTACCTCTCTCTGCCTCCCGAGTGCTGGGATTAAAGGTGTGCGCCACCACCACCCAGTAAAGGGTATCACTATGGAGACCTAGCTGGGCTCTAATTCACAGAGATCTTCCTATCTCTGCATCCTGAGTCCTGAGATTAAAAGCATGCACACCACACCTGGCTTTTGGTAATACTTTAAGAGGTAATACTGTCACAGGCATGCCAAGCCATCATGAGAACACATAGGATGGAAGTATGAATCAGTCTATCCAACACAAATGCAAGACACTAATGAGTGGGTTTGAAATGTAAACAGCAATAGGATCAGAAAAAAAGGGAGGGGTTGCTTTTTTGATGTGCCTGTTCTCGCTGGTACTGGAACCCTGCCACACCGCTGCCCTTGAGAATTACTTCAGGGCTGAGTCAGTCGATCAACTAGAGTGACAGATTCCACCTTAGTGTGAGAAAGAACTTGCTGAAGGTACAGATTTTCCAACAGCAGCGCCGATGTTTATGGAGTAGTGAGCTTCCTGTCCTGGAAGAATCCAACCCCTAGAAGGAAGTTGAATTTCATGACCAAGGCCCCCAAGGTCCCTCAGATCCTACTATTAGGAGATAGAGATCTGAAGAAGAGGGGCGCTCTGGGTCCCAGCCTTACCCACACAATCACAGGAGCCCCATATCTGATTTTTAAAATTGATTGGCATTGTTCTCTGAGTCTTCACCCCACCCCCCCCACCCAGGTCTTTTTGTTTGCCATTATTTGTTAAATTACAGGGGTTTTAAAGATGACCAAAATCAGCATATGAGAAAATAAAGGGCATAGTTGCCTGGAGCTGAAAGAGTGAGGTTTATGCTCAAGGGCTATACAGAAATTCCTCATCAGAAAAGCTTGCCTTTAACATGACGAGATCACTGCCCTCCTGGGTTATAGCGAGTCCTCCTCAGATTTCTGAACAAATGGCTCTGAAGTCACCTTTTGCCAGAGGAAGCATGGTCCTTACAGGAGGGAATTAGATTGGTCCCTGATAAGACAGAGCATCCTGTCTGACTCCCTGACCACACCTTCACAGCTGGCCCAGCTGTGGTCTTTGCTGACTTCAAAGAAATTGCTTCCCTTGGATCCACATCAAGGCTTTAAAGGAGAAAAGGGTCCTCTGACCTTTCTAGTGAAGGATGGGACCGCCTCTGTGGGGTGTGTGTGTGTGTGCGTGTGTGTATTTTTCCGGTCACTATTATATTTTCACACACTGGATATAAAATATCTGAAAACAATCACCGGAAACAGTCTTTCACCTATGGCCAGAGACTGGAGTCTGGCCCAGTGTGGCAGAGGCCGTGCGCTCCCTGTTGGAGCCAGTGGCCATGGGAAGCCACTGTGGCAAGGTGGATGGCTGGACTTCCATACTTATGTTCTGAAGTCCCCTCAACCAAGAGCACATGGTTTCTGATTGGACCTGGCTTCTACCCACCATTGTCTTCTCCCTGGGACATGTACACCTGGAAGAGAGACCTCATTCTTGGACCCATAATCTGCTCTGTTCCCAAGGTTTTCCACTTCAGCTGCAACCCAACCTGACAATCAAGACCATTCCAGGCCTGAAATCCAGCCCCAGGCTGGGATCTCAGAAAGGCGCTGTGTGGTGGTTGTGGTCAGCCGTGTGGGGAGACAGTAGGATTTCCACCCATTCTGAGGTTAAGGCTGCTCGTCGCTGACCGTGGGAAGCTGACA
Organism: Ondatra zibethicus; assembly: GCA_004026605.1. Lineage (NCBI taxonomy): Eukaryota > Metazoa > Chordata > Mammalia > Rodentia > Cricetidae > Ondatra > Ondatra zibethicus. The sequence continues at coordinate 276,807 of PVIU01000211.1, read as the reverse complement.
AACTCAATGGCTCTGAGGGGTGGGATGCTTCCCCAGCCCACGCCCCCTCAGGCCTTTAGGAAGGAGGGCTACATCCCACTCTGCTTGCTTTGCAGACCTGAGTTGCAACACCAGGCTTCAGCAGGCTCTGTTACCAGAAAGTGCTAACAGGGGCCGTCCAGGCCTCTGCGGCGTGACCTCCCCTGAAAGGAACCTGGCCAGTCAGTCCTTGGGCCAATACCCACAGGCTGAAAGATGGAGAACATGGATGAAGGGAAAAATGAGGGGTCTAAAAATTTACAGCAGAGGGTATTTGGCCTTGGCCAGCCCCCCTACAGGCTTCTCAGCCACTATCTGTAGGACTTGAGGTTAGTGAGTCCAGATTAGGGCCCAACTTTCTAAATAGACCCAGGTCACCCCCATCCTGCCCCAAACACCAGGCAGAGCAAATGCTATTAATAACTGCGGCCTCTATAGACTGTGAGGGTTGGGCCTGCTCCTCCAATGCTCCAGCTGTTCTGAAACAGGTTTGGGAAAGTGATTTTTGGCACATAATGAAAAGGGTGTGGAGGGGAGGGGGTGCCCAGGAGTTCTCTATCAGGGCCAATATTATTTTTAATTGCGGAGAATCAGCCTGTGGCCGTTACTCAAGGCTACAGAGCCCAGATCTGCCAGGGATCGGAAACCAACTTCAAGAGGAGTTGAAAAGCTCGTTCCAAAGACTGTTCATTACTGAGCTGTGGCTTCTTGTGGAAAATCAGGTTATGCCTCGACGTTTATACAATCCTCTCCACCTCTCCCTCCTTCGTCCCTTCTAGAGAGGGAACAGTGAATTTGAGCAATCTGGGAATTTCAGTTTCTGCCCTCCCCTCCTCCACCACATCCAAAGCATGACCGATGGCCCATTTTTCAAGCCAAATCTCGCCCCTTGTAGGCAGCTGTCAGGAAACCACAGAAGGTACTTGAAGGAGCACAAGCAATGGCTGGTTCTAATCTGGAGGGGAAAAAGTGAATTAACAAGGCCGCTACTTATGGAAGAATGTTTTCTTTCCTTCAGCCCCAGCCTGCGTATTTTCACAACATGTGTATTCTGCTCCCTTTTCACTTCCCTGTTTTCTTTGGGTAAATAACTGGGCTCTGGACTTGAGGAAAAAAGAAAGAAACCCAGCCCAGGAGTGTCACTAGGAGGGCTTGGCTAGCTGAACTGGCAGGGAGGACAGAGCCTGTGCTGAGGGGGAAACAGGCCGGTTTGCTGCAGACTCAGTCTGGCCTGGCTGGCAAGGGCTGTCCACTGATTTCTGCAGGTTCTAGCGGAGGAGTGAGAGACCGGAGCACTGAACTGCCCAGCTCAGCCCTGGGCTTGGCAGACCTCGAGGCTGGGGAAATAAACAAGCCCTCTCCTTCGCCGAGTCAACCTTGAAGCCCTTGCTGACCCCGGCAGAGTGAACAAGGCACACAAAGGCTCCTCGGCCAACTCTGCCTTCTACTGGCCAGTGAGGCAGCCAGGATGAGAGAGGCCACTCATGCCGTTCCCAGCAGTGAACCCTGGAGGGATTGGCAGGCGCCAAGGCCTTCCATGGAACACAGGGTAGGTTATTTCTCCATGTGGAGACAGCTCTTGAATGTGCTGGCGTTGGGCTTCATGCAGAAGATGGCCAAAGGCTTCTGAGTTACTGTCTCCCAGGGATGCTGGCTTTTCACATCTCCAACCTTGGAACCTCACTGGTGGCATCTGTAGCCTTCTCTAGGAGAGCACAAAAGAGCCATGGGCCACTAACAGGGCATCTTTCAGAGACTCACTGTTGAGGAAGGCATAGTGACCCACTTGGGGGCTGTGTTGATTAGTCAAGATCTCATTATAGAGCAGCAGCAACTTTTTTTTTTGTTGTTAAAAATTACACTTTTATTATTCATCTGCGTATGTGCAGGTACGCATGTGGCATTGCGGTACATACACGAAGGTCAGAAGACAGGGAGTGAAATTCAGGTGGCCATGCTTCAGGCAAACCCCTTAACTCACCCAGTTATTTTACCAGTTGAGCAACCGCAACTCTCATTTGCTTAACTTCTCACAGTTAGGGGTCAGAGGAGAAAAATCAGAACTGGGAATGATGGCTCATGACCATCTTTTCAACGCTTGGGTCTGAGGCTGGAGGATTACCACTTTCAATCCAACCTGGGCTACATAGCAAGATCCTGTGGCCCCAAAAATGTTAAAAATTAAACAGAATAGAGAACCAATACTACTACTACTACCGTGTTCTTGCTCTTGACATTATATAGCATGTAAAAGGAGTTAAGTTTGCCATGTACCCCAACATGGCTGCAGGAGAAACAGGGGCATAAGTATTCAGAAGCTGAGACCCTTAAAGCCCCACCGTGAACTTGGAAAGGGCAGGATTAACTAGATATTGTCTGGGTATCTGCATGCTTACATTTTTTCCCCCTTCTGCCCAGGAGCCTTTGATTCCAACCTTCAGATTCCTCTCTCACCTTGTAGATCACACAGCTTCATAGCCTTCCTAGGACAGAGCTTTGGAATTTAAAAGTAGAATTTTCATTTGCAAAGGTCTGGCTCCCATCTGTTGAGCAACTCTTTCTGTATCTCTGGAGTGACACAAATGTCCACAAGGAGGGTCACTTGGAGAGTAAGAATGAACAGGATCATGGCCTCAGAAGCCTCGCCTATTTTCTAAGCTGCAAGTTGACAAAGGGATTTCGAGGAGGGAGGGAGAAACAGACAGACAGGGAGAGACAGGGAGACAGAAAACAACAGACACAGAGAGAGACATAGAGAGAGGCAGAGATACATAGAGAGACACCAGAGATATAGAAAGACACAGAAACAGAGAGACACGGAGATACATCAGACAGAGAGAGACATCAGAGATGTGGTGAGACACAAAGAAACAGAGAGAGACATACAGCAAGAGTCAGAGAGACAGATAAACAGAGAGACAGGCAGACAGAGAGACAGAGAGCCAACAGCTTTCTGGGAGCAGGGCATCAAGACTTCTATGGTTTAACCAAGGTCTTCGTGTGTTTAAACTGTTCAACGACAGCTTCAGACTGTCTGTGAGGAGGATAGGAGCGTCTGTGATAACAAAGACCACAGCTAATGTGCAAGTGGCCTCACTCCACCAGGGCCAGGATGAACACTTTGCACTAAATGTAAACCCCAGAAGAACCCTCTGTGGTAAGTGTGTTGTCCTCCTTTTCCAGGTGACGAAACTGAGGCACAGAGTAAATATATAGCTTGCTCACATTCACTCAGAGAGACCCACAAATTCGGAACCTAAACCTAATGCTGTGTATACCAAAAGCAGTGTTTGTATTCTGCATGTGCTGTCTCTGACAGGAAGCAGGAGTTCCTGCCTCAGGCTGAAGACATTCGTGCTGGGTGGCTTGCCCTCTGTGGCTCTCTCATGCCCACATGAAGACTCTCCTAGCTCTGACAGAATACTTGGGCATCAGCTAGTGTGCCCACCTGGAGCCCATTGCTGCAGTTTGCTGAACAGCCACCTCAGGAGTCTGCTTTGTGAGACCCTCCCCGCTGCCCACACCCGGCCCTGGACTAGCTGGTTTTATTTGTATCTTAGCCTGTACCTGCACATTGCTAGCTTTTGCTTCCTTTAACGTATTTCCTCTAAGTGACCTTGGGAGGCTTTGTGGAGTTGAGGCCTGTGTAAGCACTGCCTATCTAATTCTTGTTTTGTTTTTCCTCGAGACAACCCACATCAGAATCCTTTTAGCTGCCTGAAACAGATTTTCAGGTTCTGCCAGAGGCCTCCATAAGGCCTTCAGCAGTAGAACTGGTTATCTGTGTTTTGAAGCATCTCTTCAAGTGATTCTGATATGCTGATGACAAGCCAGGCTCAGTCATTTGGACACCAGCTACCCTCTGGTGGCTGTGAGGCTGTAGGAGTGAGAACTGTGGGAATTCACCAAGATTCAGGGCATCAACACTGGTGTTCTTCATCAGGGAGGCTGGGACAAAGGGGTGCGAGGAGAAGCAGAGAAAGATGGAGGGGATTGGGTAATATTTCTGCCCACCGTATGGAATTTCAGGGAGGCCCTGACAAGAATATTCTCCAGCCAAGGTTCCAAGCAAGGCCTCCGGAGTCTATTTCAAGCATCCAGGAAGCTGGTCCATTTCCTGATGGGAAGCAGTATCCCCTTTGTCTTCTATAGGAGATCCCAGCAAGCAGGATGGAGAAAGAAAGAGGCAGAGTCATCCAGAGAGGAAGTCAAGTGTACTCATAAGATGGAGAGAGTGGTGAAGGCCCAGGTAAACGGATGATGAGAGCAGGAGAGAGAGAGAGAGAGAGAGAGAGAGAAAGAATACATTTCAGTTTCCAAAGTTCACTTCAGAGACCCCAGACTGATCATAGGAAGACACCCCAGGTATCCTACTATATGCAGAAAATGAAGTTAGTTTAATCCTCAGAAGCCATGTTTTCTTGTTTGTTTTGGGTTTTTTTTTTTTTTGGTTTTTTGAGACAAGGTTTTTCGGTTCTTCTGTGTTGCTTTGGAGCCAGTCCTGGAACTAGCTCTTGTAGACCAGGCTGGCCTCGAACTCACAGAGATCTGCCGTTTCTGGCTTCCATGGGCACCAGGCACACCTGTGGCACACAAATAAACCTGCAGGCAAAACATATACATAAAATAAAAATAATTAGGGGGGAGAATCTGGGTGTGGTGGCATGTTCTTATAATCCCAGTACTGGGGGACAAAAGCAGATGGAGCCCTGGGACATGCTGGTCAGCAAACCTGCCTTACCTCTCAAGTGCCAGGCCAGTGAGAGACCCTTAAAAAAACAAATAAAAAACCAGACTCCCAAGGAACAACATTCAAGGGTGTCCTCTGGCCTACACACACACGCACACACACAGTAAGGCAGGGAAGATGGCTACCCCACTGACAGAGTTATTGCCTCATGATATAGAAGATGCCTAGGCAGGCAGAGACTTGGCCTAATGCTGGAGAACTCTTCTCAGGTCTAGCCCTTGGGTCTGTGGCAAAGTCAGATCCTTCTCACCATCTTTTCAACATGAAAACCACAAGAAAATTCCATCATCTTCCTTTGATTAATAAAATTTGTTATTACTCAGAATTGCTTTTATTATTTGTACTTATATTGTCATACATATATTTATATGGTATCATATACTTCTGAGTAAATATGTCCTATGATGCTTATGTAACATATTTCAGGTGTGTGTTGTATATATAACATGTACTATTATTAGTATAATATATATTTATGCCATGATACTTTATAAACAAAAATCACAGACATTTATATAGGTATTTAAATAAATATTATAATCACATGTAGATTTTGTGTAAATATTATAGTTGTAGACAGATATTTGTGTTTGCATATCTAAAACACTATATAAATCACAGGTAAATAAAGGTATTACATGTACATACATGCACATGAACAAAATAACTGACTTAGTAACCTAATAATCATTTGATTCCTGTGGTGAACTGAATTGTGTCCCCCTAAAAGATATTCTGAAGACTTGACTCCTTTTACCTGTAGCTATGGCCTTAGGTTTTTGGGTTTGTTTTTCTTTAAAGAGTCTTCTCTCATACGATACATCCCAACCACAATTTCCCCTCCCTCCACTCTTCCCAGCTACCTCCCACCTTCTTTTTCCTAAAGATGCACCCAAAGACCCAAACACAACAAAATAAAATACAGTAAGACGAAGTAAAAGCCCTCCCACCGAGGCTGGACAAGGCAACCCAACAGGAGGAAAGGAGTCCTGAGAGCAGGCAAAAGAGTCAGAGACACACCCTGCTCCCACAGTTAGGGGTCCCACAAAGACACCAAGCTAACAACATAACATATATGCAAAGGATCTGCTACAGACCTGTTTTGTGCTTGCTGCTTCAGTCTCTGTGAGCCCCTGGGAGTTCAGCTTAGTAGATTTGATGGGCTGGTGTCCGCCGTCCCCTCTGATTCCTATAATCTTTCTACTCCCTATTTTGTGAGATTCTCTAAGTTCCAAGGAGAGGAACCTGATGGAGACCTCCAAATTAGACTCTCTTTCCACATAATGTCTGGCTGTGGGTCTCTGTACTTCTCCTATCTCTGATGATGACTGGCAAGGCACAGACAGATTTATGAGTATAGCAAAAATGTTATCAGTAATCATTTCATTGATTTTTTTTTTTAAAGACCAGTTGTGTTTGGTTCTACTGTAGGTTTCTGGGCTATCCAGCCCCTAGTTCCTATGTGGCCTTAGTTTTGAAATAGAGTCTTTGCAGGTATATAAGTAAAGAGGAGAACATACAGGAGCTGAGCAGTTCTTAATCCAATACAGTTGCTGTCCTTAGAAGAGAAAAGCCACAGACACAGATCCCCACTGATGGAAGACCGTGTAGTGACAGGCATGAGGCCACATGATGGTGGAAGCTAAGACAGCTAGTGCATCTGCAAGCCAAGGATGGCCAAGGATGGTAGGAGCCACCAGCAGCTGGGATGGCTGTTCCCTAGGGTTGCCAGGAGGAGCATAACTCTTCCTGATTTCCAGTTTCTGACTTTCAGATCCACGATGCAGTAAATATCAAGCTACCCAGTCTGTGGGCCTTCACCACGGCAGCCCTAGGAAGTGAATATAATTCATTGCAGAGTGGAGCGGAGCAGAGCGCCTTTGCAGAGCTGGACTCACAGGCTGCTCAGTGCCGCCTCCTCAGCCTTCTCCCTGACTCTCTCTCTCTCAAGGGCAGTGAATGGGATGCAGATGTCACTTTTCAACCCAAACCAGAAGGTTATGAAGGTCGCTGCCACTGTCTCAGCCTAAGCTTACACTCCTGGAGCAGAAAGGGAGGCCAGAACGTCATAGCTCTACCAGCTTTGCCTGCTAGCTTCTCAGCCTGGCCCTGAGCATTTTGAGCTCTCAAAGGGAGATGTTAATTTATGGTCAGTGTGCCCTGGATCAGAGGTCCTGCTGTCAGAGAGCTCCCTTCTTTTACTTTAATGGTACAGAAGAATTCCTCTCCAGTCCCCTAAAACATTTGCACATCTTTTTAAAATTTGCACCTTTTTTTTAAAAGGCTGGTTTCCTATGGTGAGAGGGGGAGGCTAGGAAATGCCCAATAAATCATCTGCCTGTCCACACTCAATTGAAAAGCAGGAAATTCAAAGAAACGACCAGGTACCTTTCCCGTTGTTTTGCATATAACAAGAAGTATCAGAAGAGGCAGCGCCCGCTGAGGGCGATATTAATTCAGCAAGGCTACTTGAGTTGGTGCACAGGCTCAAAGGAGTGGACATGTCGATCAATCCCCTTCTCTCCTAGCTTTTTCCAGGGGCAACCTCTGGGGGGCTTGTTCTGGATAGTCTATTCAGTCAGCAACTATTTAGAAACTCCGTGTGTACAACACTGGAGTAATCTATGCAAGATTCAAGGATTTTTAATCTTGACTCCTCATTTTAAAGGGGAATTTGCATCTAGTTGATTCTACAGCAAGCTCTCCTACACCAAGGTGATAGCCCTAGGCAGGGAACTGATGAGAAGGTCCCAAGGGAGAGATGAGAAGACCAGCAAAGGCCTCTTGAAGGTGATGAAGGCTCTGGGTGGAAGCTTGGGCACACAGGCGGAAGAGGAGGGACAGATGCTGGGGACATCTGAGAATGCCAGAGGTGAGAGGGCCAGAAAATGACCAATACATCATCTCTGTCTATCCTGTATGTGGCTTATCTGGGGGACAGTGAGAAATCCCAATGAGTATAGACAATGGGACTGAGAGTTAATGACCAGTCTTGTACAGGACATCTCTAGAGCCTGGCCCATGACTGTGGTTGATGACATTATTGGACAGTGGTATTGACAATGTGCTTGTCATCTGCATAAACAGAGGCAGCCCTAACTTGGGGATGACCTCTGGTCAGATTTGCATTCAAAAGAGCATATGCCTGCAAAAGCCACCAGTGTTGGAGGAGCGGGGATTTCTATGGAGTGCTTCTCAGCAAAACCTTTCTCCTAGATCTCCTGGAACTGTCACCTTTCAGCGATCACACACCCTCTTTCTGTCTCTTCTGCTTCCTGGCCACCTCCTCTTCTCCACCCACTGTGGGCTCCCTCTTTGCTAAGAGCTCTCCCTTCACTTCCTTCTCTTCTGACCCCCCCCCCCCGCAACACACTTTCACTTAGCACAAAGTACCTCCCCTTCCTCCTTGATCCCTAGGATGATCCACATACCCTGAAGTGGAATCCTCCCGACTGACTGATGGTTTTCAGAACCATCTAGATGGGATCCACGGTGAGGGAGGGGGAGCACAGTGGTTAGTTAGGAGATTTTATGCTCCAAGGAGGGGCCAGAGCAAGAAGCCCCAGGAAGGAAGAGAGTAGGAATAGAAAGTCTTCCAGGCATCAGGGGTATCCAAGGCGACTCTAGTGTGGATAGAATTTTATATTTGGAAATATGTATGAATCTGAACATTGGGTATAACACTAGGCACCCACCCAGTGGACTTTCCACATAGATACACCAAATAACTGAGGGGTGGGGGAAGAGGGTGAGGGAATGTGCCAATAAATAACTCCGTAGCAATGCAATTGAAGAGAAAGGTCCCATGACAGCTAAGAGCTGTCCTGCAAAACAAGTCTTGTATTGTTGACTTACTTATGCTGTTGGAGAAAACAAAGAGGAGACATGGAAATGGAGGCTACTGTAGATGCTGAGATGGGAAAGGAGTTCAGGACCCTCAGGTCTGGTCAGCAGAGGGAGCTATTCTGAAACAGGTTTCCACAGCCTCTGATGGGAGAAATCACCCTTTCTTGGCCTTAGTTTTCCCTTCTGCAAAATGGGAGGGTAGCTTGGACACCATCTATGCCAAGAAACCAGACTTTACATAGTGCACTGGTGAACTCTGACTTGTTAGAGAAAGCTTCTATCTTTTCATGGTAGCATAAACAGAACTGAGGGCTGTGTCCTGCTTACATGGAGTCTGAGAGGCCAAGTTCAGGGACAAAGTTCCTTTCTCCAGCCTGTTACAGAAGCTCTGTACTGATGTGGTAGAGTGATCTTATTTGAATGGGGAAGGAGTTCGTGAGGCTCATCTATGCCAGCTTCTCTGACCTCTGGCTGGCTCTGTCAAGGCCATTTCCCAAGTCTGTAATAATCTTAATTCTCCTGCCTCCATCCTCCTCTGCTTTTGTCTCCCAGCCTCACAGGAGAGAGTCGGTGCCAGTGCGTGACCTGGACTGGCCTCCCATCGCTGCCAGACACTTCATCCTTTGGTTAAGCCCTTGCTTGCTTAGGTCCTGCAACAGGAGTTTAGAACCTCTCCTCTCCAAGGATGCCCTCCCCTGCTGCCACATTCCTCTCCTTGCTCTCAGCACCTGGCCGTCTTCAGCTGCACTAGGAAGGGTAAGTTCAACAATATGAGAACTCTCTGCCTGGACATTCCTTATCCACACCTCACTACTGTGTGCTCCACCCTTCTCCTCCAGGGTCAGAGCCAATGCCACCTCCTCCCCCATGGAGGAGATGATTTCTTCCTGTGCTGGCTGCTAAATTATACTTTCTAAAGAAATGATCAGAATGATCTAAAAAGATGTGTGACTAAGGAAGTTGTTCGCTGTACAGTCTGTAAAAGCATAAACTGGGAAGTAACCATTTTATCCAATGGAAGACAATTGCTCAAAAAGGCTAGGGAGCAGCCTTGAGGTGGCCTGGGTGATTTTGGATGCAGTGCAACTCCAGTTTTTGCTACAAGCAAAATAGAATCTGTGACAATCATGAATGTACATTTATAAAGGAGAAAAGACAGGAGGAAAATATGCCAAAATTAAACACTGTTTATCTTTTTACTTAGTCTTAGTACTTTGCTACATATGAATTGTCTGCTGTTGGACTGTAGTAGTATATAATTAAAATGAAGATTGACAAAAAATACCAGTAACAGCGTTTCTTCATGGGGAACCCACATGTGATCCTGTTTCTCTCTGTGTTCCTTTAAATGAAGCCTTCCTTGGTGTGGTGCTGGGCAGACATCTACACAGTAACTCTCATTATGTGTAAGGACTAGAAGTCAAGGAAACCAAAACCAATTAACATCACAGTGGGAACCGAAGCGTGTAGAATGGAAAACCTCAAAGGGAATGCACTATTACTAACTTCCCCCCATTTGGAACAGGTGTTTAAGGGAATGCCCTAAATTTGCTTCAGATAATTTATTTTTGAGAGTACTATGATTATTGCATTTTCCTGTCTATGTTTTCCTGAGAACTTTTGACAAGCAGAAACCATTCAGCAATGGATGCTGCATTCTGCTCCTTTGGCTCTACTTAATGGAGGCTCTACTGTGTGCCTTAACAGGGACTGGGGAGACAAGTGGCTATCTATCGGCTAACAGCTATCAACAGCGGATACAGTGATGCACTAGAACTTGGGAAATGTTTGGAGTGTGTTTGATTGTCAGGGTGGCTGAAGGAAAGGTACTACTGATGGGGGACAGGGCTGTGGCGCAGGACAGAGTGGCCAGCTCCTCATGCCAACACCTGGGGAGGGGCATTCATCTGGACTGTAGACTAGAGAAGATGCAGCCCCCCCCAAGGCTCCCATTCTTCTCTGGCCACATGAGAAAGGGCTGTGGGGAAGCCAGACAACTGTTTCTCAGCAGCAGCCCAGCACCACCAAGCTGAGATTCAGGGTTACTGGAACTCTCAGGCTTTCCAAAGAAGCTATAAATCTAGATGGTGATGCACAATTTCCTGAAAAAAAAAAAAAACACCGCACAATCCAAACTAAATATACGCATGGGCCAGAATTGGCCCTCGGGTGGCTAATTCACAACTCCAACTTAGGAACGGACTCAGTTCTTGTCTTTATGAAGGGTATAACGGGGCTCTTATGAGTTCAAATTCTGGAGCAGACAAACCTGGGTTCAAATTATGGTTCCATTACTCATTACCCATGTCTCCAACCACTGAAAATCCTTCAATCCCCAGTTCTCACTCCATAAAACTGGAACCAAGGAAAGCACTCATTGGCTGTCAAGATGCGCCTGGGACCTGGGGGTTGCTTACACCGTAGAGCAATCGTTAGCATTATGTTTATTAAGGATCTCACTATCTGACATGAGCACTTGCTAAATACATACAGTTGCTCAGAGGTTATTAAATATATGTGAGAGAAAGCCCTTAGCTTGGAGATATTTTCATTCTGGAAAGAGAGCTCCACCTTGGGCAGAAGATCATGAGCTGGTCGGATAGAAGACTGTGACTGACATCAGACACATGGGAAATTGAGGCAGTCAGGCTCTTGAAAGAGGTGGGGCATGGGATCTGTGCAGGCAGAGATGGAGGAGGGGAAATGGTCTGAGCAAAGGCCAGGAGGTAGATGATAAAACACTAATGAAGGTGGCAAGAACTCCCTGCGCATTCCGTGGAGTGGCAGACTTGCTCCTTGAGCTTCCTGCAGGGTATGAGGCTGGAATGGTCTTGGGGAAGCAGGCTGTGGGCATGGCCAGGCCAGAGCATGAATGCTTAATTGGTTGGTGGAAGAATGAAAACACAGAACTGACCTGGTAAAAACAGTGATCTGAGGTCGAGAACAAGAAAGGGTGGAAGCAGATCTGTGGGCAGACCCAGCATAGCTTGAGGAGAATCTGGGGATGGGTGAGTGGGGATGCGGAGAAAGATATTTTACCAGGCCCAATCTGCAGAGCAGTGGAGTGCACTGTCAAAAGCAACCGCAAGGGGAAGCAAACTTCATTTAGGAGAAGCAATTATTTCAATCATGCCAACTTATATGTTATTATGCGACCACAGTATCCATAAGGCGAAAGGTAGCACGTATCAACAGTAGCCTCCAGGGATGCATTCAGGTCTCAGCATTTCTTTGATGACATGAAACCCCTTCGTGGTCAGTGTCCACGGTGGCCATGGTATAGGAGGCTGTGGAAAGGGTGCAAGCATTGTGACAGTAAGATGGTTTGGAACTACTGCTGCATACAGTCTCCATGGTACCATGGCTTTCTCCGTCGCCGCAAGCATACTCGCAATGCTATTTCATTGTGTCTGTAGACTATTTGTCTTGATTACCAATGGCTCTTTGTCATGACTTTTGAAAAATGTCTTAGCTAATTTGCTGTTATTCTCCATCTCTCCAGAAAACCTGCCCCCACCCCCCTTACCTCTGGCTCTCTTGAGCACACATTTCTGCTGCCGTTATTGATGGTTTGGGCACAAGCAAAGTTTGTCGAGTATTGACTCATCTGGGCTGACTGAGAGGGGATCCCATATCACAACAGAGAGAGGTGCTGAGCAAATCCTGAGGAACACTATTTCCAGGGGAAATTGCAAATCCTCTAAAAGAACAAACTGTCTCCAAGCATTACAACAACATCCATTTTCGCTCTAACAAGCCAAGTGCTGTTTGTGCTGGAAGGCGCGTTCATTTTTAAAAGTGGACTTGGCACACCTCTTCTAGGAAAGATTTCATTGCCTGGGATCCTGATGGCCTCTCGAGGGTGGAGGTGCGAAGACTGTCTTTCTGAGTGCCCTGGATTCCACAGAATGTCACCCAAATTAGTTCCAACAGCTAAGTCTCACTATTGCGCAGCCCTAGTATAAAGGGATCCATGAATAATCACTTACATGCACCCTACAGATAATCGCTGCAGACAGCTGCTGGAAAGGCCCGGACACTGAAGTCCTGTTAATGCCATAGGAAAGGGTTGCTTGTTTTACAAAGGGGGTAAATTGTTCTCATGTCCATATTTTTAGGAGGAACGAAAAAGCAAACAAAAGCAAGTGTGGTACCTGGTACCTTTAGGACGAGAAGGGAGCACCCTGTGACTGCACAGACTGGAGCACTCTGACATGTGAAAGAAGTTGAAGGCTCCTCCTCCACCCTCAGGAGAGTTCTGATCTCTCCCTGTAGCAGGCCAGCCCCTGCATTCTGATTTCCCCTAGTCCTCCCCCATGACGAAAACAGATGCTGGTGACAGCAGGGGAATGAGCAGCAATAAAGAGTTATGGGATAATGATCAGAGCCAGCCAAGGTTTGACTCAGCCACCTTTTGGTGGCAAGTTGCCTGTCAGAGGCAACCAAACATGAGCCCAACATCTCTCAGCAGGGAGAACAGCAGGATTCCACCCTAGCTTCCCCCAAAACTTGGGAGCAAAGACCTCTTTTTACTTCTGCAAAAGTGTGTCTGGCACATAGGTTAAGGCTCAGTGTGTGAGTTGGGGGAGTAGCTCACCCCCACCCCAGGAGTGACAGTCTCCTATTGGGGAACTCTGGAGAGAAAAGACAGAAAGAAAGGGGAGCAAGCTCAGAGAGGTCAGGGGGTCTCAGGCATCTCCCCTCACCCCCAGCCTGCTCCCACCATGGCCCCAGGAGGGAGGCTAATCCAGGCTGTCTCCAGCCCTGAGCATTGCCTTGCCGCATTAGCACACCCTCCCGGCTCATTCTGGCCTGCACCTCTGGCTCCTCAGGTGCCTGGCAGTGTCAGCTAACCTAGTGCCTAGATGCACTGCTCAGACCCTCTCTCTTCTCTGTGAGCACAGGATGGGACCCAAGGAGGCCTCAGCCTGAGGAAGAAAAGGGAGGGGCAGAACCAACTCAAAGCTGCAGGGAGTAAATCAAACTGCTCTTTTCCTTGGGCTGTTGTCTGACTGGCCTTGCAACCCTTTCCAATCAGGGAGTCTAAAGTTACCATATTGACAGCATCTGCGGCCAAGCCCGGCTCTAAAAGAGATGAATAGCAGTGACGCAGGCGCCTGGGTGGAAGTATGCGGCTGGGCTGGGCTGGGCTGGGCTGGGCTGGGCTGGGCTGGGCTGGGCTGGCCAGTGTGGGGAGAGGGAGTCCCAGAGGAAGGAAGAGCAGGACAATCCCAGCAGGGGTTCTGGGCATTGGAGAAGTGGCGAGGGTTGGGAAGCAGGCCAGCAGCCTTCTGGACCGAGAGAAGCCATGGGAAGAGAGAAAAACACTTCCGGCTTCAGAGAGTTTCTCCGCTTCTCAAAAAGCTGTTCCAGGAGTCTGTCTTTAGGAGCCTTGCTGAGTCTCCAAAGCAGGACCCCTAGGTTGAGTTTCTTGTGTGTGTTTGATGGTGGCATCTTCACTAGGATTTTGTTTTGGGTTCCTTTGGTAGAGTGACCTTGTCTGTCCCTTTTCTAAGCAGTCTGGCCAGGCCGGGAAGTGTAAAGGACTCCATCCATAATAATGACCTGAAGGTCAGAGGGATTTAGTTTTGGACACTGAGACTGGGGAGGCTAGGGAGTGTTCTATGTCAAGGTGTCTCAATATGCTTTACTCCAGCCTAGCCTGTTCTTTCTGAGGGAGCAAGGGTGCTCAGGAAAAGTGTATGACACTGGTGACTGGCCTCCTGTCCCTCAGAGAGCATCAGCTAGGATGGACCTACATACACCAAGGAGGAAGAAGGTTAGGGGACTAGGCTACTTCCTCTCCCTCCATGGCTCACTACAGATACAAAGTGAGTGGGCACCCAGACTTGAGCTCTCCCCACTTGAGCTAAAGCATCTCCTTGGTAATATGTTTTCTGTACTGTCCTCTCTGTAAGTTTTCACGTCACTTCTATGTCTAGTTCAGGGACTAGAGTTAAGTGCAGAAATCATTTGCCTGGTGGTGAGTGGACAGGATATGGAAAGTATTAGGATGTGGCAAGAAGGAAGGCTGATGAAACTATCTCTAGAGATGGACTGGATGTGGCAGGGGATGCTGAGGAAAGAGGCTAACCTAAGGAGAGCCCTAGCATGAGGACCAACTCCAGAAGGATCCAATACTTCTACTGGAGCCTGGACCCAGATCTCTACATATGTGCCATTCACCTACATAATCCTTGAGTGCCAGAAGGAGGCAAGGAGAGATAGGAGCTGCCGGTGTTGTCATGCTGAGGACTTCCTTCCATAGGTAGAACACTCAGCCCTCAACCACATCTGGAAGTGGTAGATGGAGCAAGTCCTAATGGACTCAACACAGTTAGGTTCTGCTCATCTTATGGCTCAGAACTGCTAAGTGCACCCCAGTAATCATAGCAGGCTCAGAACTGGGCGTTTACCCAGGGTGGCAGCTCCTGACCTTTGCTCTGACCTGCTGTCCACAGAATCTGGAAGTCCTTTCTCCTCCTCCTACCTCACAGTTCTCTCCCTCCATTTCCTCCCCACCTTCTCTCACTGATGCCCCCCAGAGGGTGTTTCCTCCAGGTTCGGGCTTCTGTTTTCTCTTTCAAATATGTCTGCTCTTCCCAAGTGACCTTATTACCCTCTGCTAGCTTCATTTATCACCAAAACTCTGTGACCTCAGGCCCAACCGCCTTCTGAACTTCCAACATATATTTCCAAATGCCTCCTAGACACCTCCAGCTGGTTGTTCTGTGGTTCCCTCAAAATGACACATGTCCAAAACAGATTTACTATCATGACCTCATGACCCTTGCTTCCCATGACAGGCTGGCTGCTCGCAACGCTCTTCCCCCGTCTTTTCTATCTTAGCCAACAAACTCACCAGCCCACAGACACCCAAATGGAAACTTTAAGCCACTCTGACCGCTCCTCCCCTTCCCAGCATCTGTCCTTTTCTTGTATGCCACCACAGATTGGATCTGACTTTTAGCACCTCTCTGCTGTGGTGGATCCCTCCTCCAGCATCTCCCTGTCTCGGTGCTCCCCCCCCACCCCGCACCGCACTCCACAAGCTAGAAACAATTGTTTGAACACAGTAGCTATGTGCGCAAGTCTTTGCGCTCCAAACTGGTGATCTTAAGGTGCTCCTAACTAAAAGAGCTCCTGTCTTCATGTGGTTTGCATCCCAGCTGTGGAGCCAGCAGAAACAAACAGATGCACAAGTGAAGTGGGTAGGAACTAATGGAGCAGGGTGGGCATGTATTTGTACACCTACAGGAACTGTTCATTATCTAAAGCACAGAGTTCATACTTGGCTTGACAAGCAAAACCTAATAACATAACACACATGATCCAGTCTGCTTTCAGCCTCTTTATACATTGTTACTTCCCTGCCCACAATCCCTTTACTCTTTTACTTCTTCCTTTGTGTGTGTGTGTGTGTGTGTGTGTGTGTGTGTGTGTGTGTGTGTGTGTGTGGCGTGTGCACGCATATGTAGGGGGCGTTTGGTGTCTTGTCTGCATGTATGTCTGTGAACCATGTGTGTGCCTGCCTAGTGCTCACAGAAGCCAGAAGAGGGTGTTGGATTCCGTAGAACTGGAGTTTCAGGCAGTTATAAGCTACCACGTGGGTACTAGGAATCAAATTTGAGGCTTCCTGAAAACCAGACAGCACTCTTAACCTTTGAGCCATCTCTTCAGCTCCGCTTTTGGTGTGAGACAGAGTTTCATGTAGCCCAGGTGCTGACCTCAGACCCACTAGGTAGTCAAGGGCAGCCTCTGAACGTCTGACCATCTTGCTTAGTCTAGCCCCTTCCAAATCCTGGGGTTATACATGTGCTTGCACCGCCGCACATGGTTTATGCAGTGCTGGGGATCCAACCTGGGGCCTCCTGCATGCTAGGCAAGTACTCTACCTGTTAGTCATTACACTAGCCCTCTGCCCACAATCCTTTTCAAGATTCCATATTCTGTTTCATGTTGAACCTCAAGCCTGTGTGAATAACAATGGATAACAAATATTTGGGAAATTAATGTGGGGGTCCCTAAATGAAGATTAAAGATATCAGACATAGCCTCTTCCACCCTCATGTCTACTCTGGCTCCTTTCCTCGAATGTTTTTCATACCACTCTGCCCCAGGTGTCTTCAAGACCACCTTGCCAGATGTATAGCCAAGACACCAAGAGCAAGGATGGTCTGGCTCCATTCTGAGACAATGACCGGCACATGGGGCCCTGAAATGGGCCAGCTGACTGTCAGGGGCAGTGTTTGCTGCCACCATATCTAATGGCCATACTGTTTGGATGGAGAGAGGAACTCACGAAGGTTCCACAGTCAAGTGGGTAGCCAGAGGCACACAGCTCTGGCTCAAGAAAAACGACTTTGTCACTATGTCTTTGTCTTTGAAAACTGCTCTGTATAGCCGAAGAAGAGAACAAAGAACCAGACACACGCCCGTGGGATCTGCTGGTCAAAGATCTGCTCTTACCATTCTGAGCAGAAAGTCATCGGACTAGGAGCCTGGTCTATGGCTTGGCTTGTCCTTTCAGATGATCCATGCAGAACCAATTCTATTTTCATCCCAACAACAGAGTATTTATTTCTTTTCAAGGATCCTAAGTGAAGCCTAATTTCTCAGTTGTTCCCACATCCCATTCCTGGAATTCCCTAATTTCTATTCCCTGAGACAAGAATAATTGAATACAGGGCTTTGTTGGTTTTTGGCAAATGCACTTAGAATCACTGCCGACTTTGGCAGGATAGGGGCAAAGTGGACAGGTAACCAACCACAAGAAATTCCAATAAAACTTCTGACTAAAGGTAAGATTCAAATTAGGAGTTGGATTTCTTTGTGAATTGTTTCAGGCTGGGTGCCTGGCCTTGGGAAAGTTCTGGAAATGTGCCAGCGTGCCTGGCGTCCCCCACCATTGTTGACTCTTGCAAATTTCACACATGGTCACCTCATCTTCCTTTCTCTTTACAATCTCCCCAGAAAGCACCCCACCTCTGACCTAAGCATTTCATTAGTCCTCCCTCCTTAGAGGCCGTTTGGGATTTTTTTCTTGACAGTCATTTTCTTCACTCTGGCTCAGACCTGCCAGCCCAACTATCCCCAGCCAAGCCTCTGAAGGAAACATGATCTGCTTGCTGCGTCAGATCGCTTGGAAATAGATACGGCTGGCTTGGAGTCACTCCATGTGGGGCTGTGAAATTGCTCTCCTCCTCCTAAGTGGGTTGGGTCAAGCCCAAACTGAGGCAGGAGGTTTCCAAGGAACACAGAGCACAGGCTGTAGTAAGTGGTGGTGATGGAGCCAGTGGCTCTCTTGCTTCTAACTCAGTGTTAACCTTCCACTGGCAGCAAGCGTGTGAAGGCGGCCTCCATGGTCAAGCAAAACAATGAGGTCTTCACTGGGGAGCCTGAAACAATTTTACAAGAGTGGTGGGGATTCAAGTTTGGTGTGAATCTCTCCATTCAAGCCAAGTTCTAGTCTAACGGTTTGCATTTCCAAGATAAATGAGTGTTAGTTGATTTGATCTGGAGATGGATATACCTTGTGCAAAGATTGTTAAGGTTCTGTTTTTCTATTGGGTCACACTAGCAAATACCACCCAAATTCTCAAATACATTCCTAGGTCTCCATGGAATATCTCAAATGGGGTTAATTTATTGTTTTCATTTCTTTTTTTCTTTTAAATTTTATGTGTATAGATGTTTGGCCTGTTCATATGTCTGTCACCATGTACACAGGAGGTACATAAGGCGGCTAGAAGACAGCATTGGATCCACAGGAACTGGAGTTACAGGTGTCGTGGGCCACCATGTGTGTGCTGGGAATTGAACGTAGGTCCTCTGGAAGAGCAACAAGGGCTCTTAACCGATGAACCATCTCTCCAGCCCTTGGCTTCATTTTTCACTGTGCTATTTCATTCTGATGCCTGGGAAGCTGCCTGCTCTAATGAAAAGAGTTCTTGGGTGGGAGTCAGAAGTCCCAGCAGTGTCAATCAAAGCAGTCCTTTGGTGTGCTTTCACTGCCTTGCCTATGCAATAAGATTTGTGCTATTTGCTTTGACCATCGCAAAGCGCTCTGAACACAGGGAAGGGTTGTCCTCAACTGAAGCTATGGGATTGAAAATAAAGTGATTCTGGGGGTTCTATGGAAGTTGTGGGCCGGAACATGAGAGGCAGACAAACATGGTAATCAGGGAGGCAGGACACTGACTGCCCTGTTAGAAACATGCTCCAAACTCTCTAAGTTCATCTGTCAGAATTTTCATATAATCGTTCACTTTAGACAACAGAATCAAGTTGCTCAACTCATACTTAGTAGAAAAATTTTGTCCACTTTTTTTTTCTTCTTCTGCCAGGCTCACAATGACAATTCTTGTTGCTTTCCTTTTTCTGGAACCATCAGACACTGACAGATCACAGAGATAATTCCATCCGAGTCCAGTCTGGTGAATCAAGTTGTGTACTGGAGTTACTGGAGGGAGCAGGTGAAGTGGCGCCAGCAAAGAGGGGGGATTTTAAGCAAGCGTTCGAAGTTGGGGGCATGCGAAGTGGGGAGTTGGGGACGGAAGAAAGCGGTAGTGAGTGAGCCAACTCCAGCTCACTCTCTACTTTTGTAAAGAAAGTCTGATTAGAACACAGCCAAGCTCATTTGTTTCATTTGCTTGCATAATGGCAATGGCTGCTTTTGCACGACAGTGGCAGAACTGAGGAACAATGACAGAGACAAAGTGATGACTCAAACTGTCAGTCTGGTTGGATGGAAAAGGTTTAGGAAATTAGTAAAGGAAACTTTGAGGTGCTTCCCTCTGTGAGGATGGCTCCAGAGCATAGTAGATGAAGAGGCAGACTTGCTATGAATGTGGGCGGCACCATCTGAGCCTGGATGCTCCCACAGAATAAAAGAAGGGAAGGACTCGGGAGGCAGAGGTTAAGAGAGTCATCTTGGGTTTGAGGACAACATACTGTGCACTGTGAGTTCCAGCCAGGGAATCATAGGAAGAGCAAAATCAAGGTCTGGGCATGGTGGCAGAGGCAGGAGGATCTTTATGAGTTTCTGACCAGCCTGGTCTACATAGTGAATTTCAGGGCAGCCAGAGTTACATGGTAAGACCCTGTCTCAAAAATAAAGCAGAAATCCAGGTGGTGGTGGCGCACATCTTTAATCCCAGCACTCGGGAGGCAGAGGGAGGTGGATCTCTGTGAATTTGAGGCCAGCCTGGTCTACAGAGCAAGTTCCAGGATAGTCTCCAAAACTACAGAGAAACCCTGTCTTGAAAAACAAAACAAAACAAAATAAGTAAATAAAAATAAGCCCAAAAACAAGGCAGAACAAAACAAAACAAAAAAACAAATACCAGGTGGGGGCAGGGAAGGTAATTCTCTGTCTCTGCTTCCTGTCTGCCTTGAGGTAAGATGATCTTTGTTGTCCTGTCTTTGGAACCATGATGAACTGAAACTTTTTAAACAATGAGCAAGATGAACTTCCCCTCCCTTAAGACATTCAGATTAGGATTTTTGTCACAGCAACACAAAATCCAACCATCACCATGACTCTCAAAGCTTAAAATATTTGCTCTTTGGTCTTTTAAAGAACATACTTGTTGATCTTTGGCTTAAGGGAAACAAGTCTCACAAAGGTTTAACTTAGGTTAGAGTAGAGAACGGGAGAAACAGCTCCCCAGTTAGCTGGAATAGTGAGCGCAAAGGAGGAGAGTTGCCAGGATTTATATGAGAAGCAATGAACTGTCTTCTTATTTATGGACCTGGGTGACGTGATGGTGGCTGTAATGCAGTTCTATCTTTGCGGCTTTTGATTAAAGCAAGAACCATAAGAGGTGTCTCAACACCTCTCATTCACAAGATTATGTAACATCAAGATAGAGGCATGGTTTTCAACTCACGCCCACCCCAAAGGATGTCAAAGTTCATGTTGTGCATTCTAAGAGTCAACAGGTGAGAAAAATAGCTCAGCTTCACAGAAAGAAACACGACATATACACAGAACAAGGACAGCAGGAAGAGGCTCATGGCACAGTTGTCTATGGGGACAGTCGCCAGCAAGGTGGTTATCGCTAGACTAAAACTGGACAAAGACCACAAATAGACACTTGAGAGGAAAGTCAAATCTTACTGGTAGAAATGGAAGAAGGAAAACGTGAGAAAGAAAGAACCAAGAAGGTACAAGAATGAAGTGATCTTAAGTACAATTTTCATTAAAAACTGCTAACATTAAAAAGAAAAAGAAACAGAAAGTTTAATTTGGTAAAAAGGAACAAATGGAGATTAAAATGAAAGATGAGCTGTGGTTGGCCAGTGATATTCCCTTTAAACCAATACTAACACGTCAGAAATCCATCTGGTAGAGCTGGAAATCTTATTTTTCTCCGGTTGGTTATCCCTTCTTCATCCAAGAAGTTTTTACGTGACCTCAGGTATATAGATATATGAAGTGTTCTATAATTCAAATATTTGTTAAAAATAAAGAGATTTATTTTAAAAACAATTCTTCAGTGACCCCAGGGATGGCTCTGTTGATAAAGTACATACAAACAGAAGGAGGTAAGTAACGAAGCCGGGCATGTGGTACACTTAGACTCCCAGCACTGGGGAGGCAGAGGCAGGAGGCTCCTGGGGGGCTGCTAGCCAGATGGTCTAACCCAATCTGTGAGCTCCAGACCAATGAGAGACTTGGTCTCAAAGGAGGTAGATAGTATTCTTGAGGATGTCTGAAGTGATCCTCTGACCTTCCTTTGCACACACATAGACATGCAAACAAGGCTGCTTGTTCGTTTCCCGGCAATGCAGACCTGAAATAATCACACAGAAACTCTATTAATTACAATACTGTTAGGCCAATGACTCTAGAGTTTTTCTAGCTAGCTCTTACATCTTGAATTAACCTATTTCTATTAATCTATGTATCACCACTAGGTTGTGGCTTAATGGTACCGGCATGTTACTCCTTTCACAGCTACATGGCATCTCCCTGACTCCACCTTCTTTTCTTCTCTGTCTCTGCTTGGAATTCCCACCTTGCTCTATTCTGTGCTGCCATAGGCCCAAAGCAGCTTCTTTATTAACCAATGGTAATAGAACATATTCATAGCATACAGAAAGAAATCCCACATCAGACACAAACACAAAAATACACATTTAAAAATTCTTTAATAGACATATAATTTTACCATTTATTAAAGATGACAGCAAACTTGCATATTAATGAGATGAATACATTTATTTACATAAACATTACTTAATGAATTACTAGCTGAATATTTGATGCTGCGGGAGGTATAGCATTTACAACATTTTTCAGAGTTGATTAATTTGATTTTACAATTGCCAATGCTGAGAATACCACTTTGCATAAATACAGAATGCAAAATTCTAGATGTGCATTTAGAAATTTTTGGAGATTCTGTTATAATCCCAAGCCAAAATTCACTTAACAATTTTTTAAAAATTAAAACTCAAGTCAGCAACTCAAACAGTATTTTTAAAAAATCAAGCATCAGATGGGTGGTGGCCGTACATGGCTTTAATCCCAGCACTTAGGTGGCAGAGGCAAGTGGATTTCTGAGTTCAAAGCCAGCCTGCTTTACACAGAGAAACTCTGTTTCGAAAAAACAAACGAACAAACATCCTAACACAATACAATCCTAACATACTAGTTTGATACTTACAGGCTGAGGGATACTGGAAGAAAACTAAAAAATGATCCTGTCTTTTGTAATTAAATTATGTTTCTACACAAGCAGAACACTGTATGTGTAGTGAAGACACTACACTTCATTGCACAGTCCTGAATGTGAGCTGAGGTGTTTCACTTGTTGGCGTTGGGTGGCAAGGTGGCTCGCACAGTGCAAAGCGAGCATGTTGTGTGTTCAGAAGCTAGGCTGCAATGAGCTTGCGCCATGCAGCAAGGTGAGCATGCCAGAAGCACTTTGGATTTACGATGTGTCTGGTTTCTTTTTAAAGATTTACTTGATTTTCAATTGTGTGTGTGTGTGTGTGTGTGTGTGTGTGTGTGTGTTATGTGCATGTGAGGTCAGAGGATCAGATGGATCCCCTGGAGCTCCATGTATTTTGAGACTGTGTGCTACCAGACATGAGTGCTGAGACGGGACTCTGCTCCCCTGCAAGAGCAGTTTAGAGGGCTGAGAAGAACAGAAAAAGTGTGGGGACCATGCTATAGACAGCACACAGCCAACGGGGATCCCAGTGTGAGGGAGATGTGGCACTCAACCACTTCCAGCCATTTAGAAGTGTTTGAAGCTCTTGGACGGAAACGTAACTACTAAGAGCTGTCGTTTCAGATTCCACTCTGCGCTCTCTCTCTCTTCCCTGGTACAAGCTAATGGAACTCTGCAGGGAGCAGTCTGCTAGGATGCTAGACATCCCTTTGAAGGGATGAGAAAACCCATCCTAAGGATGCCACACACCAGCTAGAACCTTCCCCTCTGACCTACATGAGTTCCTGAAGCAATGGAGTCTACCTTCAGCAAGGAGGGACAGGGCGGCATTGCTGAGCCGCAGAGACCATGCCTGCTCCTGCCAGTCTAAGTTGTCTGGTGGCTCGGCAAGAAGCTCTCAGAACACTAGCCACGCAGAGTATGGCTTTCTGAGGAGAAGGCTGCTATTTCTTTGTGAGGAAAGAAAGGGTGGGATGGATGTGCTTATAATCCTAGCCCTCGGGTGGTGTTCCTGGCCAACCTGAGCTACACAGTGAGACCTTGTCCCTACACAGCAGAGGAACCGAGGCTGTGTGAAGCAGAAGGAGGGTCTGCGAAGTTCCCCAGTGGGGGGTGGAGTAGAGCTGAGGAGCCCGAAAGAACACATGAGCACTGGTCTGGAGGCCAGGCCTGAAAACCTGGACCCATCCAAGAGTGTCTCCCTTTGCGAGCTCCACGGGAGAGCACAGGCTATTCTTTCCTGCCTGTCTCTTTGAAGAACATGGAGGGGGCAGGGGGATGAAAACAAAAACAAATGACAGCAGCCACAATCACTTTTTACGACCACAGATGGAGTAGGGGAGAGAAGAACAGCTCTGCTGGCTTTCACAATCCACATCATCTGGTCTCCCTCTCCGAGGAAATCTTAGTCCCCACACGAATTCTCCATTCCAGCCATGTTGCCTGCTCTCAAACACACCACCCAATTCCACTTTTTTTGTTCTTGGTTGAAATCCTCCTCAACCTTGGCCCTCACAAGCCTTCATCTTTTTTTTTTTTTTAAACAAAGTATCCTTCACTGATGTCAACCCTGCCCCCAGTTCCTTCTCCAGAGTCACACTGAGTCAGGGTCCTCTGGTATGTTTCTGTTTCAGGTCTCCCACAATGACTTTTTGGGGAAGATAGATTTCCACATAAACAAGCAAATGATGATCCAGTTGGAGAACAAATAACTCGTGTTTGCACATGACGTGGAAGATCTTGGGCAGCAAGAGGATCTAGGGAGCCAGCGATCAGCCCAGCCAGCTGGCTGTGTTCCAGTTCTAGACAGTTCTGTTTTGTTTCTTTCTTTGTGAAGCTGGGGGTCGAACCGTGGGCTTTGTGCGTGGTAGGTAAGTGCTCTACACAGAGATCAAGTTCTGACAAACCTAAGGTGCTGCAGTTCTGTCTATGGGGGTTTGGGGATCTTGAACCCCAAATGAGGTGCAAGAAACTCAGAATTCTGTTTACTCTGAGTAGGTTACTTGAATTCACTCAATCTTTTATTAAGAAAGGAGGAAGGAAGGAGGGGAAGGGAAGAGAAAAAGAAAGGAAAGAAAGGAAGAAAGAAAGAAGGAAGGAAGAAACGAAAGTTAAAGTAAAAGAGAGCTGGTGAGATGGCTCAGTGGGTAAGGGCACTTGCCACCAAGCCTGATTATTTGAGTTTGGTCCCTGAAACACACATGGTGGAAGGAGAGAACTGACTTCTGCAAACCATTTGTCATTAGTTGACCTCCACACGTGCATTGTGAAATGCACACACACACACACACACACACACACACACACAAATGTAAAGGCACGGGTATGCCTCCACTCATGGCTGGAAGCACTCTGTAGGTGCAGAACCTAGTCAGCTCTGCCCGTGGATTCTCTCTGCCCATGCCGCTTCGGTTCTGCTGCTGGGGACAGATGCCAGCACAGACATGCAGTTCCGAGGGCACATCCTGTCAGGATCACAGGGCCCAAAGGAAGTACCAACAACAACTTCTCACCCTTCTTACTCCCACGGCAAAAAGCAGCTTGGTCTACAGTAGCTTGCAGGGATGTGGGGATCCGAGGCCACAGTTTAACATCTTTTCACCCACAGGGGGAAAGTTCCTTCTTTCTCACTCCTTCCCTCAAATTAAAACAATGAAAATGGATTCTCATTATCCCGATGATTAAGTCCCATTCAGCCGGCTGACAGCACCCAAAGAATGATTTTCCTGTGTCGCGCAGTGCGCTGCCCTCCATGGCCCCATTCATAGACCACTGTGTGCATTTAATCACCCTGGGCCAGGCCGAGCTAATGAAATGCTGGGGCCTTGCCCTGCCCTGACCCTGCTGCTATTTCTATCTGAGCTCAGCACGTCCTTTGCTTGACAGTTGCAACGGAACAAGCATATTTTTCTCTCCCATCTACAGAGTGTAAAGAGCCTATTTTGGCAGCCCATGGGGCTGGGGACCCCGCTGGAAAGGCAGTGAATGCCCCTAAAGGTTAATGTGCAAAGCTGTTTTCCAGATCAAGAGGCGGGTGGAGGAGGGGCATGGGGTGCTGGGTACTGGACCAAAAGAGCCCTGATAGAGGAAGAGCTGAGGGCTCTTTGGGGGGCAGAAAGGGAAGACGAGCCTAGAAGTAAGGGGCCATGCAATGGAGGAGAGCCGATCTATCCTGACGCAAACCTGAACAAAAGCCCTTTGTTGGTTATCAAAAATCTGCCTCCCTCACTGGGGTCAAAGTGAGGGATCCACGCTGCTGGGTTCAGTTCACATGGTTTGGTGAAAGGAGAGGATCCCTGCGGAGAGGCTGCTCTCTTGAAATTCTAGGCTGTTGTTTTAATGAGTCCCCAAGACTAAGAAGTTAGTGACTAAGTTGCTGAAAGTATAGGCATCTACCCCATCCTGAAGTTTAGGAACTTGCGTTTCCTAATGGGAAAAGCAGCCTCCAGCTTGCTTTGAGGCATGTCGGAGGCAAGAGGCGCAAACCCGGAGTTAAATGTGGCGGTCCAGCGGCTTCACATAGAAAGGACATATCTCAATGGAGGCCTTAAATCAGAGGTGACAAACTCAAGCGACCCAGTGGCCAGAGAGGCTAGAGGTCACCAAAATGAGTGAAGGGAGACAGGTGGGAACTGTGACCAATTAGGAAACAATCCACTCCTGGCTACAGCCGGTATTTGCTGCTCAACTCCAGCCCCTTCTGCAGTTGGGTAGGTAGGCCCAGAATCACTGTGTTCATTTGGATTTATAGAGTCATTCCTCCCCTCCTTATATTATACCTCATCCTATTGTTAATATGGGCAAGTAATTCAAGAAAATCAGTGCACACTGCAAGGCCACCCTTAACATTTGTAGGACCTACAGGACAAAGGGAGGTCTGAATATCATTTAAATATTTACCAGACGTTAACGAAGTTCATGAACTGTTAAGTTTAGTAGGTCCTGTCTACCCACGGTGAGAAAAACATATGCCTTCTTAACATCAGAGTTTGGGACATGGGGGGTTCTGAAAGAGTTAAGGCATTGTGGGTCTAAGAGGGGCAGGATAGTGTGCTGAGGACTGAGTCCCGGTCCTTCAGTCCTTCTTTTCCCAACTTCATCCTGTGTCACCTTGCACACCCAGTGGGAACCCCTGCCCGCTGTCTAGCCCCTTACACCTCTAAACAGTCGTCCGTAGCTCGACGCAGACTGCCCTGAAGGAACACACAAGTGGACTTGGTCACGTCTGAGAGGAATCTGGAGGGTTCAGAAGAAAGAGAGCACTCTTGGTCGGTCACTTCACTCCAGTTCATGGCACTGGCGAGGACCACTGTGAGGTCTTTTGAGATTGGGTTTCAAGTCACCAAGATCTAAGTATGTAATTGGCCCCAACTAGAAGAGATCTCTAATTTCCCAAAAGCCTAGAAGTGACAGTGTCTTGCCCTTTGGCCTGGTCTTATGACTAAGCTGCGTGATCCTGAGTAGAGTGCAATTTTTTTTATAAACAAATTTCTACTTGATAAAATGGAGTAAGGAGCTTTCGGCACCTGATCCAGTTGAGAAGCAGAATGCAATTATATCTCTGAAAATACTTTTAAAAATATTGACAGAGAAATGAAATGGATGGCCAAGAAAATGGCTGCTTCGGGTACAGACTTTATCAAAGGAACTACATATGAAGAACTCAGTGAAGCTATCTCCTCAATAGTCTCTCTTTCAATGCCAGGTACGGGCCAAGTCTAGAAGTATGCAATGGCCTGTCCTCTTTCCCTCCCTCCCTTCTTTCTTCTTTCCTGGTGTAGGGATCGAACCCATAGCCTTGTACATAATAGGAGGGCACTCTGTCACTAAGCTACATCTCCACCCCTAACAGTATCTGTCACTGAGGGCTTTGCCTGTCTACCATCAGTCTCTTAGGCTATGTCTTCTCTCAGATCGGCCTTGAAAGGCTATTGCAAAAGTAACAGAACAAAAGCCAAGATCGGGCTTTGGGGAGGTGGTTCAGTGTGGCTCAAACATGAGAATCTGAGGTCAGAGCCCCAGCACGCACAGCAAAAGCCAGGTGTGGTAGTCCTTGTCTGTGATCCCAGTACTGGGGGAGGGGGCAGAGTCAGGCAGATCCTGGGGGTCCGCTGGTCTTCCAAGGCAACCAAGATGGTTAGGACAGGTTCAGTGAGAGAATCTGTCTCAAAAGATAAGGTGGAAGCCAGGTGTGGCAGTGCGCTGGCCTCCATATGCACATACATGCACATGCATGTGCACGAACCAGAATCCTACAGATTTCAGAGTTGTGCCTCTTTTCCACAGTCAACATGAAGAAAGGGCCTGGGCTATGATTGTGATGGTCATCATAGAAAGGTTAGGTCTAGGTTTCTCTTTGTAGTCCTGGCTGTCCTGGAACTCGATTTGTAGACCAGGCTGGCCTTGAACTCAGAGAGATCCACTTGTCTCTACCTCCCAAGTGCTGAAATTAAAGGCCTTCGCCACCACTGCTTGGCTAAGCCTAGGTGAAAAGTGAAGGAAGATCAATGGACAAGATAGCAACGGTGGGGGGGGGTCATCTATTTAAAAGGGAAAGAAAATACTAAAACTTTCCAGAAGGGTCTATGCCAATGACAAGACAGGAATTTTACTTTGCAAGACTTAAGGAACATTAACCCCTCACCATGGAAGAAGAAGACATTTTATGAAGAGAAATGTGGACCACCGGAAACACTGGTGCAACACTGAATTTAAGAGTTTCTTCAGTGTGTTTGGGATAAATGATCCTACGCAAGCCTACCTGACCCAATATTCAAAGATACCTTTTAAGCTATACTAGTCTAGACCCAACTCTAAAAGGGAAGCTGTATAGAAAGCGAGTTTTTAGAAGATTCTTAGAATATTGGATTTATTTTTTTTAACTGTGATTTTTTTACATGTATGCATGTTTGCCTGCATGTGTGTCTGCGTATCGCAGGCATGCAATGCCCACAGAGGTCATGCTTTAGCCTGCAGGGTTGGAATGTGGATACTGCTGATCATCAGAAGGCTTATGATCCAAGTGAGGTCAACCAGATGTCCCCTCGAGGAGAGTGGGTTTGGAGTGGGGGTGTAAAGAAATGGCTGTCCTGAGAATTTCATCATGCTCAAGTCGATTATCCTAACCAGACTTCTGTGGTCCTTATGGAGTTCTTGCTTCCTGGCTTCTAAAAGTATGCTTGTCTCCTTCTTCTTCCCCCTCCTCCTTTTCCCTCCTCCCTTCCTCCCTCCACTCCCCTCTCCTTTCTTCCTCTCCTTGTCTCTCCTCCCCTCCTCTCTTCTTTCATTTCCTTCTTTATAGTGCTGGGATTGAATCCAAGGCCACATGGAGACTAGGTAAGCAGTGTTATAGAATAGTCTTTTTGTACTCTGTGAAGATGTGCTGCTCTCCTTGGTTTAATAAAGAGCTGAACGTCCAATCGCTAGGCAGGAAGAGGTTAGGGGGGACTTGTGGACAAGGAAAGAGCTCTGGGATGAAGGAGGGTGGAGTTCTGGGGAGAAGCAAGGTCAACATGTCTGTGTTAAAGAAAGGCACTGAGCCACGTGGTAGAATGTAGATAAGAAATAGGGGTTAACTTAAGTTGTAAGAACTAGTTAGTAACAAGCCTAAGCTGTCAACCAAGGACTTATAATTAATAATACGTCTCTGTGTGGCTATTTGGAAGCTGGCTGATAAGACAACGACAAAACAGTCCATCGCTGAGCCATAGCCCCAGTTCCTGTGTGTCCCCCATCTCTGAGACTGGCTCTCCAGCCTCCCCTTGGTCCTATCTACCTTCTTTTCGAGGGATTTCTGCTGTGCTCACCCCAAGTACTGACCTCTGTGCAGTTTACCAAGTGCCGGTGACCATTCATTTACCCGGCCCTAGAGTGGATTTATCTCACTCAGGGAAAGGCACTGGCGTCGCCCCAGGCTTCCTCCACCCAATCACACATATCCATCTCCTTTCTTCATTTTCCTGGAACGTTGGTACATTCATTTCATTCTTTACTTCATCCTATGAGCTGTTCATAAAAATGGCCAGGAGAATCACAGCACTTCACAGGGCACTCCCAGGATGAGTTCGTAGTTGGAAGCTATAACACAGTGAGTCAGCCTGGAGCTCCTCAGGCCTGCTGCCAAGTCCTTGTATCAATATCACATGTTTGGAAAGCATGCTCCAGGGCTGGAGAGATGGATAGGAACACTTGTTGCTCTTGTGGAGGACCCAGGTTCTATTCCCAGCACTCATATGGGGGCTCACACCATCTGTGACTCCAGTTACAGGGAATCCAGCGCATTCTTCCAACCTCCTCAGGCATGAATGTGGTTCTCATATATGCAGACAAAACACTCATATACATAAAATATTGTAATAAATTTTAGGCCACCATGGACTACAAAAAAAAAAGAAGGAAGAAATGTAAAGATGGCAGATGATACTGGGTACAGCCAGCTGGTGTCTGGGGGAATTCTTCAGGGAAAGTGGAAAAACAGCTGTTAGGAGGGTAGGTGGTGCCTGACTATTTCTCTTTGATTAGAAAAATATAAAATCATGAGCTTTACAAAGCAAACCAGGAGTCAGGTGTGGTGGCCTACTGTTTTAAGCCCAGCCATCAAGAGGCAAAGGCAGGTTGATCTCTGTAAGATCTAGGCCAGCCTGGGCTACATAGTGAAACTGTCTCAAAAAAGAAAAGGAAAAGGCATGGGGGAGTGCTAAGCCCACCTCTAGAGTGGCAGTGGCATTAGCAGAAGGTGGGGGGAGGACACACAAATACTCTCTTTGGTACTGGGCACTCAACATCCAATGGAACGGAAGTGAGACATTTCAAAAAGTCCCCAGCTGCTTTGGTAGCCCGAGACTCTGAACTGGTGGGTGACTGGAGCGAGTGCCATGGTAACCGTACAATGGCAGCTCCGGCACCCAGACAGCTGAAGACCTGCTGGGAACCAAAGTCAACAGGGAAATAAACATTCTCACAGTCTCCAAGCTGCACGCTGGACAAGGACAGCATAGGGGCAGGACCTGCATTTGTCACACAAACGAAGGAATGGACAAGGGTGACCAGCATCTGAGACGCCACCAATGGAGCACCATGTACAGGCTGGACACATCTGTCATCCACCAACCAAAGAAGACCTGGAGGGGAGAACACAAGTGCTCATCACAGAGGAACTCAGGAACTCCCAGGAGTGAGACGGGTTCCTGGGAGCTGGGGAAGAACATGGAGAGACTCAAAGCTGAATCCAGCTGTCAGGCTGGGCAGTTTTCATAGCCTGTATTCCCCCACCCGCCCTGCTCCCTGACAGACATTCTCTCCCCTGCATAGCCAGTTCTCCTTGGTTTAATTAATTGTCAATGCCATTTTAGCAGGCCAGTTTACCCTGCTTTTTTTTTCTTTTCTTTCTTTGTGGGAGAATTGTCTGTATTCTGTCAATCATGTTTTAAATAAATGCTGATTGGCCATTAGCCAGGCAGGAAGTATAGGCGGGAAAACCAGACAGGAAGTAGAGGTGGGGCAATAAGAACAGGAGTATTCTGGGAAGAATGAAGCTCTTTCCCCACTCCTGCCCAGACCACTGAAGAAGCAGGATGTGACTTGCCCAGCTGAGAAAGGTACTGAGCCATGTGGCTAACATAGATAAGAATAATGGGTTAATATAAGCTACAAGAGCTAATAAGAAGCCTGAGCTAATGGGCCAATCAGTTTATCATTAATATAGACTCTCTGTGTGATTTCTTTGGGACTTGCCAGCTCTGGGAACTGGGCAGGATGGAAACTCCAACTAGCAGGGCTTGTCATGTTACATTTCTTTCTTTCTTTCTTTCTTTCTTTCTTTCTTTCTTTCTTTCCTTCCTTCTTTCCTTCTTTCTTTCTTTTTTTTTTTTTGTTGCCCTATTTTGCTTCTTCTTTCTGTTTAAATTTTTCTTGTTTGAGAAACATAGACTGGCCTAATTTGCAGGTCTCTGTGGCTCAGTCCCCTGAGAGGTGAAACTTTCTAGGTATCTGATTGACTATCTTTACCTATGAGCCCACATTTAGCTCAAGTTCCCTCCTATCTCTTACCTTCTGCCCCCATGTTCCCCTTCTATTTACATTCCTCTCTTTTACTTCCTACCAACCCATCACTAATCACTACTCTTTTTTCCCCCTCCCTTTTCTCCTCTTTTCCACTCTGTGCTGGATGTAAACTTATCACCATATGAAGTCACCTGAGAGGAGGGAACCTCAATTAAGAAAATTGTACGTCTTCATGAGATGAGGCTGTAAGCAAGCCTGTAGGGCATTTCCTTAATTAGCAATTGATGTGGGAGGGCCTAGTTCATTGTAGGTGGTGCCACCTCTGAGCTGGTGGTTCTGGGTTCTATAACAAAGCAGGCTGAGCAAGCTATGAGCAGCAAGTCAGTACGCAGCTCTCCTCCATGGCTTCTGCATCAGTTCCTGCCTCCAGATCCCTGCCTTACTTGAATCCCTGTCCTGACTCTCATGATGAACTATGATGTAGGAGTGCAAGTCAAACAATCCTTTTCCTCCCCAACTTGCCCTTTAGTCGTGGTGTTTCACTGCAGCAATAGAAACCCTAAGAAAGACACATACACACAGTAACTAGTACATTAACACACACAGCACAAATGGTGTTTTAGGGGTGATGGTGTTTTAGTTGACTGTTACAGTAATTTCATAATGGGTGTACCCCTGGATACAGACTATTGTTGCACATAGAATTCTACTCTCAGGGGAAGACTGTTGATCAAACCTGGAGCACTGAACGCCAGTCTAATAGGTGAAAATATTGCAACCCTCCTACAAACTCTAGTCCCTCTTGAATATTACAAACACTAAAGCTGAAAGAAAAAAAAAGTGGCTTAAATGTCAAAAATTCGACTAATGACCTAACTCCATATGCACAAATCCTAGTGCAAAAATGTGAAAAACCAAAACAGCGTATCTCCTCCCAGAACTGTCAGCCTTGTAGTAGCAGAAGGGCCTCGATGAGGGCGCTAGACAAAATTCAGACCAAAGTTCAAAATCATTATAGATATGTCCAAAGAATCAAAGTGTACAAAAAACCAAACCAAAGCCAAAAGAAAACCCTCCTAAATAAATAACTGAATGAAAAAAGAAGCCAATGCAGGGTAGGAAAATGGAATTCAACCAAGAGAATACTGAAGAAATCCCAAACTGAGGCTGAGTACAGTGGTGCACACCTTTAATCCTAGGACTTTGGAGGCAGAAGTAGGAGAAACTCTGATTTCCAGGGCAACTTGGTCTTCATAGCGAGTTCCAGGTCAGCTAGAGCTACATAGTAATAACCTGTTTTTAAAAGAAAGAAAAGAAAAAAGAAAGAAAGCCAAACTGAGAACCTAGAAATGAAACTTAAATAAATCAAATAAAGAGCTTAGTGGAAAACCTCACAAGTAAAATGAGCTATGGCGGAGACAGAGTCATGAGGCTTGAGGACAAGGTAGAAAAATTGGAACAGCCAGTCAAGGGCAAATATAAGTTAATAAAAATACATGAGTGAAATAGGCAAGTTTTTTGGATACACTATGAAAAAACTATGTCCTGAATTACAGACATAGAAGAAGGAGAGAACGGTCATGCCAAAGGCATAGAAAACATGTTCAATAAAATTATAGCAGAGAACTCCCCAAGTCTGGGGAAAGAGGTTCATCCAGGGTCTAGAGGCATTTAAAACACCAAGTACAAAAGATCAGAAAAGAAATCTCCCGGGGCTGGAGAGATGGCTCAGAGGTTAAGAGCACTGCCTGCTCTTCCAGAGGTCCTGAGTTCAATTCCCAGCAACCACATGGTGGCTCACAACCATCTGTAATGGGGTCTGGTGCCCTCTTCTGGCCTGCAGACATACACACAGACAGAATACTGTATACATAATAAATAAATAAATATTAAAAAAAAGAAATCTCCCAATTACATTATAGTTTAAGTACCAAAATTACAGAACAAAGTAAGATTATTGAAACTGCAAGAGAAAAACATCCAACCATCCCATACCACCAGACTAGCAGCGGCTAGAAACTGTAAAAGCCAGATGGGTCTAGGAGGATGTATTTCAAGTTCTGTAAAACTATGTCTGCTGACCCAGAATACTATACCCAAAAGAGATAACTTATGTCAGAATCGAAGGAGGAAGAAAAACTGTCCATGATAAAAGCAGGTGAAAGGAATTTATGACCACTAAGCCAGCTCCATGGAAGACAGTGGAAGGAATTCTTCAGACTGAAGAAAAAAAATGCACCCAGGAGGCTTCAGGAAAGAATAAATCATTCTAACTGAACAAATGAGAGGAAAATACCAAACCCCTCAAAATCAGCAACATGACAGGAACTAATAAAAATATTTTTATGATAAGTCTGAATATTAATAGCCTCAATTCCACAATGAAAAGACATGGGCTGGCAGATTGGATTAAAAAGTAGGATCTGTCTATTTGTTGTCTCCACGCAATCTACTTGATTACCAGTGAGAGATTCACCTTAGGGGAAAGGCTAGGACAAGACTTTGCAAGCAAGTAGAATGAGGAAACCATCAGGTATTGCTATTGTAACAGATAACAAAGCAGACCTCTAAAACTTTTCCAAGGAGATAGAGAAGGTCAAGTCACACTAAGTAAGAGGACAAATTATCAAGAAGGAACTCCCATTGTAAACAAATGTGCACAGAACAAGTACATCCAATGTCATAAACAATATACTACTAGATGTAAAGCCCCAGATTAACTCTGATTTAGTAGTGGCTGGTGACTTTAGAACCACACCTCACCAATAAGACAGGTCACTCCAACAGAAACAAAATAAACAGAAACATTTGAGTTAAATGACACCATAATCAAACGGACCATAGAGGTTTTTTTCCTAAATAAATCATATGTTAGGACACAAAACAATCCTCAATGAACATAGGAAAAATAAAATAACTTCTTGTGTTCTGTCTCTAATGGGATAACACTAGGAATCAACAACAACGAGAGCTATAAAAAAAAATACAAACTCATGGAGATTAAACTGTTGGATAACAAATAAGTCATTGAAGAAGTCACGAAGGAAATCAAAAAATTCATAGAGTTTATATCTACAAAGGCCTACACTAAAAACTTAGAGAGCTCAAAAATAAATATCTTAATAATGTGCCTTGGGGCTTTGGAAAAACAAGAGCAAGCCAAAACCCAAAAGAAATAATTTCAGGACATAAATTAATGAAATACAAACAAAAAAAAATACTGCATGGAAGCAGGAGAGAGGGTTCGGTTGACAAAAGCATCTGTTGCGCAAGCATGAGGACTTGAATTTGGATCACCACAGGGAACATAGAATTAAGGCATGGCATTGTGCATAAGCCCATTGCTATGGAAGAGTCAGGGGCAGGCAGACTCCTAATGCTCATTGGCCAGCCAGTATAGATGAACCGATGAGCTTCTGGGTTAGTGAGAGACCAAGCCTCAAAATACATAAGTAACTAATTAAGTAAATAAATACAGAAAGCAATTGATTGAGACACCTGATATCAACGTCTGGCCTCTACAAAAATGTGCTTATGTGTGCAATTATATCTACATGGCCATAAGCATACACATACAAATATATTCATACATTACCTTACACAGACACAAACACAATATAAAGAAAGAATCAATGAAATGAAGAGTTGATTCTTTGACAAGATATATGCATGAACCTTTAGCAAAACTAACCAAGGAAAAGACTTAAATTAATAAAATTAGAAATGAAAAAGGAGAAAGCATTGCAATCAATACCAATGAAGTCCAGAAAATCATAATAACAAGCAATGAACTTGAAGCAGTAATTAAAAAAAGTCTCCCAACTGAAAAGATGGATACACTGCTGACCTCTACAGACATGTAAAGAAGTCAATTCCAGATCCAGACAAGTTACCCATGAAGATTAACCATCACAAGTTTCTCCTTGTCAAGTTGACACCCAACCATATCTCCTTATGTCATGCTTAATTTCCTAATGAAGACCATCCAAAGTTTCAGTTCTCACTAACATGGCATAACTATCCCATGCTCAACTGAAAATAAGCTTTTCTTCCCACAGAATAGCATTTTGAGAATCACTTAGTATTTTAGTGTCTCAGAACTTAAATATGATCATATAGATTTATAGCACTCAACCACTGATATATCTCAGTTGATGTTATATTATATGAAAAAGTAATAGAAGAAAGGAAACATATTTGCTTAGGATATATATACATATGCACATACCAAACATACTTGTGGAATATTAGGTGAAGATGTGTTATATTTGTTTATGCTGTGGAACATTTGTTTAATGATGCAAAGATATGTTG
The DNA here is from genome assembly GCA_004026605.1 of Ondatra zibethicus. NCBI lineage: Eukaryota > Metazoa > Chordata > Mammalia > Rodentia > Cricetidae > Ondatra > Ondatra zibethicus. The sequence continues at coordinate 241,194 of PVIU01000211.1, read as the reverse complement.
TATTCTTTTATGTTACATTTGTTTAACTCCATGAAGTTATGTTACTTTGCCTGTCTAAAACACCTAATTGGTCTAATAAAGAGCTGAATAGCCAATAGCTATGCAGGAGAGAGATAGGCAGGGCTGTCAGGCAGAGAGAATAAACAGGAGAGAAAGAGAAGATTGAGGAGCGAGTAAAGGAGGAGACAAGGACATCAGAGGCCAGTTACCCAGCTACACAGCAAGCCATGGAGTAAGAAATAAAGAAAAGTATATAGAATAGAGAAAGATAAAAGCCCAGAGACAAAAGACAGATGGAATAATTTAAGTTTAGAAAAGCTGGCTAGAAACAAGCCAAGATAAGGCCAGGCATCTGTAAGAAAGACTAAACCTCCATGTATTAATTTGGGAACTGGGTAGCAAAGAGCCAAAGAGTAAAACAAATGAATAAACAAACAAACAAAAGAACACTACATTTTGGTATAGCAATATGAGGCTCAAATAGCCATCTAAATCCCGAGAAAGCCAAAAAACCAAAACCAAACAAACAAACAAAAAAATCCAACAACACATACTCTTAAAATAGGGCAGAAAAACACATGGAAATTGCAATTTTCATTTCTGTAACTGGTCACATGGCCTCTTCTTCTGTACTTCCTCCACCCTCCAAGAACGCCTTGGCAGATCTTAGTTCTTTACTGGAAGGATGTTTCGCACCTTCATTTCTGAAGGAACCTGGCCATTTCCCATCCTGCCAGCAGAGCACAGGTCATGGAAACATAAAGCAGAAACTTTGCTAGTGGGCAACGAAGGGGTTAAAAGATACCATTCCTAATTCCATCCTTTGATTCCTGGACCTGGGAATCCTGGCTACAGGAGAAACAGTACCATGTATTGGGCATTGATTCAGAACATATATAGCTACTGAAGAACCCTGCCCCAGACATCCAGGCTATTGGTACCTAGTTGGCCCTGTAACCCTGTCTTTAAAAGACCATTCCAACTCTCACATACAGCTAGTTCTCTGTACATGAGTCATCTTCTTAGCCTCCCTGATTAAATATATACTTAATAATGAGGAAAGAAAGAACATATCACACTAAATATAAAAAAAAATAAGTTCAAACAGAGAAAACCTTTCTGTCATCTTAGAACCAGCTGTTAACTCTTTCTCCCTCTTCTAATTTACCCACAAGTTTATTCATTATTGACCTTTGGATAATTAAGGCATCCATACAGAACTCTGAAAGCCACTTAGAACCCTTTAGGTTTTCTTGAGACGTATATGAAATGATAATGTAGTATATGATGAGGGTGAGAAGCCAGTGAGGAGACTTACAGCCCCTGGAAAGTATTCTGTAAGAAAATGTGTTATTTAGTGGATACTTTAGGATAACTTTTGCTTCTACAATAAAAGCTAACTTTTTAAAAGGTAGAGTCTGGAGAGGCAGTTAAATGAGAAAGAGTGCTTGATGCATGAGCACATGAACTTGGGGTCCACATAAAAAGCTAGGAGTGCCTGTAACCTTGTGCTAAGCAGGGCAGAGGTAGGAGGATCACTGGGGCTTGTGGCCACATGATTCTAATTCTCTCTCTCTCTCTCTCTCTTTCTCTCTCTCTCTTTCTCTCTCTCTCTCTCACACACACACACACACACACACACAAACACACACACACACACAAACACACACACACACACACACACACAGAGGGGGGGGAGGGGGAGAGAGAGAGTCCAGAAAGTAGTCAGAAAGGTTACTTAGAATGAAAACTATAATAGGGAAATTTACAATAGGTTCCAGGGGAGTGGGAAAGTATCTTCAAAGATCTAAGGAAATAAAACTGCTAATTTAGAGTGTTATACCCAGCTAAACTAGATTTAAGTGCAGGTTAAAAAACAGAAGCATTTTTAGAATTTTTTTTTAAATAAAAGTTTTTTTTTTCAAGTCCTGGAATGAGTTCTGTAGACAAAGCTGGCCTCAAACTCACAGAGATCTGCCTGTCTCTGCCACCCAAGTCCTGGGATTAAAGTTGTGTGCCACCACCACTTGGAAAAGATTTTTCTTTTTAAACCAGCCTTGAATCTTCACACAATGGATCATTAAAAGTTGCATAAAAAGAAGAAAAAGAAGTCTCAAGGCAAGGGACAGAAGTTAAGAAATGATAGTAGTCTCAGAGATCTGACATCAACAGACTACAAAAACCAAGCTGAAGTTTAAAGTAAAGATTGAGAAAACCTGAAGGGAGAGCTAATGTTCACTGGATGGGGTAAGAGTGCCTTGTTCACCAAAAAATCTTTAGACTCTGAAAATATTTATAGTTAATTTCTACTTTTTCCCACTAAGTACAGGACTTTGTCTCTGAGGTTTTCTTCTAGATGCCTGTCATCTCCTCCCTCTACTTGCTGGTCAAGGTGTTCAATCAGAGGGACTTTTAACAGACCAGACATTGAACTCCTACAAGAAATCAGGTAAAACTCCATTTGTTTTGTTTATTCTTTTTGATTTATGTCCAATTTTCAAAGTGTACTTGAGACAGTTTACAATAAAAGACATATGTACAATAAGTTGGTTGAATAAGAAAGAGAAATTTAAATCATAGAGGAGGAAAGGAAAATAATTATGCCAAAAACCTGAGTTAATTGCTATTGTAATTGAGCATTAAATTTGTTCAAGGCTTTCTGGCAGCTAAAGGGAAAAAAGAGGAAATGCAAAGGGTAACTCCATGGCTGTAGTTTGCCCTTAACTACTTTACCAGGCTACAATGGACTGGAGAATACTTGGTTTACACTCCATCCTGGGAGCACAAAGCAGGCGGAAGTTTGTGCAGATTGCTGCAGTGTGTCCCGGCCATGACCTACCCTTCGTCCTCCCCAACTTTAGCAACAGGCTGGACAACTTTGGTTTGCAATGGCTTAGTACAAACCTGACTGGAGCCAACATTCTGAGACTGAAGGCTTAACAAATTAAAATGTTTTTCAGGGGTTGGGAGATGGTACAGAAGTTAGGAACACATACTATGCTTGCAGAGAACCTAAGTTTGGTTCCCAGTAGGCAACTTGTGACTGCCTCTAACTCCACCTCCAGAGGATCCGATTCCAATTGCCGGCCTCTGCAGGCACCTGCACACCCACATGCACACAGTTGCCACACAGACACACATAGTTGAAAATAAGATAAAATCTTAAGAAAACTGTTTTTTAAATGCTCATGTATGAAAATACCTATTTGGGCTTGGACGACGGCTCAGTCACCAAGAGGCCAAGAATAAACTGCCTAGACTACAGGTTAGCTCATGTGTGCCCAGAGGTTTTGCTTGGATAAGCGCCTGCTGTGCTATCGTGAGAACCTGAGTTTACATCCCTGGCATCCATTTAAATGCCAGGTGTGGTGGCATCAACTTAGAACCGCAGCATTGGCGGAGCAGAGAGAGGTAGATGCCAGAGCTGCCCGGCCATGCGGTGCAGCCGAAGGGAAAGCCCCATGTCAGTGAGAAACTGTCTCAGAAAATAAGATGACATTAATAGAAGAGACAGCAGACATCACCCTCTGGCTTCCACACACGTGAAGCCGTACTTGTACCTTCTCTCTCTCTCTCTCGCTCTCTCTCTCTCTCTCTCTCTCTCACACACACACACACACTCCTACATGACCAAATACACACACACACACACACTCCTACATGACCAAATACACACACACACACACACACACACAAAAGTAAAATTGAAACACCTGTTTATTGAGGATTTGGAAAATATAGAAGAGTATAAAGGAGAAAAGACAATCTGACAATCCCATTTAGAAACAATTGTGATTATTAATAAGTTAACTTTCAGATTTTTTAAAAAATTTAAACTTACATTCACTCATTTCTTACAATTATCTTTTTATCTAAATGATTCTATGAGTTTGCGATCTTTGACTCGACTGTTTTTTAATTTATAATAAAAACAGCAACTGCCCATTGTCAGGCATGTGAGGTACATCTCCTAGCTCAGTCTTTCCGTGTCTTTTCCAGCGGGCGAGAGGACATCTTCCCTGTGTGCAGGGAGTTATGTAATTTGTCTAAATCATACAGCACCGAGGAAGAGCAAACCCACAAAGGCGGGTGTGTCCGTGCAGCACATTCCATTTTAGCAGATGTTCGGTTCTCAGAGATGCAGGCAGTCCCTTCGGTGGGCCCTGACCCCTGGAGGAAGAGCAGCTGACGGAGGCTGAGCTGTGTCAGCGGCTCCAGTTGGCCAGAGCAGACAGAGAAGGAAGGAACTCTCTCCCTACCCCAGTTCCTTTCTCCTTCCTACCTCTCCACATGCAAGAATAAATTGCCTAGACTGCAGGTTAGCTCATAGGTCCCCGGTGGGGTTTGACTGTAATAAAATAATGCAAACCTTTCCCATGGGGATCAAATAAAGAGAAGGTCGCAAAACTTGGTTCTGTTCTCAGTTCCAACAGCGCCAGAGAAGGTGTCGAATTTTGTTGTTGTTGCTCATTCTGTAGTTTGTAGCTGGAACTCTGGGCAGATGTGGCTCTCTTCTCTCCTGAGCACTCTGATCTGCGTAGAAACTTTCCTCTTGGACAAGTCACTACTGAAGCACCCTGAGCAGCTCTCTAGCAGCTACCAAAAGAGACACTTTCTCAGGCAGATCCAGGCCCAAGGTTGTTGGGGAACATTGGCTGCTTCCTTCTAAAGGGACAGCCTGTCGTGAACGGCCTCTGTTAAACACCAGGGTAACCAGGAGTCAGGGCCAACCCTGGTTGACAGTAAGGGCATCTTTCCTCTTGTCCTTAACCACTTAGGGGCCCATGAGATAAGTCCTGAGAAGCCAAGAGGCCCAACTATCATGGGCTCTTGGTTGCCCCTGCGGAGAGTTTGAAACGAGGCAAATGTTTTCCCGTGTGAGGCACCCTGCTGCAGTTGAGATGAGACAAGCTGGGTGCCAGTGGGTGAGTCATAAGCCAAATGCCCGCACTCCACGGCGCTTGCATAACTCTAAACACAGGCTTTGCCTTCCCAGTGATCACTCATCTGGTGGTGGCACACCAGAGCCTATTTCCTGAAGATGTGCGTGGGAAAAAAAAGTTTCCAAGCGACATAGGCACCCAGGCTACCACACTGTAGGCAACAGTACTTCTCCAGTACCGGCCGTGAGATACACAACTAAGGATGAAGACAGCAGCTGACTGTAAGGGCTCATGCTTGCAACCCCAGCACTCCAGAGGATGAGGCAGGAGGACCATGAGTTTGAGTCTAGCTAGGGCTACAAACAAACTGATCAGCGAGCAAACAAATATCAAGGACAGAGAATGAGAGCAGTAAAAGCAAACGCATAAAGCCCTGAACACTTGGTACACCTTTCTCTAATACCTGGTTATAATGACTTGTGCATTTACCCACTGCACACGCCAGCAAACCGAGGCCTGAGGGTAGATCATATTTTTTCTCTCTCAGTACCGAAAGGATTGAATCTTGGACCTCATGCTTGCTAGGCAAGTACTCTCTCACTGAGCTGCATCCCCAGTCCTAAATGACTTTCCCAGTGTTACAGAGCTCATAAGAGTGTGAGCCAAAGTTGCAGGAATTCTAGATTCCAAACAGCTTGGAAGTTCATGTGACGGAAGTGACAGGATTGGGAGAAATCACAAGTCCCAAGTATTCCCCATCAGATAGCTTGTCAGACCCAAGGATGGCTCCTTTTAGAGACTGACACTTGCCAGTCACACTTCAGCCTTGCTGACTCCACAGAAGCCGAGAAAATTCTCTCTGGTCCTGGTCCTGTGCTGCCCTGTGCTGTCTGGTATTTGGGGGTGAGTGTGACCAGCTCATTGTGATGCCCCTGGGTATGGGGACTGCACTGCAGAGAGGCCCTGACAGGCTGTCCAGACAGGGAACATTAATCGCCAAGGAGAGGAGGACCCAGCTAGGAAGTCCCTGAGGGGCTGAACTGCTCCTTCAGGTGTGTCTTGGCCGGGAAGATCTCAAGGACTTCCAGCCTACCACCGGAAAATGCCACAGTAGTTGTCTTGGCTTCAAGCTCCAGGTCAGAGGACCTGCATAAGGATGTCCCATGACCTTGGAGTAGAAATCTATGATCCTGTAAAATGATTTCCCATTGCTGCTCTAGTAAGTTTCCATATAGCACTTCCATAAGTTTACATATAGCATATGTAAATTTATTATTTAACACTTTGGGGGAGGTCAAAAGTCAGACATGGGGTTATAATTAAGCCAATCAGGGCCTCACTTCTTCCTGGAGGTTCAGGGGCAAAGTCCATTGTCTTGCCTTTGCCAGTATCTAGAAGTCATCCATAGTACTTGGCGCCTGACTCCTTCTGCCTCCAAGCCAGCAGCGGCTTGTGTTAACGCTGACATGAATGTTTCTGCTGCTAACGAAGCACTTACCCAATCCAGGGTCATCTCTGTATTCTCAAGTCAACTAGCTTGAGTCTTCCCTTTCATCTCCTACCTTGATTCCTTCCTCATCATATGACATATGGGTTAGGGTGTCAACATCACTGGGAAGCCATTACTCTGCCTACCCCAGGCATCAAAGGGAAAAGCTAAGATCCCCTAGGAGAGAGTAGGCTAAGTAGCAGATGGTCTCTGCTGCGCGTATTGGGAACCTGCTTTAGAGAAAACATGGGGAAAGTATGTTTCAGACACTGCCTCACTGCGGTCAACTCATAATCCTCCTGCTCCAGTATCCAAGTGCTGGTATTACAGGTGTGTGCCTCCACAGCACACCTGGTTCCAAAAAGCTACCGACACACCCTCCTCCTCCTATTTCATCTTTATTGTTGTTGTCTTTGTCATCTTCATCTTTTTTCTGTGTGTGCGTGTGTGTATGTGCGCACGCGCATGTGTGTCTGGGGATCAAACCTAGGGTCTCGTGCTTGGTAGGCAGGCACTGCACTGCTGAAGACAGCCCTAGTTTTTACACTCATATCTTGGAAACACCCCAAGACTAGTGTCTGGTCCTCATTAGAACCTAGGGAAGAAGGGCCTTCCGTGTGGCCTGGCTGACAGGGTCTGAATTCCTCCTGAACAAGGACCGCACGGAACGGTTTGTAGGAAAAGATGAATGGTCTCCACAGTTAACTCAGTTCTACAATCTAGAACATTTCCCTAATCATGTGTCTTGGATCAGCTAGGAATTCTTTATTTAAAACCAGCCTTTAGCCTGTGAGCCCATTTAACCTTCAAACCAGAGCCGTGAGCATCCCTTGGTCCCTCAGTCTTTTAGCTTTATCCTGACACAGCCTGTGAGGAGTGAGGAGAACCCCCAAGCAGGGTTTGTGGGGTCTGTATGTTTTTCTTTCTACTCTGCTTTGGTCATCTCTCAATGCTGTTCTGGGGGAGCCTTAAAAAGCTTAATTTTAAAGCTGAAGCATATTTCAGAGCTTTGGTATGTCTAAGTCCCTTCCAGGTCATGACAGCTGCTCTCTCTGTGAACCCCTCACTCCATGTGTCCTCGTGGGGGTTGTTAACCCCCCCCAACTTCTGCAACAAGGCTAAAGACAGCACTTCCCATGTAGGACACCAGGCAACAACCCACGAACAGAAAAGCTGTGATTATCTTAGCTGTTATCCAAACAGGAAGTGCAGCATGAACCTCTTCTCTCCCAACCACAGAACCAGCCTACTTTTATTTTTATTGTTGTTTTTGTTTTGTTTAATTTAGTTTTGAGACAGGAATTTACTATATAGCCTTGGTTGGCCCAGAACCTACTATATGGACCAGGCTGGCCTTGAACTCACAGAGCTGCACCTGCCTCTGCCTCCCAAGCACTGACTGAGGCTAAAGGTGTGTGTCACCATGCTGGACAAAGCCAGCTTTTGATGCCACCAGAATGTTGCATTCACATGATCCAAGTAATCACATTTCAAAAAAAGTCTCTTCTTGTTCTTTCTCTAGAAATATCATTCCTTTGAGGACCATTTCTTAGAGTTGTGGGCAAACATGAAGGCACAGTAAATGAGTAGGTGGCAGGCAGGGGAGCGAGGCACTCGTGTCAGGGACAAAATAAAGCCCTTCTTCACTGTGAGATGGGGACATTTGGCAGAGTGGTTTCTCTGTGGACTATTTGGTGCCCACTGTTTACCAGATCCTGACCCAAACTCAAACTGGAACTTCCTGGATGGTGCCACCTTGCCTTGACAGGCAATCTGAATTTACTAACTCAAAATACTTTCCAGGCAATCTGCCTCATGACCAGATCCTAGCTAAGACCTCTCTAACCTGGCTTTCAATCCTCCACACCCCAACTCACTGGTCTCCACTTTGGTTCCCAGCTTTGAGTGACAGCGGGACTGTCCTTGAGTCCTGTAAAGAAGGGCTTGCCCTCAGATACCTCCCCATGGCAAGGCCATTTGCAGCCCTTGGTTTCCATGCCCAGCAGTGGTTTCTCAGGCTGCCTCCCAACCTCCAGAAGAGCTCCAGAGTCCAAGGACCTTGACTCTCAGTGGCGTACACATTCCCAGATTCTTCCCAGGTACACCCCACATGAGAGACCTCCATGATTCAGTTTCTTGAGCTGGGTTTCTGCTGAGGAAAAGCCTTGGATGGCTTGGAGTTAGGAAAGCTGTCAGAGACTGTTTTGCACAACATCAAACACATTCCAGGCCTTATCTAATCAGGGAGCCTTCTTCAACAGCCCTGCAGAGGCTGTTCCTGCAAAACATTCCCCAGCCAGGGTGAGGGCCTTGATTCTAAAGGCAAAGTAATGGCTCTTTTGGCACAGGCCAAGTTGGCTGGCAGCTGGAGCTTTGAGGTGACCTCTGACCCTCTCCCACAGTTCCTCCCAAGTCCCACTGCACCATTCTGAGCCACCCTCAAATCCCAGGCTCTAATTGGCTCTGGTTTGTTTTGCTTTTTCTCTTCTATCCAGTGCTTCAAAAGGCACTTCAATAATTGTTTGAGGCACGAAAGAGGCAGGGTTCAGCTTTCCTAACTGGAATTGGAGATAATTACTGTCTTCCACACGCATGCTGGTACGCTCTGCAAGTCACAGGGCTCTGGGTTGTTTTACAGACGGTAGCCAGGCCTCTGAGCTTCGAGGAGGATTATAAGCTCACAAAAGCTCTGCTCCAGAGAGAGACGAATCTGCACATCTCAGAAATGCTAGAGGAGTCTTCCATGTTCTTCTGCTCTCCCCTCGAGACCACCTGAGAGGTTTGGCCTGAAGAGACTATGACTTCAACTCCGTTTTGGAAATTTGGGTTTTGCTTTTTTGCTTTGTTTTCTCTCAAGGGGCAGGAGCTAACCCATTACATAACTCCCTTCTTGTTTAAAATTGGTAACCATATACCTGACCTAGGCTACCCAACCTCAGAGCAGGGCTCAACCCAGCCAGGCTAAGAACCACCTCAAAGGACCAGAATATTAGGATTCATTTTGTGCTTTTAAAACAGTAAACCAAAAAAGTGGGGGCTGGGAGGACCTTGTTTAAATCCCAGCCTACCCCTGATCAGCTTACTCACAGGATGCCCTCCCCCATGGAGTGTGAGCAGTAGGGGACCAACCTCAGAGAGTGCATGAGGTCCCCATGAGGCCCGCCCATGTGAAGTGCCTGGTTTGGGACCTGCATATACTAAGTGTTCAATAAATGTTGGCTAACATTAACTGTCAGGGCAGGGCTTTTTGCTGCCAAAGGAGTCAGTCAAAACAGTTTGTAGAGAGAAGCCACTGTGAGATCAATGTAAGGAAGCAGGAAGGGAAGGGTATCAATCCCCAACCCAAAATGTTTTCCCACCCAAGAAAACTGTCTTAAACATCAGGTTGCCTGAGACTCCGGACTGAAAACTTCCTATTGCCTCTGCTTTATTGAACATCTCAAGAAATGTGGACTGGCTGTGTTCCTCTTAGCATTCCCCGCTTAGATGCACTGAGACACAATGGGTTTGGATGGAGTTAGAGACTGCTCAAATTGCCAGCCTGGTTTATGGGAAGGCAGGAGACAGGCCTGAAGTGATCCAGGGAGGAGCTCGGTCTCACCCTTGCCCTTACTTGCCATCCTGGATGATCTCATGCAGGTGGAGGGCGCCGTGGTCACCAGCAGCTGCTGACCCTTCCCTTTCCAACATCCTACTCAGAACTCTCCTCTAACCTTGACCAACCAAGCTCCATGGCAGCAAGGACTCCATGGAAATTCTCTCAGAGCAGGTCAACATTCAAGGCTGCTGGCCTTTCTGTTTGTACCGCACACTTGTCTTTCATGGTCCTAAAGACAATGCATAAGCGCACATTTATCTGTGTATTTATTTGATTAATATCTATTTCCTGATAAACTAAAGTTTGGGTGGATGAGGCCAAGTTTCTCTGTCCTTTCTTCTCTAACACAGGTGACTGCTTGCCTGTGAACTTTCCTTATTCTGTCTATGCAGATCTGAGCGATATGGTTCTTTCCATATATTTGCTAAATGAGTGATTTCTCTCTCACTTTCTCTCCTTCTCTGTGTGGTTATAGTATGAGGAATCAAACTCAGGACCTTGAGCATGTTAGGCAAATGTTCTACCACAAAGCTATATCCTCAAGCCCTGAATTCATAACTTCAAAGCAGACACAGTTTCTGTAGTTTCTGGGCACAAAGAGAGACTGAAAAACACTTGAAATCACATCTTGTTTTTCTCAAGTGGGCCATTTGGCTTTGCCTGCCTCGTATTTGATGAAGTTTCATGTTTAATAACAGCCCTGAATTGTTAGGATAAACACACCAGGCACAATCACGAACTATTGCAAGCTTAAATGCCTGAAACAGGGCGTGCCTAAAGTGTGTGCACAAACATGGTTGACTCTCAGTTATCTACTCCAGTGCATAATCTAATAGCCAGTAATCTAATAGTTTACAATTTAATATCCTACAGCCCCACAAGTTTTACATGTGGTTTTGGACTATGTTTCTGAATTTGCATTGGATGCGGGCAGCTCTGATAGTCTAAGAATTCATTTGAGCTCCTATGTCCAGTGATTGGCGTCGGTGGCCAAGCAGGACTTTCCTGGACTCCCAGTGCATGCAGAAGAAATCCTGCAGAAATCCCCAGAAGTTGGGGGTCCAAGCCCCAGCTCATCCATATGCCAGTTCTGTCTTTGTTTCTTGCATCGCTATCTACCTCCCAAGACTGTTTTGAAACACAGTCAAGCTTTCAGAAAAAAATGAATCTGAGCTGCCCACTCAGTCAGATGCACAGCCAGTCCAAAGCAGAGCTGGGCTCCCTGCAGACTTACTGTGTCACAGCTGGGGAAGATTAGTGTGTGTGTGTGTGTGTGTGTGTGTGTGTGTGTGTGTGTGTGTGTGTGTGTGTAGGTCTGGGATATTGAATTTAAGTCTTCAGGCTTGGCAGAAAGTGCTCTTATTGGCTGAGCCACCTTGCCATCCCCTCATCTCCTATTTTTCACCTCCCCCCACCTCCGCCTTAATGTACCTTCTCTTCCTGGCTGAAGGGGAGGTACTCAATAGGTCTTTGCTTTGCAAAGCACGCCTGGTTTGAAAAGTTCTTGATTCTGCCTATACACTTCTGTCCTGAGCAGTCTAGTGTCAGGCTGCCTGAGGGCTCCCTATGCCATACTGGCCACACTGCTGGATGGAACCATGAGGACTTCCTTCTTGATGGGCCATATATCTATCTGGGCATGTGCTTGTGTTGGGTCAGAAATCTCAAGGCTGCAAAGTGGAGACATCCTGAGATCCAAGGCAGGCCAATTGTGTTGTCAGTGAGTAGGTGGAACCCCAGAATTCCCACCTCTTTTTCCTGTCATGAAGTTTATATCTCGAGGTAAAACAGCTGCCGGTTCTCAAGCCAACTGGGACTGATGCCAGCTGTTTATTCCAGATGCCAAGAGTCAGATGCACACCCTCTCTCCTCTCCCACTCCCTAAGCCTCAAGTCTCAAATTTTATTGAATTTATTAATAGCCTTAGGGGTTTGCTAAAGGAGCCTTCCGACAGGCTCTGCCTCCAGAGAAACAGAACCCCCTTGGCTCAGGATGGCCAGAAACCTACATGTTAAACAACAACACTCCCACCTCATCTCATCTCTCTAGAATTCCAATGTAATCCCCCCGAGAATTATATCAGGAAGGATAGATAATTGCCACGGTGGAGACACTGATGGGTTGGTAAATGCATGACAATCAGCAAGGGAATCTGATTTGCAGCTTGCCAATATCTGTGGTGTAACTATTCCCTTCGCTGTCACTTCAAGCTACCATGTCACTCTGATTTATCCCAGCTATGAAGCTGGGACAAGGTGTGCGCAAACCCATGGCTCCAGCATACCACAGGGTGGTGGCATGCCATGGAAGCTTCTGGATGGCTCTGGATGCTGATGGTTCCTGGGCTGTTAGTGCAGAAGGTAACTATTTAGTCTCTTTCCCTGGATCCTTAAGTCTTCTTATGGTCTGCTTTGGTAACTGGTTTCTAGTGATCTCACAGGGTTCCCAAGCAGAAAAAAGAGGAAAGAAGCAAAAAGGGGGAGAAAACAGTCTGGGTAGCTGCCTCCGCCTCTCTGCTCATCTTACTCAGCTGGCTTCTGGCAGGAAGGGCATCTCAAACACCTGTTTCTGCCGTCATCCGATAAGTTTCTGCTCATCTTCCATCAGCCCAATCCCGCTGACCTGGAAGATAAAGACTGGTTACTAGGGACCTGAAAGGACTAAAGGGGATAGAGGAGGTCTGTGGGGTGCTCATATGACCCAAAGTTTGTTTCCCAGCTCTGGCCTCCTGTCTGAAGGTTTTGGTGATTCCCTCCTGCCCCCAACCAGGCGAATGGATGTGTAAAGGTCTCCAATTCCCAGGGCTCAAGACACGGTTGCCTGCTGCTCCTGCCTGCAGACCTGGGCCTGCCCTCAGACAGAAGAGCCACACAGTGTCACTAATCATAGAGCAGGGCCCAGTCAGGTAGAGGGTTCAAGCCTAGTCTGCATTTCTGGCAACTAAACTGAACAAGAATGTAGAAGTAGCCCCTCCCTGCTCTCTGCAGGCACTGTGGAAAAGGTGAGCCCCAGCCCTTGCACATGGCCCGTGGGTCTGCTGCTCTCCAGATACACCTTGCAGGTAATGCTGGCATGAGAACCTCTGACCTGGAGCAAGAAGGGAACTTACTGATCTGAAATGAGGGCTTTTCTGCATCCACCGAGCATCATTGCACTTCAGATGAAGGGGACAGCAATGTTAAAAAGTAAGGGCTCAGGGATTAGCATCCTCATCTGCTATATTTATTCAATATAGCACTGATCATCTGAGGGATTTCTCAGAGACTTACAAGTGGGGCAAACAAAGGCATGAGGATTGCCCTAACTGACCCTAAATAAAGAACCCGTTTTATATCTAATCAAACCGTTAGAATATGCTGCTATTCTTCAGTGATACATTTTCTAGCTTACAGGAGAGGTGCGCAAAAGCTTGGTACATGCATGCCTTAGCACATAGCAGAGTCACCCTGAAATAGGGCACATTAATATAATGGCACACGTTTCTGCAAGCAGTGGCTCTCATGGTACCGAGGGACCTTGGCAATCCATGAGACCCTACCGGGGTGTCTGCAAGGCCACAAATATTTTCATAATAAAGCAAGATGGTATTTCCTTTCTTACCATGTTGACATTTGGTTAAAATTGCGGGAGCCAGACTACTCTGGCCGTCATAGTTGTCTTCATTGCTACAAACTTTTGGGGTAGGTGGGTGGAGGCCAACTTCACTCCAGAATGTTCTACATGAAGCACTCATGTATACAGGCTTGCCCACGGTTCCCTTGTTTACTATTCTGTATAATGAGCGGAGATGGAGGTGTGGAGTCTGGCTAGCACGTCTTGCTGTGAACTGACTGTCTTAGAGAGGTACCTTGGGGTTTGTGAATGGAATGAGCCACTTCCACAGAAGGCAACGGGCCAGACAACCATGGACAGAGAAGGCTATTGGGTAGACATTTTCTGAAGAATGAAAAGTGAAAAATGAAACAAAACAAAAAACACAGCAAAACAACTACCCAAGTTGCCATACAAAGATAATTGACAGCGTATGAGGCGAACATATCCCTTGCTTTGAGCAGAACTTAGGATTTCTGGAAACTTCTATGTGCCCTAGGGAGCTTGACACTTGCCCCACACCCCCACACTCACAGAACTTTCTGATTAAGCCAATGGTGTCATTAACAAACACAAAGTTTTAGTTTTCTTCACGGAATATATCAAACTGGGAAGATCTGCATAGTTTAACGAAGCAATATTTTCCAAATGACCCAGGCATACCCCCAAAGACCTATTCAAAGTACAAGCTGGACCCAGTGGCTTTAATGTCCTCGAGTACACAGGGTTCACTGACTCGGTTTCAGATTGCACATTGCAAAGAACCTTCGGTAAACTGCCATTAGTCGCGTTCAGAATCATGTCAAAAAAAGATCTGTAATTCTCTGGAAAGGCCATGAAAGGAACCCTCCCTTTTCCAGAGATGTGTCTCGGGAGGGAGGCTGTGTTTCCTTCACAGGCTGCAACCAAAACAACACCCGTACCGCTGATCGGCTGCAGAAGTAGATACGAGAGCCCAGCTGTCTTCTATTAAGACAGACATTAGATTTGCAAAAAATGTACAATGCTGCCACTTCTTCTCCCCAAGTTTTGCTTTGTTTCAGTAAGCAGTTGTTTCTGCAATGAAAGGTTATTTTAATTTTTAAATGAATTAATTTTAAACAAATGACTAAATATTAAATTTGTTCATTTAAATGAATAAATACAAATGCTCTAACATTATTTTCTTTTTTAATTTATAATATAATAAAAATCATTTAATTATTTATTGTTGCATAACAAAGTACCAGCCCCCCACACACACCAGCCCATTAGAGTAAAGCAACAGTACTCCTTGGTTATTTCCTATAGTTGCTGAGACTAGGTATGTCTTGGGTGGATCAGGGTCTCAGAAGGTTGTAGTTACCAGAGAGTTGTACAGGGGTTAGAGCAGTGGTTCTCAACCTGTGGGTCAGGACTCCTTGATGTCCCATATCAGATATTTACATTACGATTCATAACAGTAGCAACATGACAGTTATGAAGTTGGGGGTCACCACAACATGAGGACTCAAAGGGTCCCAGTATCAGGAAGGTTAATGACCACTGGGCTAGAGGCTCTGCCCTGAGGCAGCTGACTCGCAGCTTGGGCAGTTGCTGACTGTGGACGGCAGGACTTGGTTTTTTGCTGTGGGTTTTTCCAGTGTACTCAAGTCACAGTGACTGGCTTTCAGAGTGAGCCTTTTTATGACCCTACCTCTGAACTGCACCCCATTACTCCTGTCACTGCTTATTTGTGACACGGACTGGTTCTGGGTGAGCGCACACAAGCGTGAGTTCTAGCTGATGAGAATCCAGAGAATGTCACTCCAGGATTTACCAATAGAACAATCCGCTAAACAAAGCCTCTTCGGGGTCTTCAGCAAAACTTGAGAACACAGCACAGTGGTTAGAGAGAGCTAGCCTAAAGAAGTTGGTCTATGTCTTTAAGTCTGCTGTTTGCTGACTTATTATCTTCTATTGTTGATAGATATGCCATCGTTTTGACAACTTCTTATTCACTTACCCCTCCCTCCACAAGCCTGGACTTAGGCCCTGTTTCTTTTGAATTAAAAATAACCACTTATTGTAAAAATCACTGCTTACACTTACTAAAACAAAACAAAGCGTGGTGAGAAAGAATGACAGCATTGTACATGTTTTGAAAATCTCTTTAATGTCTGGCTTAATAGCAGGTTACTGAAGACTCCTTTGTGAGTCTTCAAAGATGTTTTTTTTTAATTTGTGTGTGTGTGTGTGTGTGTGTGACTTTTATGTGTGCCATATGAGTACAGGTGCCTTCCGAGACCAGGAGAGGGCATCAGAGCTCCTGAGACTGGAGTTACAGGTGGCTGTGAGCTGCCGGATCCTCTGTCACAGCAGTATGTGCTCTTAACTGCTGAGGCATCTCTCCAGCCCCAAAGGGAAACTCCCTTACTGCGCCATTGTTCCCGCAATGCCATGACTCTTATTCAGACTCAGGTTTCTGTAGCCACAAGTAGAGTATTAACCACTATGAGACATAGAGAGCTACCTGGACCCCCTTTGTGAGTTTTAACTCTTCCCTTTACCCTACTGGTTTTATTGCTGCATTTTGTTTTTGTTTGGTTTTTGCATTGCGTCATCTTAGTTCTTCTCAGGGCAGGCCCCCTGGATGGTCATGATGGTCAAGAGTTGGGTCACTAATGGGCAAAGAAAAGCAGCTGTGAGAGAAGCAGCTGTGGGCACTGAGAGCGAGCAGGGAACTAAAGAGCCCAAGTCGACACAGAAGCAAAAGACATCACAAACAAGCAAGCTCTGTACCGTGTTAAGAAGTTACAAGAGAGAAAATTGAATAATGAAGACAGAGAAAGGCAAGGCCTTGTGGGTAGTCATCGAGGTTAACACAGGTGGTCAGGGCCCTGTCAGCCTCACTAAAGAAGAGAAATTTGAGTGAAGACACAGCGAGGTGAGGAAGCTAGCCAGAGGGAGCAGTTGCAGCCAATCGTCTAGGGTGGACTTGCATCTGGTGCTGTCTGAAGGAAGCAAGGAGGCCAATGGAACCAAAGTGGAATCACCAAGGCCAGGGAGACGTCTGAATGATAACAGCAGCAAATGGTTTAGTGTCTTGGGGGCCACGGTAGAAACCAGCTTTTACTTCTGATGCAATGGGAGTGTTCTTGAGCCTGTTTGGAAGAGTTCGAGGGAGGCAGGGAATACTCTGACTGCTATGCTGAGAACATGTGTTAGAGCAACAGAAGGAGGGAGACTGGAAGAGGCTTCTGCCGCAGTCAACTAGGAAGTGACCAGGATGTGCCAACTAGGGTGGCAGAGACCAACAACTAGAGTGACAGAGACCAGCTAGGATGGCTGAGACCAACCAGGGTGGCTGAAACCAGCTAGGATGTCTGAGACTAACTAGGATGACTTAGACTAACTAGGGTGGCTGAGACCAGGACATGCCAACTAAGGTGGCTGAGACCAGCATGTGTCAGTGGGACTATGAGAACTGGCTGGATTCTGGGTATATTTTGACAATGGAGCCAGCAGGACTTAACGGAAGCTTGAAAGTCGGGAAGACTGGAGACGACAGTGATCAAGGATGACTTCAAGGTTTTCTCTAAACAGCTAGAAGTCTGGAGTTGTGCTGAGAAAGCTGCAGTTTGAAAGGAGAGATGTATAAAGTTTCATTGGACTGGGTGAGTTGGGGTGCTCTCTGAGCTTTCCCCAAGACCCCAGCTGCATTTGCTTCCCCAGGCCCAGCCATGGCTCTCCAGGGCAGAGACTGTAACAGCTGGGCAGGCTCTCTGCCGCCCTCTCCTTAGAAAACCAAAGCAAGTCACTGACTGTGTGAAATTTTGTTTCAGGGAGTGTGAGAATGTTAGTCTTGGGCCTCTCCTTCTTTCCCCTTGTCTTTCTTGTCGGAAATGAAAGAAAACAAGCAGTGGAGATAGGATCTCCATTGAACAATTCTGGAAGGCAATTGCGAGCAGGAAGCAAGTCTCCCCTGAACTGCATGAAGCAGGTGGGAGAATTTCAGCACCAACTCTTAAAGCCACACATCATCTTGCTCAGCAAATGACTGCCTCCCAGCCCCAGGCAAATCCCAACTGCTACCCCCAGATCCTGTCATCAAAAGAGCTCTCACAACAAAAATCCAACGTGAGAAAAGACACCAGAGCTTGAGAGCCTCCTTCTAGAATGCTGCTCCCCCAAGGGAGCACGAGGTGGGACTTCAGGGTCTTTGTTGTTTTTTTGGTTTTGGTGTGTGTGTGTACGTGTGTGCATGTGTGTGTGTCTGTGTGTGTCTGTGTGCGCGCGCACACCCATACAATAAATGAAGGTTAGCTCAGGCTTTGTTCCTCCAATGCTATCCACCTTGGTTCTTTCAAGACTTTTCTTGGGTCTCCCGAAGATCTGGAACTCACAAGGAAGGACCGGCTGGCCAGCCAGCAAAAATGAGAGATCTATGGGTTTTCACCTCCCTGTGCTGGCACACACCGCCATTTTTACTTGTGTTACAGGGATCGAACTCAGATCCTCATGCACGTGCAGCCAATCTTTTCCCAGCTGTCCTACATCTACAGCCCTGGCTTCTTTAAGAGTGTCGTGAGAGGCTGAACACCTGATTTTATTGTCTTTGCAGTGCTGGGAACGGAATCTGGGGCCTTGTGCATCTTGGCAACGGCTCTACTACCAAACTGCATTCTCAGCCCTTTTGGTGTTTTTTTGTTTTTTGTTTTTTGTTTTGAGACAAGGTCTCACTAAGTTGCTCCAACAGGCCTTGAACTTTCATTCCTCCTGCCTCAGCTCCCTGAGTAGCTTGAATCATAGTCCTTTGCCATCATGCTTGGCATCAAAAGACATATTTTTGTGATCAGAATCATCTATTTGTTTCATTAGGACTTCATGCCACCAACCACAGTCAAGCCCTTTCACAGTGACTAAAATCTTCAGACTCCTTTATTGAACCAAACTATGTTAACCTTTCCACTAAGTAAAGCAGGACCTGAGCTTCCGAATTCTGGCTTGGATCAGTCAGCGGAGGGCTGACAGGGCGGTTCTCAAGGGTCTGGGATTACTAAGAAAAATAAGGATCGTGTTATACCGTGGGGCATGCATCCTGAGTGCCTCTTAGCCCCATTTCACATGTCAGAGCACAGAGGCACAGGGCGAGTGAGTGACTTTCCACACGGCTAGTAGTAACAGGGTCATATAAGGAGAGTCACAAAAGCCTCAGAGGCTCCCATTCCTTTCCTGGCACATATTCTACTTTGTGTTACCCTCTTCAGTGCCTGTGGAATTACATGCTTTGTGAAGAAGTGAAACTGTTCAACCCAAGTTCTTATCTTGAAGGATAAGTTCTGTGTCTTCAGTGTCCCATTGAGGAGCCGCTAACCCTGTGTAACCAGCAGGTATATGATGATTGAGCCCAAGGAGCCGAATTTTAAACTTTGTTTCTTCTTGATTTAAGGATAGTTACACACGGTTAATGGTTATTTTATTGGCCAGTGGAGTTCTATGTGGCTCAGTCGACCCAAAAACTAGTGAACTGACAAGGTGAGCCAATCTCACCTGGCTGAGCTCCAAATACACACCTTCCCTTTTCCCATCTCTTCTCGCATGAAGTGCCTGGCACTGTGCAAAGGGAAAGACCTAGGAAGGAAACTGACCAGACAACATGCAGTTGGCCAGAAATAGAGCCAGATCCTAAAAGGTGGGCCTGTATTTGTGCTGGAGGCTCTGATGGGGGCCAGCCCCAGAGCCGGCCATGGCCCTGTTAGCTGAGGGTTTCGTGACTCACCGGTTCCCACCCCTACTGTTTAAACAGCAGCATTTCCGTCTTCCGGGCTTACTACTAATCAACTAATTGGGAGTGAGGTAGTGAGCTCTGAGGCCCAGCCTTACCCCATCAAAATGTGTAGCCTCCCTCTAAGGCTTCCACTTGAGACACTGCCCATGATGTACAACTACCATATGCCAACCATGTGCCATGCACAAACGTTGAACCCAAGCCAGAGGTCGAACCCAATTTGCCTTACCAGTCTTTCCGTGACCTTCCACTATGACCTCAGTGCTCACTCTGCTTCAGCAGCTCTGCTCCAAGGCCTTCGAGGATGAAAACAAACAGAAAGTCACTGTTTCCACGGCCAGGTCCTGCCCTCTGCCCTGACCTGTGCGCCACTGCAGCCCCACCCTTCGCTCTGCTCCAGTTCCTTGATGTTCAGCAAATGCGCCAAACTTATCCAGGTCCAGGCTTTTACACTGGCTCTTCCCTTCTGACTGGAATGTCCGTCCTGCTCTGGACCTGGCTCACGCTCTTCATCCGGTTCCCACTCACAGGCTAGACCTCTTCAGAGGGGTCTGTGAGGTCCCACTGTGCGCAAAACAGTGAGTGCCACTGACTCTCAGCCTGTGTTAATTTACCAAGACGCTTATCACTAACATATAGTCATTCTCCCTATCTGCAAGTCACAAATCCATGGAGTCAATCAATTGTGGGTGGAAAATACTCAGTAGAAGAGTTAGATCCCTAACGAACAGGCACAGATCCCTCTCCTTGTCTTTATTCTCTAGAGTGCAGTAAAACTGCTATTTGTACTGTACTTGGTTATGTTCGGCATACAAATAATGTCAAGGTGACACAAGTATGTGACAGGTGATACATAGCTTCAGTGTGAGCACTGTTCTGCCATGTGTGAGTTCTGATAGCTGTGTGTGTCCTGGAATCAGTTCCCCATGGTTTTGAGGTATGACTGTATGCTTGTTTGGTTACGTCTGTCACCTGCAATAAACTGGGTAATGAAGAAAGGAGTCTTTTTTTTTTTTTTCTAACCCTGTATGTTCAGCATCTAGAATGGAGTCTATGGCCACATGGCTGCTTACTGGATACTTGTTAAATGGGTGAGTGAAGGCGTACATGACCAACCGCCTCGAGTGCAGGGGTGGAGGCAGAGGTTAGACGTGGCTCACTCCATACAGACCAGCACTTCCGTGATTTGGATCCTGCACCACGAGAAACAAAGAGATTTGCTGCTTAAATTTCTTCTGCCCTGGGAAAGTTAAAGATCGCAGATAATCCAAAGCTCAGTGCCAAGTCCTCTGATTTATAATCAGGGAACTATTCACATAGAGGTAAACAAGAGCGGAGGACTGACAAGCGAGAGCGTGGGAGGACGGTGATGCGAAGCAGCCGGAGGGTGTGGCGCTTGCCTTCGGCAGCCCCAGGTTCCCACCCGACCTCACTCAAACTTGCATCCAAAGAATTTCCACCACTTTCTACACTCCTTTGAGCCGTGCTGCCCCAATGACTGCTGGGAGCAGGGGGTCAATGCAAAAGGGAGAAGCATCGGTTAAGTCCCATCTCTACGATAATGGTGCCCCCCCATACTCTACTCTGAAAGGCACAAGCAGAAATAACTGTTTTCCCAAAATGCCTAGCTTTCCTAAAATCTGGACCGTGGAGTGGAGGGGTCTCTTTCCTCTTTAATGTGCACCACAGAAACTTATCTCCTTCTCCCTTTAATAACTTTAAAGGAGCAAGGTTAGCAATGCCTAGAGGCGTCTAACAGGGAGAAAGGGCTGTAAATCCTGAATGAATCAAGGAGAATGCCAAGCCAAAGGAGAATCGTTGACCTGGTGAGGAGGAATGATGTAGGATAAGTCAATCCTGCCTGCATCGAGGGTCGCGAACTGTGCGCAGGAGTCCCGTGCCAGTCGTGTGGTTCTGCGCATGCCTCAGTTTCCCTCTTCGTACTAGGAAAACCCAACTAGATTGTAAGTTCCCTTCCGGTCCTGGTGTTGCCTAACTCTCTGAACACACCTTCACAGTTTGTTGTGGACTAGCTCTTCTTACACGTGTCTTGCTGGGAGTGAGACCAGCTGCTCTGGGATACAGCAGCATTATTTAAGAGCAGTTTCCCCAGAGTATTTTTCACATTCTCCAAAGAAGGTTCTGGAAGAAAGTCGGAAGTTAGATTAGGACTGATGCCAATTTATCCGGCGATGCCACCTTAATAGAAGTCCCTGTGGCCGCTCCTCAGGTGAGTCTTTGATTGGGTATCAGAAAAAGCCTTTTACCTGGAGCCAGAAAACATCACCTCTGTAGCGTGGAGAAATTGCTGTTCACTTTTCTCCTCCCTATAGCTTGGGGCTCTGTGTGCCAACTAAAGGCTCCTGCTCCCTTCTGGGCCTTTAGATCTGGATTGTTGCCCTGGCTAGTTCAGCATTTGAGTCAAAGCTGCCTCTGGATTCGGCATTTCCTCCCACACAGAAGGATCTCAAAGCTCCAGGTTAGCAGAATTCAGACTCCTCTTCCAATTTTAGCGACTTTTCACAGCCCAGAGTCACCAAGAAGGGAAACAATATTCACTGGGGAGTCTCAGTGAGTGCAGGACTCCAGATCTGCTTCAGATGAGGACTCCCATGGCCTCAGTTTCCCCAGAGAGGATGTGGGCACTGTCTGTCACAGTCTTATGACCCCTTTCCCATGACAGGGATATATGAGGCCTTTTTAATGAGCATAGGCACACTCTAGAAAGGGAGAAACATTTTTATGATCCCAGTAACCAAACGACATAATGAAAACCATGACATCCACCAGCCCCACGAAAACCATGGCAAAAGCCTCCATGTTCCCAAAGAGGACCCTGGGAACTCGAGGCTCTCTGAAGCCTTAAGTGGCAAGGGCTTTGCTGAAGGCCTTGGGACACCAGCGGATGGCTGATGAAAGGATTTTAACACGCCACTGAAATTCTCTTTTCCAAAATAACTACTTTGAAACCTGTTAATTACAGACACAACTGGCCCCAGCTCCCCAACAAGACCAGGCTCTTCTACCAGGGAGAACAGGGCTCCTAGGCTAGAGGCTGCCATGGCGATACACATGCTTTGTGTTGGGTGAATTAGCTTTAGGAAGGGAATCCAAATTAATTAAAACCACATGGCCACTCCCTCCACCCCCAGCCTTGCACTCCACCTCCCTCCCCTGGAGACAGGGGCTGGTTCAGTCTAATTTGGTCCAGTGTTTTTGTTTCCTAAAATCTGTCCTGGGCTCTGGGCCATTAATAGGTTGCAGCTGATTTTGATCTACATGAATCAGAAATCTCGCTTCTTTGGTTTTAAGGAGATTACAAATTGTGTGTCCCGCAAAGTTGGGAAGGAGGGGAAGGGCCCTGGATGTGGAGTGGGAGGGGAGAGGGAGGAGGAAAAATGCATCCTCAAAGGTACAAAACCTCTGCTCTCCATTAAGCAGCCAGTTTGAATGCGCCTGGGAGTTCTCAAAGCTGGGGGAGGGGAGTTAAGAGGCAGGGAGGGTCTTGTTGCGTTGACCCTGTGGTAGGCACACTCAGGACGTGAGCCTGTGTAAACAGAGTTAAAACCAAGATCTGCACAAGCAGAGACTTCTCTACCCACCCGTCCTCAACACATTAACTCCCTAAGCTCTCGCTGCCCATCAACCATACGTTAATGCTGAGAGCAGCAACCCAGGGTTAGCTGGTCTAATCAGGCCCCCAACCCGACTTTGTAAATAAAGTTTTGTTAGAACACAGCAGTGCCAGTTTCCTTGGGCATTATCTATGGCAGCTTTAACAGTTGTGGCAGAAAGCTGAAAATGTTCCTAAGAGAACCAAGAAAAAAAAAAAAAAAGAAAGAAAGAAAGCTGAAAATGTCTCCTATCCGCCCTGCTGCAGTGAAAGTCTGCCAACCCTGAGTTACAGAACTCTGCTGAATCTTCCCAGACAGGCATTCTGCATAGAGGACCACAAAGGACAGATTTAGAATTCCTTCAGTTCCCACATCATACGGGTCTCAATTCCTTCCAGACATTAGCCTGCAGGAAAGTGTCTCTGTGTTCATTTAACCAGTGACAGTGAAAGACAGTGCCACCGAGCTGAGGATGCCAAGCCCTTAGCCTCACAACCCTCCACTCCCATCCACAGATAGAAGAGCAGTTTCTGAGACATAGTCACCCTTGAAACCCCGGAATCGTGCTCATGTGGGAAACAGTACTTAGGAGGAGCTGGGTCTCTGAGCAATATGACAGTTGTTTGTTAGATGATGTAATGCAGGGCCTAGGGTGCACCAGCCCTGATGTGCCACACCTGCCAGCTCACAAATGACCTGGCGCTGGTACCAGCCTTGGGCAAGCATGCCTCCATTTCAGAGGCAACGGAAAATAGCTGGTATTGGGGGGGGGGGAGAGGTTGGGTGCCGTGTTAGGGATAAGAATGAGACCGGCCAGATCTCACTCACTTCTGAAAAACATCTCTCTCAAGGCCCATCAGCAAGTGAGTGCCAGGCATCCTTCTCACGGATCTGTAGGTCCTATGCTGGTCTTCTTGCATCCAGGATCTCAGGGAGCAGCTTCATTCTCCTAGGAAACAAGGAGAAGATTTTGATTCTGGGATGGGCATGAAGACAAAGGTACACTTGGGGGATGCTTGGGGCAGACAGGGCAGGCGAGTATTACCCTTCCCTGAGAGCAAAGAATCTAGTGAGGAGACTCCAGTTCAGATGGCAATGAGGACCTTCCAAGGCTTATAGGGCCAAGTGGTTCAGGAGAGCATTTTAAGGACAACCATGGAAGCAAAAGTCCCTCCCAAGTCTCGTCGAGCAGGTGGACATATGACACCAAGAAGTGTGTGATTGGCATGCACAGGGATCTGCTCTGGAGCCCATTTCTGCAGGGTAGAACCCCACCTGGGCCGCATTCTGTTATCACAGTGGTTTTCAATACCCTGATCACACCTGGGCCTGGAATCGTAGATTAATAGAGCACAACACAACTACTTTGCATGGCATGTTGATCCTGTAGGAGCCTGGGTTAACAGGAGCTGGACGTTCCGACAAAGGACATTATTCTAGAACTCACTGTCTCTGTCCGTTTCCACCCATGCCCCCAGGTTTCTTACAAACTCATCCTTGTTCTTTAAGTATCAGTTCAGAAGAGTCCCAGCAGTCAATAAAGGATCCCAATCTTTTAGAGTCTTGCTATTGTTTGATGGTCTCTATGTGACTAGTGACTGTGAATTGCCCAAGGGTGACAGAGGGACTCCATTTGGGCAGGGACTGAGGAAGCCCTCATTACCATAAGCAACAGAGGCTTTGTAGCAGGTCAGAGCAGAACCTGGGAAATGGCCCATCAGAAGATCTGAGTCCCCCCATTTTGGGACTCTGTGCTTAGACATAGCCTTATGCAGAGTTTAGCGCTTAGCATGTTGGAAAATACACCACAACACCCCCAGCTTCTGCCTTTGAATCACCCTCGGACCTTCCCTAGTACCTGTGCTTCTGACAGCATCAAGGGTCATGTGCAATCTTCAAAATTACTTTGTCTAGAATTGGTTCCAGGCTGTTTCACTGACCTGAGTGTCCAGGAGAGGTTTGCTATTGTTTTCTTTAGTCTAGAATGAGAAGATCAGAGGCGGAACCAGGGACCCAAGTAGGCATTTGGGTCACCTGACTTAACAAGGTCCAGAGCTATGCTAAAACAGTGGTGGCACTGTGCACAGCTGGTAATGCTGTCTCAGCCCCTTGCATGGAATGCAGTGCACCGTGGCTAAATAGGGGTCATCTCATGTGCACTGTGAACTGGGCACCACCTGAATGAACACAGCCGCAAGACAGACTCTGAGGAGGTCACACACCAATGAGTTTGTTCACAGATTGCAGTTTCTCACCCTGTTGAGGGGGGTCAGAAATCCCTGTGCTAAGCCCCTGTCCCATTTGGCTGAGCTCCCCGACTTACTCAGTGTGGGCTACCAGGCTGAGGATCGTGAGCCCTTACACAAAGAACAAGGTATTTAAGCCAAGCTCTACTCT
Organism: Ondatra zibethicus; assembly: GCA_004026605.1. Classification (NCBI taxonomy): domain Eukaryota; kingdom Metazoa; phylum Chordata; class Mammalia; order Rodentia; family Cricetidae; genus Ondatra; species Ondatra zibethicus. Next base: position 215,873 of record PVIU01000211.1, on the reverse strand, counting down.
ACCCTTCCGTGGCTACCAAACAAAGCAAAACAGGATGAAACAGAGAAAAAGCCCATAAACACTTCCTGGGGCTGGGCTGACAGCCGGCGACTCCAAGCAGAGCAAGCCAGGCGAGTTTAAAAGCACATAAATGCATCCACGAGTGCTCAGGCTGTCACGGAGGGGCAGACTGGGTGCTCAGATGGCTCCAGAGCAATGAGGAGGATGTGATTGTAAAAAGGGCTGGGGAAGGGGTTCAGAGCCTGAGTTCCAGGCCCACACCACAGAAGCAAGCTTCCCCCCAAGGGCACAGATGGGTGGGAATTGTAGATCCATGTTGAAAATTGATTTCATGTGCCCTTCAAAAGAAGCAAGGCAGGGACCCCCCCCCTTCACACTCGCCTGCCCTGCTGAGTCACCCTGTTCTAGCTGCAGAGACCTGCAGTCCCGCCTATCAGCTGCCTTTAGTGTTCTGGGTAAACAAAGGGCTGCTAATTAGCACAGGAAATGGGCTTCACTAGCCCTCAGTGTGGACCAGCCCGTGGGGTGGGGGAACCGCCAGGCTTCTCTACCTGAAAATATTCACAGGCTCGCAAACCTTTCCATCAGTGTCTTCCCTACACACTTGAATAGGGGCACTGCCATGCATACATACACACGCACAAAATTTCCCTGGTCCCCTCCTCCCATCACAGAGACAACTGCTCCTGACCAGGACACACATCCTTTCCCCAGCACCTCCTTCCTTTAGTTCTCACATATTTAACTGCTATTATGTGTGTGCACGTGCAACTGTGCACACACCCTTCCCTTCTCCTGAGACACATGGAACTGTGTTTCTCCCCAACTGAACGCACCCCCCATGTGCAAAGGAGCTCACACAGGAGTGCAGAGTGTTTATATTCCCATGTATGTACGTGCACACACACACACATGCACACACTCATATATACACACCCACACCCACAGATGTGCATCCTGTCTGGCTTGTGCACAGCCGTGACAGGCCAGGGATTGGTTGCCCTTGTTTTGCACTGGCCTCTCCCAGCTGTGCACTCAACAGAGGAGGGCAGGAGATATTTGTCACCCTGGCTTGTGGCGCTTCCCTTGAGCCCGAGAAGGTAGCTGTTTGAAGCTGTGCACAGGCCCAGGGCTGCAGGCAGAGATGGACAGCCCAGCCCATCTCCACAGGCTAGTGTGTACTCATCTGGTGGCTGGGAGGATTTCTTTATTTTGCCCTGGGTGAGGCTAGGCTGGAGGGACCAAGGCTCAGCTAAATGAGCTCTGGCAGCTGATGATTTATGGCCTCTTTTCCTTTTAGTGTTTATAGGTTCGGATTTCTGGGAGAAAACTGTCTTCTGAAAGTTTGAGTGTGGGGAGGCACCTGTGGTGGCATTTTATTTGTATTTTAATAAATAAAGCTTGCCTGAAGATCAGAAAAGTAAAACAGCCACACTGGTCAGCCTTACAGACTAGTCAGCAATGACACACATCTTTAATCCCAGTAGTCACAATGACACACACCTTTAATCCCACGTGGTAATACATAGATCAATAGTTATGTGTTAATTTAAGATCCAAGAGCTAGCTAGGAATACACCTGAGCTATTGACCAAACAGTGTTGTAATTAATATAGTTTCTGTGCAATTATTTGGGTTTAGGCGACTGGGAAATGAAAGCGCAGTCTCTGTCTCCAGGCACCAGTCAGACGACAAGGATGAGTTTGGGTAGAAACCGGAAGAGTTAGCAATGGGCTCCGAGCGATGACTGCCACCCTGGGAATTTGAACCCCCCAGAGAAACTGATACACAGAGAAGTGATATACAGCCCCCCCTCCAACAGCTGCAGACATTGTGTAGTTTCCACGCACATGGGATTTACTCCCAGGTCCTAATGGACCCAATGTGTTCACGTTCTTGCTGTATCGACTTGGGCAGAGGTAATCACTTGTGTTGTACCACACACAGCACAGCTTGCTCACAGTGCAGGGGCTGGACTGCTGACAGGTTACCTTGCCCACATAGCCCTGACCTGTAGCAAGAGGCTGGTCAGAAGTGCATGGACTCTGTCCTCGGCCTTTGCTTGTAACTTTCTCCCTATTCTCCACCTCAGCAGAGGTCAAAGAAAATCTCGCAAAATTTATAGTGTTCAGAATTGGTAAAAGCAGGGTTAGGAAATGTGTGTAATCTCTGTGTGTGTGTACCTCTCTGTGTATATGTGTGTGTGTCTCTTTCTCTGTATATGAGTCCAATGTGTGTCTCTCTGTGTGTATGTGTATTTAGTGTCTTTGTTGTCTCTCTCTGTGCATCTGTGTATCTAGTGTGTATCAGGTATGTCTCTCTCTGTGCGCCTGTGCCTCTGTGTGTGTGTGTGTGTGTAGGGGAGTTCCTTAGCATCCATATTCTAGGGTCAGAGTCCCTTAACCTTCATGATGGAAGCTGCCAAGCCAGCTTCCTCCAGTTTCTATCAGCAGAGGTGCTTGTTGTTTGGTGTAGCAGCATCATGTAAACTGAGTGGCCCAACCTGGGTCTCAGCCCAGGTGTGAATGAGCAAACCCACTGACGCTCCACAGAGGAATGCACCCAAACGAAAGAATACACATATGGGCACTGTGTGTGGTCAGAGTGCAAAGCTAGCTACTCACTTCTGCCCACACGCATTTCTCCATCTTCTGACACTTGCAGCCCCCAAACACCTTAATGAAGAACTTGGTTTCCTGTGCTAGAGGTAGCATCCAGCCAGATTTGCCGAACAAAGCTGTGCTTCCAGGTCTAGCTCTAGATTCTGCCTGCCTTGTGGAGAATTGCTAAAGCTTTTGGTACTGGAATGTGCCATGCCTAAAGTAAGGGGTATTGTTAACATGGACCAGCAACTTCAGAAGGGCCTGGATGAAGATGTAATTAGAGCCTGTGAAGGCTTTGCACTTCCTGGATAAAAGGCAAAGCTGTGGCATTTTACTATCTCCCTACCCTGCCTTTTATGTTGTTCTACCTCCTCTGCCTTTCCTTTTGGGGGGGGTCTATATAAATTTTACTGGGTATTCATTTCAGAAAAGGCCTCCTCGCACCTCAGAGCAGAATCTCATTTGTTTGCCTGAGAGAAATCCCATCCAGAACCTAGACCCGAAAGGATTCCTCTCTCTCCTTGTCGAAGAGGCCTGCGTGTGTTCAGCCACGCCCATCTGCTGTGCTTGATTTTATTTATGGAGTATCTACTAATATCTTCCTAATCCCAAGAAGCAGAGTGACCAGAACTGGTGTGAAGAGAAAATGTTAAGCCTTGGAGTTATGTTGCTTCTGAGCTAAGTCAGCCCCCTGTGTTGCTAGAGACCCTGTCACCTGTGAGAGGGTGATAAGCACACCCTTCTCACAAGGTGGCTTCTCTCCTCTTTGCAATCTGGCCCCAGGAAGAGGGGTGAAGAGACACCTCTTTCTGGGCTCTGCTCCTGTCTAGCCTCGAGCCTATTTTGGTAAGAATACCACTTGGTTGGGTCTGGGCTGTTCTCACCTTAGTTCCAAGCCATCATGTGTGTCCTGCCTGTTCTTCTTCCTCCACTAAACAATTCCTGGGTCTCTAGGTGATACCTCCCCCATCCTCCCTTCAAGCCCAGTCCTAAGAGGGAGAAGCATTCTTCTGAGCAAGAGAAAGCCCACTGGAGGTGGCTTTGCTTTGTTGTGCCCACTTCAGAAAAAGATCAAACTGCCAGCTCCATGAAGCTTCCAAAGGAAGCTTCAGGCAGGAGGAGGAGGAGGAGGAGGAGGAGGGGCTAGTCCAAACAGGGTGTATGGAGGCTCTCGCAGAGCTGCAGGGCCAAGATCTTTACAGCTAGTCAGATATGGCCCTCTCACAGATGGCCTCATTTCTCTGAACCAACCCAGGTCCCTTGCAGATAGATGGGCAAACATCTAGTCTGAGGAGCCGTTACCAGTATCCACATAGGACCCCTTCCCTCCCCGAGGGCTCTTGTCCTTCAGGTTCCCAGGGACGAGAGCAAAGTTGATGCAAGGAAGTCCTCGAATAGGCAGCACTTTAATTTAAGCTTAGGAGGGGCCTCAGCAGCCCACAAATCCCCCAGTGCACGGAGCTTTGAGGCAAGTGTTCAGCCCGTTTGTTCTTTTAGAAACCAGCCTTGGAAGTCAGCGTTATTTGTTTCCGAAAGGTAGGCGCAATCAGGTGGGTGGTCTTTGCAGTTTCTGTGCTTTGATTCCCTGCTTTTCTTTTCAGGACCACTGAGGGGTTTATTTTCCCTCTCCCAGCAGTGCTCCGGGGCTCGGCTGAACACTGCATCTGTGTTGGGTTTTCCCACAGGCCCCTGCACAAGAAGTCCAGTTGCCTTCAGAAAGCCCTGGCGGCCCCGTGGGGGGAGCTGGTTGCAGCTGTGTGCCCCCTCCCTTTTGCAGCAGGGCTTTGATCCATTTTTATTTTTTTGAGGGGGCTGTGTGCAGCCTGACCTCCCATCTCCAGCTTCTCCCAGGTGGAAAGTTCTGTTCAGCCTGTCTGTGGCTTCAAAGACTCTGCCCCTTCGGGCTGGGACAAGTCTGATAATGGCTCCCATTTTGCTGTTGTGTGATCTCTCGGCAGCCCTATCTTTCAGTTGACAGGCTTTTGCTTGTTTGGTCGGGCTGCTGCGGCCAAAGCGAAATCACCTTTCTGGTTGAGGAAGCACATTGACATTCGTCTTCTCCCATTGAGGCCCTTTGACGGCTCAGACATGGCCTTCTAGCCCAGACAAAGGTGACCGGGCCAATGGCAACAGGCACCTGTCCAGTCAGAGTCTGGGCATTGGGCAGGGCAGACATCTGCTTGAGCCTGCAACTCAAGAGGAACACTCAGTTTGGCACTTTTAACCTCTGAAGCACACAGCTTAATGAAAGCCAAGGATTTCTGCTCCAGTTCCCTGAAGAAATTCAGCCATGGCGGCCAAAGCAGCATCCTGTTCATTCTGTGCTTGCCCTTGAACCTGGGGCACAGCCCAGACTCCTAAAGTTGACTACAGTTCCCGGGAACTTGAGAAGCAGGCAGTGGGCCGGTGTTATTCAGGACCTCCCTTGCTGGCCTGTTATTTCTGACAGTGTGGCCTTACAGGCTCAATTCTCAGCCCAGGGCATGGACAACAGCTAACGTGGCCCTTCCAAAGCCTATTTCTAGTTCCTGTCCCAAACTGTTTTCATCCACCAGTCCCCAGGGCTGAGTCAAAGGACAAGGGCTGGGCCACCCATGTGCTGTCGCCGGTCTGCAGAGGCTGCTGCTTCCCTGGAAGACCAGCTGACTGCTCCTCCCCGGCAGATGGGGGAAGGCTGCACGGTGCCCTCTGGTTTCCACGCATTTAAAACGAGGGTGGCTAGGGCAGCAGGAGAGCATCCTCCTTCCTTAGCCTGATAGCAAGTGCTCTTCCTTTCAACTGTACTCAAAACAACCAGGACAGAACAATGCACACAGGAGGAGGCCCAAGGGGATTTATCGTGTGGTTGGCCCACAGCAGTTCCCTCTTGGACTTTATCTCCTACAGAGGTCTGTGTGGGAGGAAATCTGGCCGGCTGAGCTTGTCTCCCTCCCTGGAGTGGAGAGAAGTGGCCATATTGGCCTCACCCAAGCCTCGTCCATGCCAGGGCAAGGAGACCTGAGCCATCTTCTAAGACTCTGAAACGCCCCCACTAGAGTGTAACTCCGCAAAGGGGGGACTCCAAAGGGTGTCACTGTGCCCACGCCAGGACTGACCTAAGCTTTTCTCCCCAGCCAGGGTCCTCCTCTCTACTCCTGGTGATAGAGCTTTCTAGATGTGTGTCGTCTGTTGATAGAAAAGCAGGGGACAGACGCAGCAGTGGACACTCCCAATTTCTTACAGAAGAGAAGTCACTTGCCTAGAGAGCTGACCACCCCTCAATGGCTGAGGAAGGAGAAAGGACCTCAGAACCTTGAGGCTAAGGGGAACTTGGCTGGTCCCTGTAAAAATAGATGTTTTTCCACCATGTGCTGTTAGTAGCATCTGACCAGACCATCTCCTCAGCATCATTTTATTTATTTGTGTGTACACGCATGTGCACATATGCTAGTATGTACACCTTTGTATACAGGCATGTATGTCGACTGCATGCATATGTAGAGTACCACAGGAGGAAGTAGTGCTCTCTGCCTTATTCCTGGGAGTCAGGGTACCTCATTGACTCTGGATCTTGCAGTGTTTTGGCCAGGCTAATGGCCAGCAAGCTCAATGATTGTGCTGTCTCTGACCTTCCCTAGTCCCAGGGTTAGAGGTATATGTGGCCACACATGGCTTTGACATGGCTGTTGGGATCTAAACTGAGGTCCTCATGCTTGCTATTACCCACAGAGCCATCACCTTGGCCTTCCATGTCAGCATTCTTAATGTCACTCAGTCCAGACCCCAAGACTTCACTGCCAAGGAGAAACTCCAGTGTCATTGCTGTGGCATTCAGACACTAAAGAAAGCTGTGCCCATCTGGCAGCTGGGCACTGTGGGATGGCGGACCACTGCTCTTTGGAGCTTGAGCCTTTACAATGCTACAAATTGAACATAGGAAGACCTGGGTTCAATATCTGGCTCCAGCAGCATTCACCAAGGGTTCTAGACTAGGTGACCTGACCTCTCCCAGCCTCCATTTACACATCTGTGAGACACTATGAACCTCAGAGGACTGTTCTGAGACCTAAATGAGATCACGTCTGTGATGTCCCTGTACATCTGAGCATTCCTCAGTGTGGTCATTGTCATTACCCCCCTTTCAAACAGCCATGCAGATCCAGCTGACTGACCTCCTTTTTTCTGAGTTGCATCCTCAGAGAACAGTGTGCCCTACACTGACATAAGGAACAAATACAGGGGAAGGAAGAGTCAGCAGCACAGAGATTAAGAAAGCCCACCTGGGACACCAGCAGGAAACCTGGGACAAACCTGGACATAACCAGATTTTTTCTCTCCAGCCATGTCACCTCTCAGGACTGGTTTCCAAGGGCTTCAGGGACAAACTGGCACACATGAGATGGCTTTAGCTCACTAGACATGTATTCTCCCACAGATATGGAAGCCAGATGTCTAAATGCAAGGTGTTGCATTCTTTCTGGGGGTGTGAGAGACTCTTGTCTTTCCTGGTGGTTCCAGGTGTCCCCAGACTGAGACCTTTGTCTGCCTCTGTGGCCTCGCTTCTTCCTCCTCTTGAGTGCCTATTACAAGGACACCTGTCCTTCACTAGAGACACATGGTCTCAGGATGATAAAACTGCAAGACTCTTAACTTGATTACAGTTACAATGACCCTTTATACAAATAAGGTCACATTTACAAGTTACAAGTTACAGGGGATACATCTTTTGGGAGAATCACTCTTTGAATGTATCACTAACCTTGCAAACTATCCAGGTACATTAAAACTAAAAGGCCACAGCAAGTGTTCTTCGCCCCGTGATAATATCCCTGGACCTCCACTTGGCTCCAAAAAGGGAGTTTGCCTTCACCCTCACAGTAAACCCTTTGTCAGTTAGCAGGGAACTAAGACAAGTTCTTCTCAACCTATGGAAAGGGGCAGGAACCCTTACACCCATGGGTGGGTTTCAAGCCGGCGCTGCATTCTGGGGTCTCCTTTCTTAGCCAGATACACTGGGGTTTTGAACTCTGCTTTGCCCTGAGGCTGGTGAACAAATAGTGAGGACTTGCTATCCCTGTATCTTCTTGCTGGGCCCCAAGCAGACCCTTTACCCTCTCTCTACTGCCTGCCATTGTCCCCAGGCCCAACACTAAATTGTTTCCCATAGCTTGCTCAGCCTGCTATCTTACATAACCCAGGACCACCAGTACAGGGGAGGCACTATCCAAAATGGGCTGGGCCAGCCCCTCCCATATCAATCACTTATTAAGAAAATGCTCTATATACTTGTTTGCCTACAGATTAAAGAGGCATTTTCTTTATTGAGAGTCCCTCTTCCCAAATGACTCTAGCTTGTGCCAAGTTGACATAAAACTAGCCATTACCACCCCCCAACACACACACACACACACACACACACACACACACACACACACTCACTCACTCACCATGATGATTCTGTAGCTACCAAGCTAGGATGGAAAGATTATAATACAATCATAGTCTTCCAGTCAAATACTATTCTACAGAACTTTAACAGACTCAGCTGTAAGCAAGCCTATAGGACATTTTCTTAATTAGTGATATATGTGGGAGGGCCCAGCCCATTGAGGGTGGTGTCAGTTCTGGCTGGTGGTTCTAGGTTCCATAAGAAAGCAGGCTGAGCAAGCCATGAGGATCAAGCTAGTAAACAACACCCGTCCATAGCTTCTGGACTAGCTCCTGCCTTAAGTTCCTGTCCTTCTTGAGTTCCTGTCCTGACTTTCTTTGCTGATGAGCTGTGCTGTGGGAGCATAAACTGAACAAACCCTTTCCTCCCCAAGTTTCTTTGGTCACGGTATTTCATCACAGCACTATGATTCTTAACTAAGACAATAACTTTTCTTTTCCAGCGGGTTTTTATTTTCTTTTTGGCATTCCTCCTATTTCTGTTTTGCAGATGTCAACAAGTCCTATGGAGAATTCAGTCTTTACACACATTTGGCCTCTCTGGACCATAGGCTAACAAAGTTGTCCTCTACCCTGCCCTCCGCCTCCCCATGTTCACTGGGACCTGGCTAAGGGTAAGAAGGTTGCTATGACCCAACAGTGCTGTGACCAGGTGGTATTGGTGACTAACTGGAATGTCATTATAGCTACATATAACACATACATTGACAATGACATCTCAGGTCTGTCCCATGCTTAGCCCAGGATAGCGATGGGAAAGGTTGTCTCTGAACCACTGTGACACTTCTAGCCGAAGGCCACATTACCTTTTCTCCTTCTGTTACATGTGTTTGTGTCTTTATGCACATATTGTGTGGTCTGCATGCACGGAAGCCAGCCCTTTCAAGAGTGTTGCTTTAGAATGTGGCTCCTGGTAGGATGAGAGCTGGCCTGTGTTCACGACTTGCTGGTGGGAATGTGAAAAGGTTCCATCACTGTTCAAGACAGTATACTGTCTGGCTTCTCAGAAACTGACAAAACCAAACCACCACACAACCCAGTAAGTTAGCTCCTAGGCATATACCCCAAAGAACTGAAAACTGGGGCTCAAATAAATATGCCTTTATAAACTCATAACAGCTTTATCTCCAAGAGCCCAAAACTAGAACCAGCCCCACAATGTTGACTCGTGGTTGGATGGGTGAGCACCATGTACCTCACAGTGGAGTAGTGTTCAGTTGTGAAGGAATGATGCAGGAATTATGCTACAGTGTGGATAAATCTTTTAAAAATTTAATTGATTTTTTGAGAATTTCACACATGCATACAGTAGATTTTTGATCATATCTATCCACACTCTTCCCCCAGCTCTTTCCAGATCCCTCCAGCTCTATCCCATTTTTGTGTCCTCTTAAAAAAGAATTTATTTTATTTTTAATTATCCATGTATGTGCATGCATGTATGCATGCATGTGCTCATGCACACACATGAGAGTAGGTGCCTCAAAGGGCACCAGGTCCCCTGGAGTTATAGACTGTTGTGAGTGGCCCGCTGTGGATCCAAACCTGAGTCCTCTTTAGGAGCAGCAAACACTCTTAACTGCTGTACTATCTCCAGCCCTATTCTTTTTTCCTTTCTCTCTTCCTTCCTTCCTCCCTTCTTCCCTCCCTCCCCTTCTTCCTCCTTTCTTTCTAACTAATCCACAGAGTTCAATTCGTGTTGCCCATATTCACATGGGTGTGAGAGCATCCATTGGACCATGGTCAGGAACCATACCCCAGAGACAATTTACTCTCCTTTTCCAGCGGCCACCAACAATCAGCGGCTCCTCTGCCAGGAGTGGGGGCTTGTAAGTCCCTCCCTAGTGATGAACCTTGTTAGTGGAAGAAGCCATACACAAAATGTCACATGTGGGACTGCTCTCCTTCTATGAAACATCCAAAGCAGGTAACCCAAAAAGACAAAGTAGACTGGTGGTTTCTTAGAGCTGGGAGTAGCTGTGTAATGGTTAGGGGTGGTGAGAAACATTCTAGAAGTAGATTGAGGAAGTAAATGTACCAAATACCACTAAATTGTGCTCTTTTAAATGGCTGACTGCACAATATGTGAATTTTAAGGGAATAAAATTTAAATGTCAAAAAGAAATAAGAATAATCTAAGTGTGTGCTGTCTATAGACACCCCAAACCCTTTTACATTGTCTAACTGGGGTGTCCGTGTGCCCATTTTCAATACCTGCACCAAACCAGTTCAGAGTGATGATTGCTGCCACACTCAAAAGATTAGCACCACTAAGCCCCATTCCCTCAAGTCTGGTGACTAAAGATGAGTCTCCACAGCAGCGAGCCAGCATCCTAGCAGGGAACAATGGGTGTGGGTGAGAACACCTGAGCCAGACTGCTGTTTCTCAGCCATTTGCTCTCTGGTAGTAAAGTGGGTTTTCTGGGCAAGAAGAACAGGTCTTTAAGAATTTTGACAGACTTCAAGAAGAAACTGAGTGCAATTAAACAGGACTCCTAGGGGGAAAGGTACCGGGCTCACATAATACCACCAGGGTTTTATTTGAAATTGTTGTTGCAGGAAGTTTGGGAGGAAGAAAGTTTACATCCAGGCTCTCTGCTCCCATTTCTGCTTCATTTGGGGAGTTCTGAGATCTTCTAGTCAGAAGATTTGGGACATCAATGAGCAAAATGCACAGAATGAGAACCAGGCATGAAGACTGTGCCATTAGCGAGGGCTAAAAGTCGGAGTCTGGAAACTGAATTCATCAACACATTATTCATAGCTAGGTCTGCTAGCTGGAGAAGAGACCCGATCCTCATCTTGCCGACAGGGTAGAGACATTGTGGCCATACTGCAGCTTTAAACAAAGGTATTCTGGCTGTGAGAACATTGAGGTATGGGAGAGGCCTCTCAGAGCTGGGGATGTTTTGAGTCCAGTGTTGAAAGCAGATGGATTCAGTGTCCCCACAATACAGGGCATGAGCTCAGCACCCATACCAGCCCAGAGGCATGAAGACTCATGGGAGGAGACTGTATATGTCAAGGCCCTGCTGGGAAAGGCTTTGCATTCAACCTAATTCTTTGTGCTGACATTTTCTTTTCCATAGAAACAACAGTCATATATTTGTCAAGCATCACTTCCTGTGAGCCTTTCAGTAGCCACCTTCATACAAACGAGGACAATGAGGTTCCAAAATGTTGAGTCAACTGCCATAAAGAAGGGCACAGCACTGGAACCCACAAACCCCTAGACAAGGTTTTCTAGAACTGAATGGTTCCTTTCTGGGGATGTGCAAGAGGGAGTGAGTGTGACCCCACTTTGTGTCCCCCTGGGATGATGTGTATGCCCTTTGACAGCTGGTTCTGGTTCCTTTTCAACCAACAGTTTGCTTTTTTGGCTAGAGCATCCTGTCCCTTCCAGTGCAGCCTGGAGGAGGAGGAGACCCAACCCCTGGCCTTCCTGGTCTCCAGAGCTTAAAACAAGAGCCCTCTGCCATCGGACATCCTTGCCATTTCCAGCTATTGAGCGTAATCAGGTGGGCCAGGATCTGATTTCAAAGCCAAAAGTAAAGGACTCAGAGGAATCCTCTTTCCCATTGCTCCAGTGGAAGACAAAGGCTTTGAACAAACAGGATGCCAGAGCCACAGAGAGCACTCTCCAGCAAGAGAAGCAGGCAGGATGTAGGGCTGGAGCAAGGGCCTGGGAGCCTGGGTATTGGCACGTGTACAATTCTGCCCCAGAGAAACAAGAAACAGAACAAGACGACAGACACAGAAGCTCAGCCAACTCTAGATATCACAGAGACCCCATTCTGCCTCGCAGGAGAGAAGAGCAGCACTGGGGAATCAAGAGGAATGCCCCAAGTGATGGCGTGAAGGTAGAAAAGAAGTCTACTGGTTGCTGGTTACAGCCTAAGCATGGGTCCTGGGGAATCCATTTATTTCCCAGTTTCTTTCTTTTTGTCCTTTGGAAACAGGGTCTCACCACATGGCTGGCATGAAACTTTTGTACATGAGGTTGGGCTTGGACCTGTGATATTCCTGTCCAAGTTTCCTGAGCAGTGGGAATAAAAACATGTGCCATCATGCCTTGCTATTTCTGCCCGTTTTTATCTCTTATCCCAAAATTTGATCATTGGGCTTGGGAATCTATATGCAGTTAGGCCTCCTAAACATTGGCCTGTAGAGAGTTTAGAGTCATTCAGAGAATAAGACCCTTCCTAGGGGTATATGTGTCTAGGGAATATCCTCTATATTCCTTCTCCTCTTTCCCGCTGTCCATTGTATATGAGAGAGAAATCAGTGATGAAAATAAGTGTCTACTAGGACAAGAACTGACAGTAAGCAAAGGTCATCGAGGACAGCAAGGACAGGAAGCAGCTCACAGGAGGAGGAGAGGTGCCACCAAGGTGGCTGACTCTCTTGATGATGGCGGAACTTAGGGGTACATGCTCCCAGTTTACCATCGATCAGTGAAGGGGACTTGGAATATTGTCTACTGGGATTTCTGGCTCTTACAGTGACTGGGGTGTGTGCCTAATGTTTCTGGAAGGATGGCTGTCTTCTCCTACATAAGGCAACCTGCTGAGTGATAATCTTCTTGTACACTGTAAAGATTTGTCACTTGAATTGGCTTAATAAAACGCTGATTGGCCAGTACCCAGGCAGGAAGTATAGGTGGGGCAACCAAACTAAGGATGATGGGAAGGAGAAGGGTGGAGTTAGGAGTCACCAGTGAGATGCAGAGGGAACAGGAGGAGATGAATGTGCTATGCTAATAAAAGTGCTGCTATGTGGCAGAGAATAAATAAGGAATATGGGTTAACTTAAAATGCAAGAGTTAATTATTAATAAGCCTAAGCAATTGGCTGAGCATTTATAAGAAATATTAAGCCTCTGTGTCAGTTATTTGGTACCAGGTGGTCAGGACAGGAAACATCTGTTTACAACATCCCCATTCTACTGAAGAACAAGCCCAGCCTTTTACTAATAAAGCAGTCTGGATGGAACTAGTCATTTCAGACACTAGCATTTTAACTTAGAGTCTTTCCAAGATATATTTGCTTATTGGGTGTGTGCTGTGTGTGTGTGTGTGTGTGTGTGTGTAGTGTGTATGTGTGTGCGCATGCGCACACACACATGCACGGGTTCTCTCCTCCTGCCACAGGGATTCTAGGGATCTCTCAGATCATAAAACTTGGTGACAAGCTCCTTTACATGATGAAACATTTGACCAGACCCAACCTAGAATCTTTGAACATTAAATCTTGGAAGGAATGTCAAGCAGAGAATCCAGTTTTAAAGGCCATAGTTGGTTCGACATGAAATAAGCATCCCCAAAGACAAAGCCCACCTGACATATGTGGACCATCATTCGACCTGAAGGAGACCCTGAAACAAACTCCACATTCTGCATGAGTGAGAGCACAGAATCTGGCACAATAAAATTTTGGACCTGCCTTCTCCTGGGCCAGGAGTTCTAAGAGGATGAGCTACAGGAGCTGCCTCTCTTCTGTGAAATGGGTCAAGGACATGTGTGAGGTTGTTTTGTCAGATAGGTGGCATGTGACACTTCTGCAAAAGCAATGACATCACTCGCTGCTAATAGTGAGTGTGTGGGAAGCACAGCGAGCATGCTGCATAAGAATGATTTCAATCCCTGCAACATGAAATAGAAGTGGGACACTTCCAGAGTGATGCTCGGTGTGAGGGCTGTGGAGGAATTCTAACTACATTAAATGGACCCTTCAAAGTTGCTGGTTTTGGACTGGGTAGGGGAAACAAGCAGATACCATCTGAATTTTTCTTAAACGAGAGATTTGATGAAGCAAGTAACCTTCACAGAAACTTGAATTCTGGGGGAGATGTGTGTGTGTGTGTGTGTGTATGTGTGTGTGTGTGTATGTTTGTGTTTTCATATGTGAACATTTGCTAACATGTGTGAAGGGGTGTCATTTCTCAGCACCTTTTTTGGTTGTTTGTTTCTCAGGACAGTCTCTCACTGGTCTAGAACTTGCCAAGTCGCCAAGCATGTTAGGACGGTTGGCCAGCCTTGGGGATCCACTCACCTGTCTCTACCTTCCAAGGGCTGGGATTACAAGCTTGCTACACCACAGTCATGTCAGGTTTCTTTAAATGTGCAGATTGAACTCTGTCCCCAACTGAGTCATCTTCCCAGGCCCTCTGAGGAAATCTGAGCATAAAGCTGCAAGGGCTTTTAGAACTCGATTTATGACTCAAGATGAATGGCTCTAACTCCAGGGTCATCCTGCCCATGTCAGGGAAGGAAAACATTAATCAAAAGGTGACAGGAGATTCACTCCAGGTGAGCCAACTGCACAAAGGGAAGCAATGGGCCCAGGTGGAGAAAGAATATTTCTCTTGTGTCCCATGAGGAGGAACCTCTAAGAGATGGTCTAACTTGGTTCTTTCTTCTTCTTCTTCCTCCTCCTCCTCCTCCTCTTCTTCCTCTCTTCTTCTTCTTCTTCTTCTTCTTCTTCTTCTTCTTCTTCTTCTTCTTCTTCTTCTTCTTCTTCTTCTTCTTCTTCGTCGTCGTCGTCGTCGTTGTCTTCTTCTTCTTCTTTGTCGTCGTCTTCTTCTTCGTCTTCTTCTTCTTCTTCTTCTTCTTCTTCGTCGTCGTCGTCGTTGTCTTCTTCTTCTTCTTTGTCGTCGTCTTCTTCTTCGTCTTCTTCTTCTTCTTCTTCTTCTTCTTCTTCCTCTCCCCCTTCCCCCTCTTCCTTCTCCTCCTCCTCCTGAGTGACTAGACAGACTTATACAAAACTGAACAAGCTGCCTAAACTTGAACCTTGGGGCTGCTGAGATGGAGCTAATTCCTGCCTCAGAGAAGCTTGCTAGGCTGATAAACACACACTGGCTAGCCCTTCAGACTTGCCAGCACCGGTATAAGATACTGGGGAGACAGCGACAATTTTGTGAGGTCACATATAATACACTGGGGGGGGCAATTCAACCTTGTAGTTGCTCAACACATGTCCGTTCCCTCCCTTTAGTATCTGTGCCACCTGGGAACTTACTGTTCACAGTTCCTTGTCGCAGGCCTTCAGACCTCATGGTACACAGCACTTTATATCCTCAAAAATGGTTTCACACAGAAGGACAACGTTTGGCGTTTTCCTACTTGCTCATTGGAACTCTAGGCATTCTGTGGAGGGCATGCAGGGAGGGTGTGGGTGATCTGTAGCTCACACTGCCCTTCATCTAAGGTGACCATTCTTGTATTGGCTTTCTACCCTGCATTCTACAGGGCCCAAGGACACAGCAGCAAATGGATCAAAGATGGCTGCAGTCCAGAGCCTATACAATAGCATGGGAGACACCCAATGAGTGGTAAACACAGCAAGCTATTTATTACCTTGTGTGCAATAAGTGTTTCAGGAACATAAATGTGAAGCAAGGAGGGCTGTGAGTGTAAGCAGGATGGATGGCATGGAGAAGGTAACAGAGGTGGGAGAGTCACACAGTAATGGGGAGACTGGGAGGGAGAGAGTAAACAGCCATTTGGCTGAAGCATGGAGTCAGGGCAGGAGAAAAAAAAAAGACAAGGAAGAAGGTGCTGGTGGGTGCCCTGTTGGGGACTGAGTATAAAGGCAGTCACTTCAGCGTTTGGGGCAGAGGAAAAAGACCTTTGGATTCATGTCACAAAACAGAATGGTTTGCAGCAATAACCCAGTCTTCGGCCTCCATAAGATTACAGAAAGGTGGGGAAGCTTTACTTTTCTGTGCTGTGATCTTCTCGGGCATCTTGGCAGATGAAGAAGGTGATTTCTGCCCTGTGTCACTGAGAACTGTCCCTTGAGGAAGTTTACAGTGTTATCTGAGGGTCCAGGAGACAAGAGGCTGAGAATTATGTCCTCATAGAGCCTGCACTTGGTCACGAATATGTGGCTGGACACCGAGGGCTGTGTACCTTTCCTGTCTATTTGAGGATCATTGTCATGGAGAAAAAAGTCTGGAGAGACTTTGGTTTGGGAAATTAGTATTTTATTTACTAAGGTTATACATTAAGAGAAAAAAAGGAAAAGGAGAAGTTTCCCTTAGCTCAAATCACTTTCTGAATCTTACCGGATCCCAGATATAAACCACAGCAAGTCAGTGAACCTGTGTGGATGTGGACCAGGCCTTCCCATTCAAAAGATCCTTCCCTGCCTCGTGCCTCAACAAGGACCCATGCACTCCACTAGGCACATCCCACACCATATATTCCACATCCACTCACCCAGGGAAAGAGGATCCACCTGAAGAAGTCTGGGTAGAGTTGCGACTTGGCCAGACACTGAGTAGACACAGACAGGCCCTCAGCCAGGTCTGGGGCTCAGGCCAGGGGCCTTTGGGGACGGGCTTCCTGGCAGGCCCAGGACCACTGGAAAGGAGTTCCTGAGGCAGCTCCAGGAACTTTGCCCTGTCCACTAGCTTCTTTATTTCTTTTTACTCTGGAGGAAAACTCACCTAGCTTTGTTTCTCCCAGGCTAATTCAACGAAGCCTTGGCGACTGGTTTCCAGCTCAAGGCTCCTCGGTTGGCCTCGCCCCTTCCCTTCAGGGGAAGGCTTGCTGCACTGCTGCCTCTGTCTTCTCCACACACCTTAGTGCCTCTCTCTGTCGTCCTTCAGGGTCCCCCACTCCCCTAACCCTGGTGGCACGCTGCCCTCCCTCTGTGTCACGTTTCCCACCATACCCCACACCCTTTGTGCTGAATTCGAGGTTCTCAGTACAATAGAGCTTTGACGATCAGCCCCAGTTGAGAAGGAATGTCAGCTGAAATTGATGAGGATCCCAAATAAGAGCATTTTAGAGCTCCAGTCGCTCTCACCCTCAGTCCCTGGGAGAAGTGTGAAAGTTTACATCAGCGATAGCTGATGTTGAGAAATGGGCCATAGGTTTAGAATAGAGACCCCTCTAAGTGCTTCACCAGGAAGCAGTTGTTGACAGTGAGCATACACTTTCTTTGAACAGCAGCCTTCGTGTTTCTAAAGTGGCTCACTCCTTATTTCTCTCACTAAGTTTGATCAGACTCCTCACAATCCACTAGTATTAGTTTGAGATCCCCCCCAGTAGAGACATTTTTTCCTTCCAAATTCTCCAGAAATTCTACTGGTAAAAAAATTAAAATAATAGTAAACTAAAATGTTTGGGTGGGGGTTGCTTTTTGAGCCAGGGTTTCCTATCATCCACTCTAACCTTAATCCATAGCTGAGGCTGGTCTAGAACCCCGGGTATTCCTGCTTCTTCCTCCTGAGTGCTATAATTATAGGCACATAGGCAGGCACCTCTATGTTCAGCCTTAAAATCTTAAAAATAATAAAGCTGTTTATATCACTTTATTGAAAGCAGTGACAATGTGTTATTTCTAACAAAGTATTTAAAAAAATCCTTTCTTGATTCATTCCTGGTTTGTTCTTAGTTTCTTTTTCGAAAGTACACAGTAGTTGAGGGAGTTAGTGGCCAGCTCTCTGGTTCAATAACTTTGCACGTCTCTTCCTTCTCTGCCTTACCATGTCCCTGCCATACTGCATCCCATATATCTGCCAGGAAAATTCACCAGGTAAAACATATATGACAGATATTAATAATAATTAAATCCAGGTAAGGTTATTTGTGTGTTTGTTACCTGACTTTCTCTTGGAGTGTTTTGCAGTAAATTAAAGCAAGAAAAGAAAAACTCACCAACTTTGGGGGTGGGGTGGGAGAAGGAAAGGTCTCTCTATGTAGCTCTCGCTGTCCTGTAACGACCTCTAAGTAGACCAAGCTAGCCTCGAACGCACAGAGATGCACCTGTGTCTGCCTCCCAAATCTGGAGATTAAAGGCATGTGCTACCATGTGAGGCCCCCGCCAACTAGTAAGAAGACATCCTAAGAGTCCAGTTCTAGGCAAAGTCTCAGGTTAAGGCAACCCTTGTCTTCCTAGGGCTTCCCAGCCCCGCACTGGAGAAGGCTGATCACAGGAACAACAGTAGGGTTCAGTGGGGGTGAAGGTGGGAGGGGGTGCATGGGTCAGTGGTAAAATGTTTTCTCAGACTGTGTGGGACCTGGGGTCCCATCGCCATTACTGCCAAAGAGAAGCAATGGTTGGAGAGCATCATTTCTCAAACACATTCTTCTTGGCCCTCACCACAGTCTTCTGACATGTTCTCACTTTATAGATGAGGCCATCGAGAGGTACTAACCAGTTAGTACTAGCCAGCAGTGCTAACGCTCAGTTCTGACTCTCTTACTAGGCAGAGACTCTGTTCTAGGTGCTAGCATGTATCCATTAATCGTACCCTTACAAAAGTAGTAAGTGGTGGATTCGACTGTGCACCCAGGAAGTCCTCTCAGGGCCTGAATAGCCACATGGATCCAGCCTCACATGATCATGTGACACATAGCTTCTAAGAGAGGAAAACTGGCTCCCTCCAGGGTATGTTTAGCTGGAGAACAGATCTATTTGCCTTCATCATATCATTTTGTTGGTTTGCTTGCTTTTTTGTTTAGATTGTTTTGTTTTTCAAGACAGGATCTTTCTGTGTAGTCCTGGCTGTCCTGGAACTCCCTCTGTAGGCCAAGCTGGCCCCGAACCCACAGAGATCCACTTACCTCTGCCTCTAGCATGCTGGGATTAAAGGCGTGCACCACCAAATCTGGCCTGCACTATCAAGATTTACTTAAGACTTCAGAGATATTTTTATCTAACATTCAGATCTGTTGTGGAATATTAGTTTAAGATGTGTTACAATTGTTCATGCCGTGGAACATTTGTCTTATGATGCAAAGGTGTGTTGCATTCTTTTAGGTTGCATTTGTTTAACTCCGTGAAGCTGTGTTACTTTGCCCCCTCACTAAACCCTGTGTGCCAATTTTGGGTGATGTGACTTAAAGTTCACAGTATAGGAAGCCTATGGAATATGGAAGATACAAACCCCAAAGTATGGAAGGAATTCTCAGAGCTACAGGTCTACTGAGCCGGTTGACTGGGTTGAGCAGCTCGGTTTTAATCCAGAGATTTAGAGACTGGCTTAACCAGTGATGATCAATAATTGCTTCAGCCTTCCTGTGGGTCTCCCCAGGTGCTGTACTTAGGCTTCTGCTAGTGATAAAAAGATAGGTGGTTGCTGATTAACCCCGGAGGGGCCCAGAGGACTGGGAGAAAGCCAAGCTGGCTTCTGCTTTGTCTCTGCGTCAACCTCCCAGCTGTTAGATTGGAAATGACTGTGGAGTTTGGATGGCGGTGCTGGCATGAGAGGCTGGACAAAGCCCAGATGGGTTCTCAGGTCCCAGAGGACAGCCAATGGCAATAGACATCAACCTCAGACTCTAAATGGAATGAGCAGGGATCTGGAAGGGGTCCAGAAGGACCAGCTCTACAATCCCAGAGCAGCAGGTTTAGGGCCATAGCTAAACCTTTGCTGGCATCAGACTCCGAGAGGAGAACGTTGCCATTTTAGTGGGGAGATCAAAGTGTCAGTCACATGAAGAGTTAGACTAATGATCCACGTTGACATACCCAGGGCTCGGGGCAGGGCTTGGGTAGGTTGACTTCTACTTCCTAACTCCATAGCCACGCCGATGTATATGGAAAGACTAGAATTTGAAGGCAGGCTGCGGGGGACTTCAGTGGTCTCGTGAGGCACAAAAGATAGTCCTGTCCAGTGACGAAAGGGGAACCGAGGGTCTGCAGTTCAGCTTCCCCACCGTCCTTGGGGGGTCTGAACTCGGAGAACAACTGAGAGAAGTTGAAAGAGGGTAGTGTACACACACGACGAGTCTTCCAAAATCGTGAAGATGTGTGAGTAACTTCAAAGAGTTTCAGGTGTTTTGGGAAGATACAATTGGCAAACATTTAATCCGAAACGAGTCCTTCGGTTGCATTCCAGACTTCAGTCTGAAAGCAAATGGCTTGGGTGTTTTTAGAAACCTGGCACCAGGTATCTGGGAGCTAAATGGAGGGAGACGAGAATATTCCCCAGTTACTTGGCCAGAGTTCCCAAGTGGACATTTCTCTTTGGCTTGTGATTTTGGGGAACCTGGAAATCACTCTACGAATTGGGAGGGGAAAGGTACTGGGCCTCAGGAGGGAAACAGGGTTTTCTTTAGTAGAAAGGGTTTTATTTTCATCTCTATTTATTTGTATTCTTTTTTATTGTTGTTTTTATTTTTCAGAACAGGGTTTCTTAGTGTAGCCTTGGCTGTCTTAGCACTCACTCTGTAGACCAGGCTGGCTTCGAACTCCCAGAGATCTGCTTGCCTTTGCCTCCTGAATGCTGGGATTCAAGGTGTGTGCCACCACCGCCGGCTATTTCCTTGTATTCTTACATAACTTATATTAACAGGGTCCATGTTAACATGGACATCTGGGGTCAGGAGATGGAGAAAGGATAATTTTTGGCTGTGACAGGGTGTAAGGGACAGGTCTACAGGGACAGGATGGGGAGGGAGAAGTGAGAGACGGGGTAGCCCTGCAGAATCCTGTTAAAGGATACAGGGTGGACTAGAGTTCATCGCTGCCTTGGCCTTTCTCAACCCCGCTGATGGGCGCAGCCTTGCTCACAGCTGCTTCATTGGCAGTCGTGTTTTCAATTCTCCAGCCCACACCTGGGGCTCACCAGTGGCCAGAGGTGCTGAGACACGAGAGGAGCCTGAGCTGTCAAGTTCTTGCTTAGGAATGCTAACCAAGCAGGGCTGGGGAGGGAAGCAGCTGAAAGGCTGAAGTACAGAACTACAGACTTCAGGACACTCACACAGGACAGTGAGTTCTCAGGATGCTCCCAATCCTTAACAACAGTTTTTACCTGCGGGGATTTATACTTGTTTTCCAAATGAAAAGGGCCCGCCTTATCTCAACCGGTGTTTGTCTTCTCTGTAGGTAGGTTGCTTTGAGAAGAATGCATAGGCTGGCTGTCTTAACACAGTCAAGCCCATAGTTTACTTGGAAGTTGTTTGTACGCTTGAAATGAGGCTTTCTCTAGAAAGCGTTATGGCCTAATTTCTCCCTTTGCTCTTGAGATGTGAGAGTAAGCTAAGGCTGTGCTTAGGTCCTAAAGAAAGGAAGTCTTGGCATCTACAAAAACTGTTTTGGTCCTAAGAAGTCTTTCTTAAGTTACTAGGCTCCAGATCCATGACTTGGTGTGGGGGGGGGGGCGGGGGGAGCCCTGAAACCATGTCTTTACCCAAAGCAAGCAAAGGGGTGTGGCAACCATGTGGGCTCATCATTTCTCAGCTCTGATTTCAGGGCTCAGGAAGGCTGAACTGGATGGAAAACTAAGGACAGCTCTTGTCAATACAAGGCCTCATCTATTATGTCCCGCAGCCTCTTGGAAATGTCCCCCGGCAAGACCGCCATCGGCACTTGACTGGAAACACGTGGATGGAATCCACTCAGAGCAGGGATTCATTATTGAGAATAATGAGGGAAAGTTTTTACCCCCCTCCCCCGCCAGCTGATTTCTGGAAATCACAGGGCTTAGAGGGGATCTGAATCATGTCTAATAAGAAGGGAGGAATGGAAGCACATTTCCAGAACCTTTTCACACAAAGTCAGATTGTCCCAGGCAGTTCAGAGTCAGCTGTTTATCTTCAGAGCATCAGGCAGAGCAGGACACAATCCTTCTAAGTCACCCTTCTTTCCCAGAGTTATTGGTAGCTAAAAGCACGGAGAGAAAAGGACTAAGTTCTTTGGTCCTCTTTGGTTCTGTCTTTTTTCAAAGAGGTCTCCTTTCTTCAGCACGGCTCCACTGAGATAGTTGATATATACCAAGCGATCCAAGGGGTGGGTATACAAAAGGAGTGACTTTGGGAGGAGACCCATGCCAGGACAGTGAGGCAGATGTTTGTTGGGTCACTAGCATGGTGTTCTCTACAGGGGAGTTTGTCCTCTCCTGCTCCCTTCTGGTGAGGCTGCATGAGTATGAGGTCTGGAAGAAGTGGGGTGTGTCATTTCTTGGGGGTAGAACTTAATTGCCAGTGCTTGATTTCTCTCTGTGTGTGTGTATGCGCGCGCGCTAGTGACTAGAGAGGTTGGAGGATTCCCTGGAGTGTACAGGTTGTTACAGGTGTGTAGGAGCTTCTGCTAAGGGTCCAGGGATCTGAACTTGCATCCATTTGGGAGACCAGCAAGTGCTCTTGGTCACTAAGCCATCTTCTAGGCCTCTTGGTCACTTTTTAAATCCCCATCCACCATCAAAGTGGCAATGTGGACAGGGATGTTGTCACTGAAGTGCCACAGGGAGTCATCCCATGGATTGGAGCGTGTCCAGAGTCTCTTAGGCTCACTCAGACTTTAAGTCACTGGTATTTGGGCAGCAAAATCAAATCTCTCATGATTTATACTTGGTCATTTGTTGACTTTCTTTCTTTCCAGGACTGTATGGGGTGCTGGGAAGTATGTTTCATCTGATATTTGTTTTCAGCAGAATTCAGAGACGCAGGCATTGTGTTCTTTCAGTCTTGGCGTATTTGGCTGAGAATTATGATGGATCCTTCCATCTACCTGAAAAGAGCCCTCCACTGTTGAAGTGTGAACTTTAGAGGAGTAAGGGTGGTCCTTCCATAGCTACTGAACCAAAGTGATGTCCGTGAGACTGAAACCAATCTTTATTGACTCTCCCAGGTGGTGCTAGGACCCAAGATCATTGAGTCCTGGATCATTTCTCCATCATGGAGAAAATGCTATCTTTTCTTCACCTATCACAAGGTCCATAGCTGACGTTCCTATAAAAAAAAAAAAAAAGCAAGCTAGACACGAGAATGGTTTATATATTTACTTACTTTATTCTTCTTTCAAACCAAAGGTATCTATTAAGTGATGCAGAACCCAAAACGTGTGTGTGTGTGTGTGTGTGTCTGTGTGTGTCTGTGACTCTGTGTATGTCTGTGTCTCTGTATGTCTGTCTGTAGACACTGGAGTAAATATGTCCTCAAAAGAGACAAAAAGATACAGCTCTTGCCAGACCCAAGACCACCCCCAAAGAAGGGCAGAAGAAAGGAGGGAGAAGGGAAGACAGAGAGATCCTCCCGAGAGCGCCTATTGTTAGGGGCAGGTTCTTGCAGCCATATTTTTGGGGCTCTCCAGCCTGAAGATGGCTGCCCTGCCGGCATATGCAAAACTGATTTACTTGTGACCCCTGAGAAGTGGAAGTGAAGCCAATTACTGGGGACATGAAAAGACCAGTAAGGAGAGGGGAAGAGAGGTGTTACTGGGAAGAAAAGGGCCAGCATGAGAGGTAGCTCCAGCTAGCTTGGGCCAGCCAGGCATTCCAGTCCAAACAGATGTTGTCCTGCTAATACCAATTTAGGGAAGCATGAGAAGAAATATCCACCTCCTTCTCAACCAGGCATGGCAGACAGATCTGGGAGAGCCGGCTCTGATAAGATTCTTATGCAACTGGCTTTTTGTCAGCTGTCCAAGGATCTTACCTATAGGTTTGAGTAAAGTGTCTCAGTCTCCCTATGCTGGGCACCAGAAACTGTAGGCAGGAATCATTGGTACTTTTTCCTTCCCCATGGCAAGACCTCTAATGGCAAAAGGCAGGTTAACGAGAGAAAAGCAAACACATCTATCTAATATGTTATATGACACAGACTCCTTAGAAATGGAGACCCAAAGAAACAGGAAAACAAGTGGATTTTGTTTTTCTTTTTAAAGAGAGTGGGTAGAAGTCTGATTGGAGGTATGATCTAATGGCAGTAAGCTAGGAGCAGATCCAGCTGGCCTGCTGGCTCGTAGTCTCCTCTTCAACCCCACGCCTTGGAGAGATAAGAACATTCCTTTCCTCAGGGCCCAGGGAGGGCACCTCTTGGAGGATGTCTTTATGGCCTACTTCAGGGGAAAGCTGGCTAGGTTTTATGACCTGTTTAGGGGAAAGGAAGAGAGAGGGGAAGACATCAATCTTCCTTCTGTTGTTTCCTTATATATGGGGCTAGTGTATACCAAACCTCATCAACATCTTCTCAAATATTCCTTTCTTAAGCTGGCCAGTTTGTGTCATAAGAATGCATGAGAAATTTACATTTAATTAGCTTGGTTTGCACAAAGCATTCTATGGAAAAACCACAAGTTCTTGAAATGCCCCTCACTGGGAGGAAGCACATGGCTTCAGATTGGAGTAGTGCTTGGCAGCTTCTTCCAGACCTACACAAATCCTCCTGGTTCCCTCACGCCTGGCATGCCTGCTGGCTCCTCAGGAACAGGCTTCCAGCCCAGCAAGATGTCCTTGTGCTTTCCCTGTAGCACAGGGCTTCACTATTATCTGTCATGTGACTTCATTCCATTTTGTAGTATAGTTATTAGAATGAGTTTCCTTGTGATTCGTTTACTGAGGGGAGCAAATGTTCTATTGCTTTATATTGTTACGTACTCAATAATTACTAAGCTGTTAGCGGAGTCAGTCTCTCATCACCCTCACCTCACATTTTGCATAGCACTCTCTTGGGTACCAATAGGAGGCAAGGAATGAGACATGATGCTTATTCTACCTCCTATGACTTTGAAAATCTCTGAAGGGGGAGCAGGCAGTGATTCCATAGTTTGAGGCCACCAATAACTTTGATGGTAGGTTGCCAGAGGCTGGAAAGATTGTTGTTAACAATAATTTTATAGTTGGGTATGGTGGTGTACGTTTTTAATCCCAGTAACCAGGACGTAGAGGTCAAGGTCAGCCTGGTCTATGTAGTGAGTCCCAGGCCAGCCAGGGCTACACATTTATTCCTTTTCCTTCCTCTTCTTCCTCTCTCTCTTGTTCTTTTTGTGTGCGCAATGTGTATGTGTAGAGGCTGGAGGACAACTTAGGGGAGCTGGTTTTTTCCTTCTGACATGTGGGTTATGGGTTCAAACTCAGGCCATCAGACTCAGCGGCAAATATCCTTACCCACTGAGCCACTTTGCCAGGCCTGGGAAGATTCAACACTTGAATTTGAAGGTGCTTAAGCCCCCAAACATTTGCACTGAACCAGCTCAATCTGAGACTTTGCCTAGGAGCCTCAGGGCAGTGGGAACTGGTGGGCTGGGTGTCCAAGGGGAAGAACTGAATTATCCCATGGGTCACCAGTTGATTTATTTGCTAATTGAGTGGTCCAGCTCTGGGCTTCAACTCTAAAGAAATCACTTCATCCTTTATTAAATTCTGCAAGAATCTTACTCTTTGTTCTGCAAGGCTACACACAATATACCAGTGGAACGTGAATTTATACTTACAATAGTTACGCCACTAATGACCTTCCAAACAACACTAATACCATGCATGCTTTGCTTCGAAGCTGGATCCGAGCCTGTCAGTGAGTTCTGAGGCCATCGACCTCCCTCTGACACACGAGCAGACCCCCACCTCCATGCCCGCCTCCAGTGTCCCCCATGGTTCCATGCTTTCAGTTGTGAATCAGTTACTCTTTGGAGACCCCAATTCTTTTGCACCTATTCTTTTTATTTGCTGGACAATACTTTATTCGGAAATGTTCCCTTCTGTAATTACAAATCTTGTTAGTCCTCCTCCTCCTCTCCCCAGGGGGATTGTGGGGTTTAATTAATTAATGTGGTTAAACCGCTTTGAGGTGCATGGGTGAAAGGTGTTATGTAAGTGCAAATTATTATTATGGCTGCTGATACCCCACCGTGGTGCAGCCCCTAGCCCTCCACATCTAGAGACTGGACAAAGCCTTCTTCATCTTCACCTTCCCTTCCCGGTCTGAAATCACAGTTGCCATCTCAATGGCAATCAACCAATTAATCCTCATTATGTTGGCTTCCGTTTCCTTTTTGCAGGCAGCACTCGTCTTGGTCTTGTTTCATTTCACAAATCACACCCCCATCAGCTCTAGACAAAGGTTACAGTATCCCTACGGACTCTCTTGGCCTAAAAGGAAAGGGAGAGAGAGAGAAAGAAAAGGAAAGTTAAAAAGAAAATTTCTTGAAATGTACTAGCTTCCCATTAGTAATCTAAATAAAGCATTTCCTGCAGCAACATCTCCCTCCCCCAGAGCCAACCCTGGCATGTCCCAGAGACAGCCCAGCCAGGGTTAAGGTTCAGCAACTCTGGCTTGACTCCCAAGAGTCATATACAAAAGGGGAAGTCTGTACTGGGTGGGAAAGGACCATCCAAAGACACAGGAGCCCCTTTTTGGGTTTCTGTTACCCCCAAGTTTTCTCTGAGAAAGCCAGCTGCCACCTGTAGCCTCAGGAAACCCTCACAAAGGCCCAGATGTTTTATGCTACACCTAGCATACCACAACCCTGAACAAATGCCCAGGACTTCACTATGATGATAGCCATTGAAAACAGCCCTGTGGGGGAGACTTGGCCTCTCATAGGGACGCTGCTGACCAAAACACTCCTTACAAGGTTGTGCCTCAGGCCCTTTGTTAGAGTGGATGCGGGCAAGCCTCGGGGGGTCATGTCTTCATCTGCCTTCATTTATCCTCTCTATTGAAGGGCTCCTTCAGGACATTGGTCAGTCTCTGTGGGAAATGATTTGAAGAGCAACAAAAGAATTTGGGCCCTTTGGGGGGCCTTCAGAATTCAGTAAACATCTGGACATGGAAGGCCAGGTTCTCAAGCAGTCTCGCTGGGGAGATGTCAAAAGAGAGAAAGAGCTATGTGTGCAATGCAAGCGCTTAGTTTTGTGGTGACATTTGTTGTCCAGAGGCACAGCCGCCCCAGTAGGTAGATGGAAGATTTTTCAAAAGCTCCTCTATTTGTCAGGTTTGGTGAACGCAGTTCACCCTTTGTTGGTTCTCATGGCATATGTGAGGAAAGGCAAGTTTCGCACGGCTAGGGAGCAGCGTGTGATAGGCGGTCTGATTCGGTATGGCGTATGAGAAAAAACTAAGTAAGGGGGCATAAGTCTTCCTGGTAGTTGCTCAGCATTCCTGTCACCCTTAAGGTCTGTAAAGCACTTACCAGTCAAGGTAACTTACCAGATGCTCAAGATGAGCACATTTTAATTGACCAAAGCCAAAAAGCAACCAAACAAAAAACCAAACAGAAAACACAAAGAAAACAAAATAAAAACAAATAAACAAACAAAACAGAAAGAAAGAAAAAAAAGAGGAGGAAGATGCGAAGTGATTTGCATTTCATCACGTGGGTGAGATTCACGACCTGAACTCTTGACTCCCAGCGTTCCCTTTATTGTTGAGTCAATCCATTTAGAACACATTAGTCAGCACGATTCAACGTTTGTCACTAACCAGCGTGGTGACAGAACTAATCAGCATTCCCCAGTGCCCCCAAATCTATCCTCAAACAGCAAAAGAAATTGGCCTCTGTCAAGAGACAATGGGATGCGGTTTTTGTCAGTATTAACTAGGTGAATCCAGTGCAAGTCCCCAGGTTCTCAGGCGCCTTGCCCAGTCATCCCGAGCTGGAGTGAATCTATCTCTTTATCCCTCTGGAACAGGTGTCAGTTTGTTATTGATTAAACTTATCTAACCATATCTCCTTTTGAGCTAAAAGGGACCCCTCCCCCCTTATGTCCTCTGAATACAGAGCACCCAGCTTGGTAAACAATAGATGTTCAACTAGTATGTTCTGAACTGAACTAACCATCATGGAGCTTAAATCATGTTCTAGAAAGAATACCAAGTCCTTTTGGAAGCAATTTTCAAAGAAGATCCACCTGAAATCCAGGTCTTAGAAAAAACGTTTTTCTTCTCTAGCCTTATTTCATCTGGCATTTTGTTCAGTGTTTCAGAAAACAAAAGTGTAGACAAGAAAACATCAATTTGGGGGTAAAATGTGTTTAATCTGTGACTCTGGACCCAAGTCCATACCCCACATACTAGTAGAACACATACTGAAGTTTCTGCTTTAAAAGAGATTCTGTTCTGGACAGGGTGGGGTTGGGACAGGATTTTTGATCTGATCCTTGATAGAGTAACTGACTGCTGTTGTGTGTTTTATTCTTCTGCTACAGTCTCTGGGACCAAAGAGAAAGAGACCCAGAATTTTTAATACATTCAAAATTTTATTTCAAGGCTGTAACAGCCCTAGGGTCTGTACTATTGCACCCGTAATCTCTGTAACTGACCTCTGAAGGGGACGTGTCCTTGAAATACTGGTAGTGTCCTTTCTGTACTGGTAGTAGAGCCCCTCATTTACTTGGGTACATGGCCACTCAGATTAATAGCATTATCTTGTTGCGTATTTCACCCACAGCTTGCCAGCAGCATACACGCAGAAATAAAGTGTGCAGCTTCTGGGTAATTACCCTTAAAGGAAGGGGAATGCGTTCCCTCTCACCATTGTTCTCCATCAAACCCAAATCCTGCTGCCTGGATGGAGGACATGATGCCAAGCCATTCCGGGCTAAGACGACAATGGTGATATCTGAGGTGTGATGCAGAAGTCAATAGGCTGGGTCCCTGGACAAATAGGCCAGCTCTGAGCACATCTTTCCCTTCATCCCTCCCACCCCCACCCCAGCAGTGCTGTGTGGGAAAGCAGGAGTTCTCAGCACTGTGAGGCACTATTTATCTAGGCGTTATACCCAACAAAGAAACAACCCAACTACCCTCAGGGAATTTCTCAAGGCATCATTATATCAGTATGACTGATGCAACCTTTAGTATAGAATATCAAAACTATCAAGATTCAAGATTGGGGACTGGCCTGTCAAGAGAGGCCCAGCAATTCTGAGGAATAAGCGACTGTAGGGCTTGCTGTGGCAGGGGAGAGGGCCCAAAGGCATGAGTTCCTTAAACCTCAGACTCAGGCTGCCTGCTTTGAAAGGGCTCCAGACCCACCCTGAAGGCAATGAACACAACCGTTTCCTTCCCTGAAGATGAAGTGGTGGGTGTGTACAGCTAGCTAACTTTAGAGGCAAGGAGTGACTGTCATCAGTAACCTTACTAAGTCGATGCCAGAGACACACTCGCAGTTTGGATCTCGCTAGAGGACAAGAAAGCTCACAGTCTAAAGGCAGAGTTGACAGAGGCATAGGACACGTCTGGGAAAATCAGCAGGACCCCCACAGTTATGTCCAGTTGCACAGAAACCGGTTCACTACGTTCAGAGGGAGCGTAAACTGGGAAACCTCTTCAGAGAGGAAGCAGAGGGGAAACAGTGGACCGTGTGGGTCCTCTGGAAGCCATTGCACCTCTCGTGCGCCCCCAGAGAAGCCTCAGTCCTGCCTATCAAGAGGTCTAGAAAGAGAGTCTTTGTGCTAAATAATCAAAATTTCAAAATAAATGGTGTGTGTGTTGGGGGCGGGGGTGACTGAGGAGATGGTTCAGCCATTAAAAGCACTTACTGCTTTGGCTGAGGACCCAGGTTCGGTTCTTAGCACCCATCTGGTCACTCACAACCAGACGAAATCTCAGTTCCAAGGGGTCTGCCACTCTTCTGGTCACCTCAGACACCAAGCATGCATTCAGTACACAGATACATATGTACATAAAATGAAAATAAATAAACCTTTACAAAAAGGTTCATAAAAAGGAGAGTTGGGATGCTTCAGTGGATGGTTCCCTGAAGTGAAAGAACGCGAGTTATGTGTGTAGATTTATCACAGAGACAAGATAGATAACAGAAGGAAAGTTGTGAAATGTATATGATCAAGCACTTACGGAAATCATTCCATGTGGACTCACATCTAGACAGAAAAGCATTCAAGAATGGCTGGGAAGGAGGTGTGACACTGTGGAGAGAGAGCTTTGACCCTGTAAACAGTGGTGACATGGTGGAGGGGTTGCTTTGGGGCTAGCCTTAGAGAGCTTCATCAAGTTCTAGTCCCATAATTAAAAGAAAAAAATTGAAACCAATGGGAATTTTTAAAACCTAATTCTAGGTACTACATACTGTAAAATTCATGTTTTATGACTTCTGTATTAAGAATGTTCTCAGGCTGAGGTCAGTAACAGAGTGCTTGCCTACAGTGTGCAGGGTACTGGGTTCTGCACTGACAAAGAGAAAACTCCTTGAAGCTAATGGTCAGAGGAAAACAACGGCACGAGCCGAGGGTGGGTGGTGAAAGGCAGCATGGAAGGAGATGCGGAATAAATGTCCAAAGAGAAGAGCACAGAGCAGATGGGACTCTGCCACCAAGAGGCCTGGGGGAGCCTTTTGAGGTTACACCAGCATGGATGGGGGTGGGCAGGGACATGGTGACAGGCTTGGCTGAACCCCAGGGCTCTTGGCTCAGTGTCCCACATCAGTGCTGGGCTGTGCCAGGTATGTGGGATGGATTTACCATGCAGACACTTCTATACCCGGATGGAAATAGATTGAGAATTTTCTGGGTCACTCCAGGAGACAGAGACAGACAGAGAGAGAGAGAGAGAGAGAGAGAGAGAGAGAGAGAGAGAGAGAGAGAGAGAGAGAGAGAGATTGGACTATAGATTCCAAAGGAAGGAAACAAGCCCAATGGCAGTATCGGGGGAAAGAATTCTTCAATATTATCTCCCAAATGGCTTAAGAATAAGAAGATGGGGTTGGAGGATGTAATCCAAGTTTGTGACAGACACACAGAGCAGATTAATGTTTTTCCCCAGGAACTCCCAAAGGTGCTCAAACAAAGCGTTTTTGATGTTAAAAGCAGAGTCACACAGCTGTCCGGCTCTCCAAAGAAACAGCCTCTTTATTTTCTAGTTCATCCGAGCCTGGGGAGTGAATGGCTGAAGCTAGTTTTGGGTCTAGCACCTTCTCAGGACCCATGTTGGGCTAGCTCAGTCTCCTCTCAGGCTCGCCAGCCTACCTCAGCTCCTTCAAACCTAAACTAGTACAGGACAGCCCAGAGCCCAGAGCCAACATACCATGCTAGAGCCTGGTGTTGTGAAAACAATGGAGGGCACACATGTTTCTGTCTTACTGGGCAATGAAGCTGTCTTCTGTCCTACTTCAGACAACCCAATTTGCTGTTTTCCAAACCACTTCCTGGATTCCTGAGCAAAGGAGAATGCAAGGCAAAGCAGAAACAGCGGGCCTTGCCATCCATCCTCTCCACTTTCTGGGCCAGCTTCCTCCTTGGAAGCTCCTTCACCCAGTCATAGGCCCCAAGAAAACAGGGCTGGTTCCAGGAGGGCCAGATGGCTTCTCCTGCCCCACACCCCTGCCCCAGCATCAGCAAGGCACTCGGCTGCTTCCCACCCTGCTCTCTTCTTGGTGGCACATTTGGAGCTCACTGAGACGACAGGCATGAGCAGAGAGACTTGGGGAGGGTTGGAGTTCCCCCTTTCCTATCACAGCCAAGTGCTCTGGGTGGGGGCCACCCCATTAAACCCACCCCCAAAGTCAGCTGCTTTTCCCTGGCCATCAGTCCTGGCACCTCTCTGCCTCACTCAGCCCTTTGCAAGCTTTTCCACTTGGTGAGTACCAAGGCTTCACGGCGGGGAAAGGAAAATTAGATTTACAGTTTGCTCCCATGCCCCACGTCCTCATTCCAGTTGTCAAAGGGCTGAGCTCTCCCTCTCACTCCACCTGGCCTCCTGCTAGAGGCTAGGCCACTTGGAAGCCAGTGCCACGCAGTTTGCTCCCTCTCCTTTGGGGCCTAAGTATTTCCAGGGTCTACGGCCCAGGCGCAGAGGCAGAATCCCAGATGAATGTTGGGCAGACAAAGAAGATGCAAACAGGATAGTATTACCATGTTAATGGCTTCAGTCCAGCAGCCTCCTGAAGATGCCTGGGAGGGTGCGTTTCTTTCTTTTACTTTTTCTTTTCTTTCTTTTTCTTTTTTCTTTTTTTTTTTTAAGGAGAATAGTTCCGCTTTCTATTTTACTACAACAATAGCATGGACTGGCTCCTTCAAGTGTTTCAAAAGCAGCTTGAGAAATCTCTACCCAGCCCCTTGGTCTTTCCAGCCTGCCCTTTCATTGTCCCTCCCATCCCGGCAGACAAAGGGGAGGGACCAGTGTCAGGCCCCCAGTTGTCGCCCGCTCTCAGCATCCTAATCCTTGAGAACCAGCGAGGGGAATGGCCTGTGGAGCTGGTCAATCCCATTCTGCCCTCGCCGTTCATTCTCTCCCTCTGCCGTGCACTCAGAGAGCTCCAGGTATTAGGAATCTTGGGGTTTGCGGAGGATAAAAGGCACCGAGGGACCATTCCCACGGTCACTAACAGCCCCACCCCCAGAGCAGCCGGCCTGAGCTAAGGGCACTTTCCCACCACTCCAGGCCCGCTCTCTCCCAGAGACTGACATCAAGCTACCACGACACCTGCTTCTCTTAGTGGTAGCCCAGGACCTGCCCCAGCCTCCTAGCTAATCTCCTTTCTGGGTGTCTTGCAGGCATGAGCTGCAGGGCCTACCAGGAGCTCCAAGCTCACTTTGGCTGTCAGAGCAGCTCCTCCCATCAGGAAAGCTCTGTGGCCCAACTGCTGGTACCTCTCCAGGTTCGCAACCCTGAACTCTCTGCTTCAAAACTGGGGGACATGCAGATCTTTCCGCAGGCTCATCTGCTAAGAACGTAGGGGGGGGGGGGTAAGCTTGTGTATTTCAGCCTGTGGTGGTCTCAAGGGAACAACTGTACCGAGAGAGGAGAGAAGTAAAGGGTTAGTATGTGGCCTCCCAGGAGAAGCAGGGAAGTGGAAGTATGGAGGGCCCTAGAGATTGCCTGGGGCTGCTTACTGAAGTCCAGGCCATGCGCTACTGTGGTCTACATACACAAACTGACCATGTACATATATGCACACACAATGACTAAATATCATGGAAGGATCCAATGATAAGTTCCAGTTCCCCTTCCTCCCCTCTCTCCCCACCTCCCTTTCTTCCTCAGTGCTGCTCATACACCATCAGTTTCATTACAGCCAGCTAACAGATTACCGTTCAGTTCTTAAAGCTAGGGCTCCAGAGACTTTTCTCAAACTCACAGCAGAGCTGGAACTGAGAACCAAGCATTCTTTTCAATAAAAGAGGCCCCTGATTTTCTGGGTAAAACAGCTCCCATTGCCCCCATCTCCCACTCCCCAGAAGACCCAGGAGCACATGCAGGAAAGCAGGGCCTTGTGAGGCTGTGTTCAGAGACATTGCTGACAGGGGTAGCAGGGTTCCCTAGATAGAGAAGTGCTTTTCAGGGAGCAGAACCAAGATAACAGCATAGAAATCAGCCTATGTGGTTTGGAGCCCCTCCCCTGGGCATATTTTTATTGGTTGAGCACCTTGTGTTGTGACATTTCTTGAATTTTTCTCTTTCCTGGGCACATTGCTTGAGGTCCATCCCCTTCAGTAACACACTTTGTTTGCTGGTTTCCAGCTCTCTCTGTAGTTATTCTTTGCTTTATTATTATTGTCTATTATTGCATGTGCATGCACATGCCCATGAACATACATGACATAGCATGCATGTGGAGGTCAGAGGACAACTTTTGAGACATGTTCTCTTCTTCTACTTTGGTTTTTCTTTCTTTCTTTTTAGATTTAGCTTTATGTGTAAGAGTGTTTTACCTGCAAACACATGCATGTATGTGCACCACTTGTGTGCCTGGTGTCCACAGAGGCCAGATGAGATACTGGATCCTCTGGAGCTGTGAGAGAATGCCGGGAACCACTCCTGGATTCTCTACAAAAGCAGCAGTCACTTTTAACTGCCCAGTCATCTTTCCAGCTTCTCTCTCTCTCTCTTTTTTTTTTTTTTTTTGAGATGCAGGTCTCTCTTGTTATTTCCGCCACGCTATGTACTCCAGGCTAGACCAGCTTCAGGGTGATTCTCCTGCCTCTGCCTCTCATCTTTTCATAGGATTGCTGTGATTACAGATGGGTGCCACTGCATGTGGTTTTCTTGTTGTTTGTTTTAAATGTGGATTCACTCAGGTTGGTGAGCCTCTGACAGCCTTATTGTGGGTTTTTGAGTTCCACCCACCAAGTGTATATTCAGTTTCTGCTCTTCTCTAATAATCCCCTCTTCTCTGTCTGAATCGTGATCCTAGGGGTGAACACGATGGAGGCAGACCAGGGAATCTTGTCCCTGCAAATGCTCCCGGTGTTATCCACTTTAGAAAAACTAAGAAATGCTTCACAGCAAAACTTTCAGTACGCGCCTTCTGGGCAGAACAGATTCTTTTCTTCCTAAATTTGGCTTGCAATTTGCCCTAGACTTTCTGAAATCTTCATCTTAACTTTCTCTTTACTAGAGCACTAATCTTCTCAGGCAGCCTCTAAAGATGCAGTGCTCGCTAGAAACCCACCCTGTGCCCTGGGCAAACACAAACCCGGCTTTCTGATCGCTTACTAGTTATACACCCTTAGAGAGAATGTAACAAAGGGGCCTGCTGTTTGCTTTGCTTAATCTGCTCTTAAAATCTCTGCTTCTTTGTCAGAAAACAATATTTGCAATTGTAAAAAAAAATATTTACCAAGGAACTTGGATAGCATAAGTCAAAGGCTAAGAGCCAAAGGTCAGTTCTTACCCCAAATTTCTGTGGACCTGAGAGTCTCCCGCTGGGAAGCTCAGCTGCACCGAACAAACACACTGCTTCAGAGTCCATTAAGGAGCAGATATTTTTGAGGGGGCGGAAAGGGAGGGCTGCAGCCTGTTCCTCATCAGAAGCTGGAACTCCCCATCCTGCCCCTGCTGGGTCTCTGCAATGAAGTGATCTCCTTGGGGACCCTGAAGCAGCCGGTTTACAAACCTGGGGAAAAACCCTAGTTCATAAAACCCTGCAGGGCAGACATCCCTCCCCATGCAAAGCAATAGGAAAGGCTCTCTGGTTCAGGGCAGATGTTCACCTATGCATCCCTGTGGGGGGGTCTCTGGCCTGACAGTGGGGGACAAATGTGCATCCTGAGCACTTCTTAACCCATAAAGCAGCTTTAGACATTTGACTCGAGAGGCTGAATTGTCTAAGTCTTAAATTTACCCTTGTATGTTAACTATTTTCTGGAAGGACCTGACAATGTCAAGAGCCTCTCCTAACCAGGACACCGACCACCTAGGATTGAACCCCCACTCAAGTGACCTAGTAGAGTTCTGCTTTGAGTCAGAACCCAGCGCCCTTCAAGTCGGGGACCAGGATGTCCTAAAGTACAGACTAGAAGAAATGTCTTTGGAGCTTCAGCACAGGGAAGCAGGGGGTCCAGGAATCCCACACACAGCCTGCAGGTTGTGGGTTGATCTTTGCCAGGCTGGCACTGACAACTCTGTACACGGTTCACACCATAGGATCTGCAAAGGACATGGTGGGGACAAGCCCTCCCAAACAATCAGAAGTGTTCTTGACATTCTCCTGAGATAAATACTTGCTTTAAAGGAGTCGGTCATTTGGTTATTTACAAGACCGTTATGGGGCTGAGGAGACAACTCAGCAGGTCAAGCGCTTGCTGGGCAAGTGTGATGGCCAGAGTTCAGAACCCCAGACCCCATGGGAAAAGTTGGTGGTTGTGGCAGCCCACTGACAATCCCAACACAGGAGGCAGAGAAAGAAGACTTCCTAAAGCAAACTGGCTGGCTCTACTAGCCAGGAGGGAGAACTCCATGTTCAGCAAGGGCCCCTGCCTCAAACATAAGGCAGACAGTAATTGAGGAAGATACCTGTCAACTTCAGGTTTCAATATGCACAGGCACCTGACCATATACATGAAAACACACACACATACATAAGCAATCTATATCTAATATCTATAAAGAATCTATGGTTGTATTTCATATTGGTCTATAGGATCTCTTAATGAATTAAGCCCTCATATTTTTGTTATTGTTGTCCCATTTGGAGGATTTTATATTTGTTTTTCCTTTTGTTTTGTTTGTTATAATGCAAAAAAAAAATAAGTGGGCATTCTACCACTAAACAACAGCCCTTCCATTCTGTTATAAATCCTGTAGTTCTTCCTTCCTCCTGTCAAATTCTTGTTACAACCTGCCAAATCCCTTGATCTTATCAGGGTTAAAAAAAATTACCAGCTAATTCACCTTGGCCTTTGAATTGTCCTGAACTAGCATCTAAAAGGACCCAAGCAGTGTTTGACACTGGTCATGGGCAGCACTGAGAAGAACATGCTTACAGAAACCATTTAGCCGATGGATCTTACCTTGGAGAACCAGGCCTTCCCCCTTGATGGTGTAGACGAAGGAGGTGAAGGAAGCCAGAGGGGACTTGGCAATAAGAATCTGCAAAGAAAGCACATTTTCCAGAGTTAGCAGAATGTTTAGCATGAGCCTCTGCTGGCTCCCTTTCTCCTTTGATAGCACATGATTACAATGCATTGGATTTATTATTACAAATATTTTAGAGAGCTGAGCATGATTGTACACACCTTTAACCCTAGCTCTCAGGAGGCAGAGACAAGTAGATCTTTATGAGTTCAAGGCCACCCTGGTCTACATAGTAAGTTTTGGGACAGCCAGGGCTATGAGGAGAGATTTTTGTCTTAAAAAAGCAACAACCACAAAAAAAATTGTTTTAGAACCAAATGTTCAAATGAGTCTTAATCATGTCAAAATGGTCAACTAGGAAAGACATTTATCTCAACACTATGAGACTAAACCAGTAGTTCTCAACCTGTGGGTTGTGACCCCTTTGGGAGTTGAATAGCAACTAAGGGGTCACCTAAGACCATTGGAAAACACAGCTATTTACATTATGATTCATAACAGTAGCAAAATTATAGTGCTGAAGCAGCAATGAAATAATTTTATGGTTGGGGGTCCACATAACATGAGGAGCTGTGTTAAAGGATCACACATTAGGAAGGCTGAGAAGCATATTAAAGGGTGGTAGCATTAAGAAGGTTGAGACCCAGGGCACTAAATACTATATTCTTAAATTCTTTCAGAAATAAGATTTTTGTTCGTTTGTTTTTTTGGAGCCAGTTCCTCTGTGTAACAGCCCTAGCTGTCCTGGAACTAGCTCTATAGATCAAGCTGACCTTGAACTCACAGAGATCTGCCTTTCTCTTCCTCCCCAGTGCTGGGATTAAAGGCATGTGCTACCACTGCTCAGTTGAAAAAGATTATTTTATGTGACATGGTTAAATAGTTACCTTTCTGCTCAATGATAAACCTACCCAATCTTCTAATTTTATCCATAACTTAGCTATTAAAAAATAAAGCTACCTTAAAATAGTTACTATCATATCATGACAAATATTCAAAATAACTTGCTAAGGCAAAGGAATGGTAAGCTGTTTATTAGCCCTGGCTCTGATTCCTCTTGGAGTGCATGATTCTACCCTTTATCCTGTGACTGTATTTTCTCTAACTGAAAGCCTCATCATGCATTCTTGCTGGATTTTGACTGTGGGTTTGGCTACATGGTTTGTTTTGACTTATGCCAGTTCCCAGCCTAGGCCTCAAGTATTTCCATCTGTTCTCTTATACTCCTGCCATAACCAGAGGAAAACAGGTTCAAACTAGTCAGCTATCTCAGGAGAGTCAGAGATGTCTAGGACAGAGCTAGCCACCCAGACCCAGCTGCAGGGGACCCACATGCATGAGAGTTAATATTGCTGCATGCTTCTGAATGTTTGGAGGTGCTGATGTGAAGCATTATTACACGAGTTGACCTGCACTCCAGCAAAAGAGAAATGCCAGCTGAGTTTGGAACAATGACATTATCTCTTGTAAAGAAGGTGATTATTTGGTAAAAATGATTTGTAAGAATTACTTTTGCAGAATATGTATGTATGTATATATACACATATATATGTATGTATCTGGGAGGATATATATATATATATATATATCTCAAGTGCTGCATGCATACATACATATACACACATAGTGCTTATCATTGGGTATGTGAACTAGTTATCTGAAACACAAAATAATCAGCATGTATTTATTTGGAATAAAATAAAAATTTCAGAAAGGCAAGATGGCTCCCTGGATAAAGGCAGTTGTTGTAATGCCTGGATGGTCTGAATTTGATCCTCAAGATCCAGATGATGAAAGGAAAGGAAACAAAAGAATCAACTGTACAAGAATTACAAAGAATTAAATCTTCTTCTGACCTTTCCATGCATGCCCTGGCATGTCCATGCACACACACACACACACACACACACACACACACCCCTAAATATAAAAAATAAAGTTTCATTAAAAAGTCTAGAAAATTGGTGGATTATTTTATTATAATATTTCTTCTCAACAGAGATGATATTTGTCCTATTTTATAAGTAAAAATAACTTCATTAAAATTGTGACATTTGCTGGGCGGTGGTGGTGCATGCCTTTAATCCCAGCACTTGGGAAGCAGAGGTATGTGGATCTATGCGAGTTTGAGGCCAGCCTGGTCTATAAGAGCTAGTTCTAGGACAGGTAGGGCTGTTACACAGAGAAACCCTTTCTCAAACAACAACAACAACAACAACAAAATCATGACATTTTGTCACAGAATCATTTTGGTTGTGAGGGAAGCAAAGAAAAGGAATAAATGATTCCAAACCATAAAAAAGCAAGCTTACACATATATCTCAGTCTATGTCAATGCAACATCTACTGACAGTCTATAATACAAAAAGGTCACAAGTTTTGGTGACAGGGTTTGAATCTCATCCTTCAGTTAGGTGCCTGGGCAGAACCTATGGGTTCTCTTATTAGTAATTCCCCTTTTCCTTCCTAGTAAATAACTTCCAAGTTCCTACATTTCTCTGCCTTTTCTGAAACTAAATGTGGCCAAGTGCACAAGCTTTAATTGACAGAATGGAAGTAGAAATGCCCAGTAAAACTTTGGATTATGTTTTCATAAGAAATTCAATGGCCTTCCCTTTTTCCTTTTCCCCAAGGGCAGGGACACCCTCCAACCACACGGACACTGGTGACGATGAAACCATGTGTGATAAGAAAACAAAAGATTTGAGAGAGTATCAGCACTTTCCACACAGACCACCGGGCCTCTTTGGACAGAACTACTTGTCTCGGCTTCTGTACTCCAGATGTATTTGTTACTTACACTATAGTCTGAACCACCAGTCTGGTAACTCTGGCTAGCGGAAGGCTTTGAGTCTTAGTCATTTTTTATATCTTAAATAAAGATAAAAATACCTGTCTGACTAGGTTACGGTAAGGATTAAATTAGGAAAAATGCTTGTCATTGTGTCCAACACATAGTAAGTACGGAATGAGTAAGAGGAACTCATCCCGTCACATGTGCTTCCCAAATGCCTTGTCACCATGGAGTCTAGTAAAAGACTCTCTGCTTTTACTAGAAGAGAGTTGCTAACCGAACTGTGATCATTCTTATAGCTGCTCTAAAGCCACTTGCTCATCGTCCTTAGAACCAACGATGTCAAAAGCATCTCATCTGAAAGTTAAGGTGGTTCATTTCTTGACTGGGATGGTTTGGGGATAGGTCATGTGAAATTTAAGGATGCTCCTTAAGTGGGGAGTGGCATGGTACAAGCGTAGAGAGAGTGTTTCAAACTTTAACGCAATCCCTTGCAGGCCCCGTGGACTCATGGATTCCGAGTTGGTAGATTTGAAAGGGGCCTGAGATGCCTAGATGCGCTTCTCATAGACTCCTAGTAATCACGTGAGTGAGTGGCCTGCCTGAAGAGTCTAACATGGAAGAGCATGGGGTGAGAGGTCAGGAGCCAGTCAAGAGCCAGTCAGGAGGCTCCTGGGGGAACATCTGGGAAGAGAATGAAATGGACCTATACTAAAATTAAGGAAAATAAGCAAAACCCCAAACTAGGATCTTTATGGTCTATGTGTAGCAACTAGATGCAAAGTCAAAAGGATCTGATCAAACAGCAATAAATAGTATCATGTTTTGAATGTTATGTAATAATTTTTATGGACTACAGAAGTGGAGAAATAGAAAAAAATAATACTCTAATATCGACGAAGCATTGTCCTCGAATCTAAGTTGTCTGACTCTTGGTGCCATGTCTGTCACCTTAGGGTCAAGGTCCTGAACCTGAACCTGAGCCGAGGGGACAGTGTATCCAGAATGACTTCCTCACAGGCAGTCACAGGGTCTGGACAGACCACTGGTTAAAACACTGTCTTGGAGCAGAATTTTGGTTGAGACATCACAAAGATAACCTGGGTGCAGTTGGCAGGAGGCAGTGAGATAACACAAGACAGATGGAGTTCGCTTCCTTTTGGGCAGGGGGAGAAGCAGAACTTCCAGACTGATGGACGAGAGGGCTTTCTCCAACTGTAGCAAAAACTGTGATCAACTCTCTTGATACCCCTCCAGACAGAGTGAGGATGAGCTAGGCTGAATGCTGTCAGCATGAAGTGGGTTGTTAGCGAGCACACGATCCTTAGCGGCCTCTAGCAGGTGGCACTGAACTGAGCCTGGGCCTTGCCCTGTTCAACATTTTTACTGAGAACACTCTTGAGCAAGCATGGAGCCCAGCAGGAGAGAAGCTGACAAAAACTGCTGTCTCAGCACACCTTTCATCCTAAAGGAGGCGAAAGGCAGTAAGATGAGTGACTGTGGGATGCCAGGCAATGTGCATGCTATGGAGGGGAAAACAGCAGAGTGCATAGGAAATGAGCTGGGATCAGGGAGGCGGTAGGTTTTAAGCAGAAGACCACTAAAGTGGGCTGAGGATCATGTAACTAAATACACTGAAGGGAAGCTGAATGTATGGGAGGCGACAAAAGACACACGGAGAGAGGCGTTTATACATCAGACCAGACAACTACGGTATCTAGATGAATCTCAATTTGGCTAAAATGCTGGGACAAATCCTATGTATCTTTTAATTAAATGTGAAAGACATATATTAAGAGGTAACCAGAAAATCCTACAGGTCTTGTAGGATAAAATTCCATTTAAATAACTATCAGGTCTTCTTTTTGGGAACAGAACGCCAGTTACTGGTTACAGAGTAGGAGAGATGAGAGCCGGCATTCAGAAAATGGACTAGGAATGTTAGTCAAATGAACCAGCTGTGAGATGTGACTCAGAAACCTAGTCTGGTCACAGGTTGTAAGCATTGGCAATGGGAGGTTGTGTCAGCAAGCCACACTTAATGAATGCCGTGTGTGTGGATAGGGGCCCAAATCCAAAAGGCAAATGGACAACTGGGAGGACAGCCTAAAAGAGAACAAACACAGGTGGCTACATGTCCAAAGCAGTTCGTAACCGCAAACACCGAGACGCAGTCATAAAGGTTGGAGGCTGAGGGTAAGGCCCACATTACTTCTGAGTTCTCATATGTGTGTTTCACACTTACCAGTGAGGGGAAATATAAAATCACTTTTTAGCCCTATAGATGTCAGGGAAGATAGTGATGCATGCTGCATATCTTTGTAAATGTGCAGATTCCTCTCTCTTAAAAAATGACCCAGTATCCCATACCTTCGCTCCATTTGGCCTTTCAAACCATAGCTAGTTCCTGTGTAAGTGTGTGTATGTGATATAGACTTTGGATGTCTCCCACTATTGCTCTCGACCATATTTTTTGAGACAGTGTCCCTAACTGAACCTGGGGCTCACTATTTTGGCTGGACTTGCTGGTCATCAGGCCCCCAGAGTCCTCCTATCTCTGAAGCCTGCTTCTGAGAACTAGGGTTACAGCTACATATTGCCATGCCTGGCTTTCCTCCTCGGTAGAACTCGGAACTCAGGCAGCCATGTTTCCGTAGCAAGCACTTTAGCCACTGGGCCATCTCCTCAGCAGAGACTGTTCTCTGAAGCAGAAACAGCTTTAGAGTTCAGTCAGTCTGTTCTGTTTCAGAGGTCCAGCCTCTCCCATGTTTGGAGTGTTCCTGGTGTGTGCATGTGGGCTGTCATCAAGTGTTGTTCTATCTTCTCCAACATGCCTGCCTGCAAGGAGGCCTGGAAACTAATACAGCCTGAACCCTTTGTGAAAAAAATGTGATCACACGCATGCAGGCCAGCATGCGACATGGGACGCGGGCTCTGCATTTGAGGGCTCCAAAGCCGATACTTGCAACGAACGCAAAGTGGCAACCCACGATTTGGCACATGCAGACCAATCTAGTTCTCTAGGGGCAAAATATCAGCTGAGATAAAATACATACTAGAAATAAGGGCATTCCCTCCCTACAGTAAGGATATTACATGATTCAAGACAGGAGAAAAGTGGGGGGGGGGGCTGAACAGGGGAGCTGTGCAGTAGCCTCAGTTGCTCATGGCTTCCACACTGGTATTCTTCCTTCTGCCTTCATCTTTGAATGTCCAAACTTTTCATCCCTTACTGTTCTTTAAAAACAGTAAATGAAATGTCATTTTATTCCATGTGTACTGGAGTTTTGCCTACGTGTGTGTCTGTGTACCACGGTGTGTATGGTGTCTGCAGAGCCCAGAAGAGGGCATTGGAGTCCCTGGAACTGGAGTTGTGAGCCTCCATGTGGACAATAAGAACTAAATTTGTTTCCTCTGGAAGAACAGCTGACCCAGTGCTTACTGCTGTTGTATACTGTGATTTAGGCACCAAATCTACAGTATTTGATGGCAGCCACCATCACAATCAGCTACTTCTGGCTCCCACATCTTCTAGTCTGCTCTAGATATAATATGAGCTCTCCTGAAGCACAAGACTGGATGTACAAAGTGGTGACCTACCAGAGCTCCACTGACTTGTATCTGTCTTCAAAACGTACCTGTAGTTTCTCCCCCAGTTAGGGGACTTGAAAAATGTCATAGAAAAGAGCAGGCTACCTCATCAAGTCCTGCCAAGAGACTCAGCTTGGGCAGGACCCAAAGTCAAGTCATGGGTTCCAGCTTACTATAACATCATATGTTTTTCCTGGCCTGACCCGACTTCTACGAGGCTCAAAAGTGGAAACGGAGCCATAGAACAGAGAGTGTTGGGCGCAGGAGGCCTAATCCAGGACAATGACACCTTCCAGGAATAATGCCTGTGTCTTCTGCTGGGATACAAGTTTGCCATCATCTGGAGCAGGCCAGTCTGGCCTTCTTCCACAGTTGGTCAGGGCAGACAATGGGGAGCAAGACCTTGGAGTGCTGGGGTACAGGATATTCTGGAGGCTGCTTTTGGAGAGATCTGGTCCTGGCGGGCTCAATCAGTTCCAGCCTCAGGAAACAGTGAGTCTTGTCTTTGTGGCCTAGAAAAGCAAGTTTGAATAGGCAGCCATGCACGGAGGCAGGCTGCCACCAGCTCTTCCACTTTCTCTTCCCCCACTCCCATGCCAGGAAGGCTTCTTTTAACCCTGGTGATGAACACTTCCTCTTTTCTCTTTTCTTCCTCTTCCCACCCACACCCCAGAGCTCACAATGGTGGAGGGTGAAGGCCAGAGTGAATGGGGTTGGCTGAGTTAGAGTGTACACAAAACATTTTCCTCCGGCAGGTGCAGGTGGTTGGTTAGGCTGGCTCTCGACTCTGTTTTCTGGTGACAATGTCGTATGTTTGGCTGAGGAAACAGTGGCAAGAAGCAACTGAGAGCCAGCTCAGCAGTAACACTTTGTACCCACCCACGTTTTCCTGCCCTACTAGCTTTTTAATTTTCTCAGTCTTTCCGTTGATCAGCAAGATGATGTGGTTGTTGATGACTTGAGCCATGATGTGCTTGTTGGATGTGTCTGAGCCTTTCATTTGCATGCATGGTCCTACTAAGGAGTTGGGAGAAACCCATGGACTCGTTTGTCTTTCAACGTGGACCCCACTATCTTATTTCATCTGGAGTCTGGGCTAATAAAACCCATTGCTAAGTTAAACAAACC
Source organism: Ondatra zibethicus (assembly GCA_004026605.1). Taxonomy (NCBI): domain Eukaryota; kingdom Metazoa; phylum Chordata; class Mammalia; order Rodentia; family Cricetidae; genus Ondatra; species Ondatra zibethicus. Next base: position 172,345 of record PVIU01000211.1, on the reverse strand, counting down.
TTTCTTCTAGCTCTGCCAAGTAACTGTGACAGTAATTCTGCATGCCAGGACTTTTCTTCCTTGTTGAAGACTTAGAAAGGTTTTCTTCAAACGCTTGGAAGCTCAGGAAGGGAGCTGCTTAGCCTTGCATCAAATAATCCAAGAGGTTTTGGTAACCCCAAGTCTTGACCCTTCCCCAGGTTGAGCTGAGCCCTCCAAGCTAAGGGACAGGATGGCCGGAAATGCTTCAGACAGGAAGGTCTGGGCCTGCACGGAGGCTGGAAGATGAGGAGATTTGAAGCATACCCAGAGATCCTCATAGGAATTCCCTGTCATTGTGTTGGAGGAACTACAGGAAAGGCGGTGGGGGCAGTTGCTCTGTATATCTGGATCTTACTCTGATTAGAATCTGCTTCATCATTAGGAAAATCACTCTCCATGAACATGGAAACCTCAGCGCCAACATCGCAGCCATGAGAGGCGAGCAAGGAATGAGTTTAATGTACCTAAGTTGTCTTTTCAGAGCAGTGGAGCACAGGCCGCAGGAATAATACCGTGCTGGAAATGGCAGGGTGACTGTATCTCAGCAAGTGTGAATGCATTAGTTTATTTCTGCTTGGCCAGCTTCTCTTATAGGCAATCGGTAACAGAAAGTAAGCGGGTCTAAACCCCTATGAAATATAACTTTAGCTTCTAGGAAGAACCCGCTAGCAGATCTGCACCTGAGGCAATGAGGTCATCTTCTGTCACAGGATACTATTATGTTCTTTGATAGCACTTCTCTAGTGACCATTTCCAAAGGGTTTCTTTCTAATATAGTGGATTCAAGAAGTATTATCTAGAAGAACATGCTCCCTAAGGAAAACAGTTTCCTCAGTCAGTGGAATGCTCACTTAGCAAATTATAGGAGGGGGCCAGAGTGAGATTTTATTTACGCTTTTTCCTCAACATTTCATTATTACAAATTCCAAGCACACAACAAAATTGAGAACTTTTATAATGAATAACTATAAACCAATCATCTTGTTTTGTAACTAACACTTATTATCTTCGCTTCAGTTCCTCCACACTCACCTATCGATTCTTCTGCATTTGGTACATTTCGAAGCGAACTGCACACATTAGCTCCTTTTTGCCTAGACCCTTTCACATGCATATAAGGAACTATAAGATTAATATTTGTCCATACACCTTATCAACTGTGCTGTTTTGTTTTAAGTGTACATTATGTGACTTGAAAGTATTGAATACCACTTCAACTGTATCATATAAACTTTGGTGTATTATACATTGTTTCCATTTTTCTAATTTTCTAATTTCCATTGTGACTTATTCTATGGTCTGTTGTTGTTTCAGAGTATGTTTCTCTGTTTTTTAAACTGTATAAGCATTTCAGAATTCTCTTATTGCCTACTACTGTTACTGGTTACTAACTTCACTCCACTGTAACTGGATAAATTTGTATGATTTCAGTTCTTTGAAATGAGGCTCATTTTACACCCCATCCCAGTGTGTGCCAGCGAGCGCTCCATTCCTACTTCAGAGGAAAGTGCCTGGGCTGCTGCCTCAGGAAGTGAGCTACAGACACCTGCTGAGCATTTTGCTAAGTTCACAGAATTCTTCAAACCTTCTTTTCCTTTGCTGAAATTCTGCTTAACTGATTGCTCCATAATTGAAAACGGGATATGTAAGTCTCCTAAAATTACTGCTGAATTATCAATAGATTTCTCCCTTCGAGTTTGTTTCTGTTTCGCATATTATTTTGGGGGCTTAGTATATTAATGTATATTGTATATTAATAATAGCTAAATATTCCTCATAGAGAGAACTTTTCATTAAATTTTTTTTCATACAATATATTTTGATTCTGTTTTCCTCTTTCGTCAGCTTCTCCCAGCTCCTTCCCCCCCATCTCCCTACACATTGAATTTTATGTTCTCTCTCTTTCAGAAAACAAAACAAAACAAAAAAAATCACAAAACCCCAAACCCAAAACCCATGGATTTGTGTTGGCCAATTACCCTTGGCCATGGGGCTTGTCCTGGAATTGGTTGATACACCAACTTCAGTAACCATCCACTGAAGAAAACGGATTTTCTCTTTGTCCCCAGGAATCAACTGCAAATAACTTCTTGGTTAGGGGTGAAACCCTGTGTCTACTTCCCCTTTAAACCAGGTGTGGAGGTTCATGCCTTTAATAAAAGAAGTTTCATGAAATTTTTTTTTCTGTGACCAGGTTTCGCTGTAGCTTTGGAGCCTGTCCTGGAACTAGCTCTTGTAGCCCAGGCTGGCCTCAAACTCACAGAGATCCGCCTGCCTCTGCCTCCCGAGTGCTGGGATTAAAGGCGTGCATCACCACCACCTGGCTGAAGGCTCATGAATTTGAGGCTAGCCTGCCCTGTATAGGGAGACCCTGTCTCAAACATTAACAATAACAATGTGTCCATTGCAGTTTCCGGTAGCAGTTTTTTGTCTGTCTGTTTTGTTTTGTTTTGTTTTGTCTTGTCTTAAAGTTTATTTTCTGTGATAGTCACACGTTTTCCCTCTTTTACAATTTTTAGTATAGCATATAATTTTTAATATTTTATACTTTTAACCTTTGTGTGTCTGTCTATAGGAATTACACTTTAGAATCCTTTGATACACAAATAGGTTGAAAGTACAACCAATTTCAACTTACAAGTAAATATGAACTATTTCATTGTCATCTGTAGTAGGGGATTGCACTTTGTTCCAATATATTTGTAGGGAACAGCTTTGATGACCAAGAACCAGTCTATTTCTCTCCCTTATAGCAGGTGAATAAAACTGGCCAAATAAACAAGACACCAGAAAATCAGCAGCACCAGCACATGGGGCGAGTGCTCAAGACACTCACTTAGGCAGGCCTACCCGTCCAGGTCCTCCACAGCCCCACAGGAAGCAGTGCTGGGTCCTCCAGTCCAGGCTTGCTAGAAAACCCAGCCAAGACGAGGCAGCTCCGGCGGCGTCAAGGGTCACAGAGGAAAGCTGTGGTTGTGCGATTATTACGGCAAAAAGATGCCAGGAACTCAGAGGGTGTGTCCTGAATTCTGAAGCACACATCCCTGTTACATCATGCTTGGGCCACATGGGACTTCCTTTAGCCTCACAGGAATTGATTCAAGGAAGGCAACATGTTTCTGTGTAAAGAGGCCGAAATCTGGGCTTGACACATCCAAGAACAGCTGGTCAAGTGGGAGTGGCTTGTGTAATGTGCCACAGCCCGGCCAGGGTGGAGGACCAATGTAAAGGAGTCAACATGCTCATTCTTTGATGAATTCCTATTACCACAGCATTCTTATTATCTCCCTAAAGCCCTCCTCCAGTGGAGAAAATGTCAGAGGACAAGAAGGACAGAGTTCAGAGGGAAGAAGAGAGGATAGGAGGGAGGGAGAGGGCTAGAAGAGGAGAGAAGAAGGGAGGGGAAGAGAGAGGGAGAGAGGATCTCATTCTTTCTCTATAAGATAGAGGAGAGCTGGAACTTTATCCCAATGTAGTCAGTGTAATCAGAAACCTATCTGTTTAGACTTTTGTATTTTTAATATTTTAAATGATTGTGTCCAAATCTCATACTATATACAAGCACAGGGTGACTCACTCATGAAGTATTATGGGAAACTCACAGTGCCTTTAGCCCACAGAACTAGACCCCCACACTGAAATAATTCAAGAAAGGGGATCTGCAAAGGCCTTAGAAAGAACTTGGAAGAGCTCGACAGGACCTGACTGGATGTATAAGGAGTTTAACACACTGGGAAACTACCAGATTGCCATCTGGCAGCTTACTCCAAGTACCATAACTCTTGGCAGAGTTTTGATAACCAGTGATGAGAGCTAATGCTAATTCATTAGGCTCTCTTCCTGTGTGCCCAGGACTAGGGCATGCAATCCTCATATCAATCTTAACAGGTAAGTATTGTTATCCTCATTTTAGTAATGGGGAAATTGGCATTGTTTAAACGAGTGTACTGATCAACAGGAGGGAAGGACTGGCTCTCCATACCTAGGACATCTGCTTATAACGCCCACCACCCACTTTTAAGATCTGACTTGAGGGGTGCTAGGAGGCATCTATTCAAATACCCACCAATGACCCCAATGTTAGCACTTTTCATTAGAATACTACATTTGGATTTAAGCTGTGCAAACAGGCATCCTACCTAGTTAATTCACGTGTACCACTAGCAAAATATGTTCTCTCAAGTCAGCTAGTAGATTCCCTTGCCTGGAACATAAAGCCTTGAAATTGGGAATTAAAATGAGTCAGGCAATGGTGGCAGATACCTTTAAGGCAGGGAGATCTCTGAGTTTGAGGCTAGCCTGGTTTACAAAGTGAGTTTCAGAACAGCCAGGGCTACATAGAGAAACCTTGTCTTGAAAAAAACAAAGATAAGTAAGTAAATAAATAGATCAATAAATAAAAATAAGATGAAATGGGCTGCAATGTGTAGGAAGGTCTTTTGTGGGGTTCTGCACAGTGGGAGGGGTCAAGTCCTCATATTATGTCATCATGTTAGGGAACTTCTACAAGATCATCATTTTATAAGTCTTTCTACAGTTAATGTTGACTTGATGGCACCTTGTCTTATGGAAATGGCTGTAGGTCTTTGAGCTTACATAAATACCACAAGTTCAAGATAGAGAGCTGGGAGAACAAAGCAAACCAGCCCCTTCTCAGCAGATCTACGAGGAAAACTTCCTGTTTAAACTAAAGAACCAAGTGGCATCGCATGGGTGTGTACTGTCTCTTACTTGAACTCCTTGGAGTAAGGGCCCGTCCAGACAGTCTAATCTTTAAAAGACCATGAGATCAGGGAATGTCTTTCTGAGGTCAGCCTCCGCCCATAATCCCTCGGTTCCTATCTTTTCAGGCAGGCACTTGCCTCTTGGAATGGCACACAGCATAGCAACCTGGGGCTTAGTCTAAAGAGGAGGCCAACAAAACAAAAAGCCCTGCTTTGTTCCCTAGAGCCTCTATCTTAAATCATTCTATTTTTCCTCTTTCCCAACCAACGAATCATGTTTTAGAAGGAGATCAGAGGTCTGCCTAATTACCACAGGGCAAAGTTCTACCCAAGACAAGAGTCTTCAGGGATTTTCTTTGCTGCTCAGGCAGAATCCCTAATAGGAGGAGGAAGGATGAGAGGAAGGAAATGACCCTATTGACACCCCAGATTCCTATGTATAGGCAGGTAGACAGGTCTCTGGGAGAACCAGTCAGCACTCCTAATAGGAACGAAACCCATAAGAGGACAATGGAATGGCAACAAGAGCAAAAAGGAGCTGGGATAGCTCAGTCTTCTTGAGGCTCAACTGTGTACTCTCTTTCACTAGTACAGGATGGAAAAGTTTGAGCCCGAGCCTGGGGACAGATGGGAGTAGGGGTCAGGTGGGAACAGGCTTTAAGCACTCCATTGTTCTGAGTTTGGATTTCTTTGGCTAGCTGTAGTTTCCTGTAGGTATGTATGTGCGCGTGTGTGTGTGCGTGTGCTACTGTGAGTGCAATTTAGGACCATGAACACTCTGGGCAAGCACTCTATCACTGAACTGCATCCCCTAGCCTAATCGTTCCTTTCAGTCTCTTGTATGAGAGGCTCAATTAAGGTGATTCCAACTAAGAGACACTTGGAACAGTAAGTATATTTAAAGACCTGTTGGGCCAGAAGACTTGCTATAGAGTATAGATAGAAGTCTACAGTACTTTTATCAATGTCCCAAGGTGGAAGGGCTTGGCTAGATGAAACAGAGCTATTTCTGAAGTGAAACTGTATTATTCCTTTCCTTGTAAGAAAAATTTTGCTGTCAACGACAGTATTCTTTCCTTGTTTGAGACAGGCTCTCTTGTAGCACAGAAGGCATCAAAGGTACTGCGTAGTTGCTGAGACCCAGTTTATGTAGGGCTGGGGCTGTACTTACTGCTTTGTGCTCACTAGGCAAGCACTCTACCAACCGAGCTATAACCCCAGCCTGATAATGATTTTTGGTAGTTAAAAATAAAATACTTCCTGGTTTTTCTGGTATGAGTTTAAAGAACACAGGAATTTATTTTAATGGCATCATGCTTTTGTCTGAATATCTATATGTTAATACCATAGAATATCATATTTCTATAAAAAGTATATATATGGTTAATTACTTTTCATGGAAAATATATAGTGCTGTAGGACAATGGTCTTTTATCCTGTCACTTGTATTATTTTTAATAAAAACGCTGATTGGCCAGTAGCCACGCAGGAAGTAGAGGTGGGGCAACCAGACAGGAAGTAGAGGCAGGGCGACGAGAACAGGAGAATTCTGGGAAGGTGAAAGACAGTCTGCAGTCATCACCCAGATGTAGAGGATGCAAGATGAGAATGCCTCACTGATGAAAGGTACCAAGCCACGTGGCTAACACAGACAAGAATAATGGGCCAATTTAAGATGTAAGAATTAGTTAATAAGAAGCCTGAGATAATAGGCCAATCAGTTTATAATTAATACACAACTCTGTGTGTTTCTTTGGGGCTGAACAACTGAGGGACTGGGCAGGACAGAAAACTCAGTCAACAATTTTATATATATATATATATAATATATATCACATATATTATATATAATTATATATATATTATATATATGGCAAGAGTATCTGCAATATCAAAATGACTTTAAAAGCAGGCACATAATATTACATATAGTTAGTACAAACAGAGAAAGCCTGTATTATATATCTGGGGGGGATTGTCCCTCTTGCTCTATATTATTCTATATTGCCTGATTCTCTTTCCACACCTCCTATGTATTGCATTTTGTTTCTCATTTCAGAGCAAGCAAACGAAAGCCTCATCTCCCTTCCTCAGGTAGAGGAAAGTGAAGTGGAAGGGAGTGAGAACTCTGCCATATTCGGTCAGTCGTCAAGCTAGGATGCTTTCCTGTGGAGCAGGCCGGCTTAGCAGATGCCACTGACAGCTCTCAGGCCACAATGAAAATACAAGACCTAAAAAGGGCAGACACACTTTGCAATTATATAAACCCATATTTACAAGAAGTATAAGCAATGGTTACTTAGAACTGAATGACTTATTTAATGTTATATTCATTCAACAAATATTTACTGAGTACCTCCGATGTCCCAGGTACTAAGCTAGACATTAGGGAAACCAAAGACGAATATGATGCCGCCTCTGCCCATAAGCAGTCAAAAGACCCAGCTCTGAAGCAACCCAGAAGGCCTCGGGAATCCAGAGATGACACATGCTTTAAAAAACACTGGCTTCTTGGTTCCTTGCATAGGGTGAGCAGCAGTCTAGGGATTTAGTGGTTTATATGCATGTACTTCTGGCCTTTTCAGACTAATGTGAACAATATACTAAAGAGGTCCTGGTAGTGTGTAGGGGCCATACATCTAAATAACATCAAAGTCTCACAGGCAAGGTCCTTGCATAGAAAGCAAAAGTTGATGGATTACCTGTGTAGTCTTTCTGTGTAGTCCTGGCTGTCCTGGAGCTCTCTATGTAGATCATACTGGCCATAAACTCACAGAAGTCCACCTGCCTCTGCCTTCTAGGCTAGGATTAAAGGTGTGCACCACCACCATGTCCAGCCCAATTACCATGTTTTTAACATTTTGAGCACCACCACTGGCTCCCCTACATTGATTTTGCACACCCTTCAGCAGGTCTTTCCCCTGGAGGGCTGACTTGTTGCCCCAGTGCCCACCCTCTTCTCCCCTCCTGATCATTCCTAAACCTGATCCTGTGGGATAAACACCAGGAGGCTACCGTTACTTGGACTGTTTGTTCTATCTGAATTCTGAATGTGGTCTGTTAGAGCCCATGGCTGAGGCTTTACTCTGATAAGAGTTCCGCTATATGCTTTTAGGAGATCTTGATTGCAACACAATTTAGGGGCTGTTGCTCAGCTTGATTGTACTAGGTCAGTCATTCTAGCTATAATATGGAAATTCTGCCATTTCATCTGGCCAATAGCTGCTACCTCTAAGTCTATAAATGCCCCTAGTGCAGCCTCAGCCCCAGAACTGTCTGACACAATCAAGTAGTAGTGTGTACACATGAGGGGACACCAGAATCCACCCTTCTTTCTCCAAGTCCTGGCATCTGTTCTGAATGGTCCCTTCCCATGCAATCCCTCATGTTCTCACTATCTTCCTGCCCATCACACTGTATTATGGTCAGTGGTTCTGAGGCTTAATCTGGCCAGACTTTGAAAATGATATTTTATCCATCTTTGCCTTTTCCATAACCTAGCCTGGTAGATGGCTACTAAGTATCGACTTGGTGTATGACCTCATTTCCCAAACCATTACTAGTTTCGTCTTATTTACTTGATGCTACTTTTGAACTGGAAAGAATATTTTACACTCCATCATTCATTGATGATTAAGTGAGACGAACTCAGAAAAGGCTGTATTTCTGTAGTGGAAGCAATGACATCAAGGGCTTTTCATCAAGTTTAATGTGTGACAAAAAAAAGCCACGGGTAGAATGGCTAAGTAAAATCCCAGAATGTGTTTTAAATTGCTTTTAAGTCACATGTTTTTAAATATTTATTTATCTACTTTAAAAATGTATGTCCATGTGTGTTTTGCCTGTATGGGGTTAAACCTGGGTCCACTGCAAGAGCAGCATGTGTTCCTATGTGCGGAGCTTTCCCTCCAGCCTCTGAAGTCAGTATTTTTCACTCACTCTTCATCTGAACCTCTGCAGAGAGCCAGCGAGGCTGCCTGATTTAGGTTTCCGGCCTTTTCCCTAGCTACTGTGGCTGGTGTGTAAAGAAAAGGCCAACAGGAAAGCAGGAAGAAGAGCAAATGCACAGGGGGAGAAGAGGCAAAGAAAGACATGATTTAGAGAAAGCCAGACCTGGAGGATCTGAACTTGGTTCTCTCTGCCCAAGGGGAGGATAGAAGCATCAATTCAGTGCTAACGTTTTCTCTATCAGATCCAGACCCAGAGCTGGGGTGGGGGTGGTGGACAATGTGGACAATCTTGTAAATGCTTTTCTCTAGGGTACAGTCCCTCTGTGTCTCTCCTTTTTCCTTTTATTCTGGATGGACTCATAGTCATTCTCAAGGAGATTCCTTCCATATTGTGGCAAGGATGGGCCCCCAGTAGCTCTACACTTGCATAATTCAACCAACTTAGCCACTCTTGTTCAGCTAAGTTTTGGGTTTACTTTAATTGGCTTGGTTTGTGCTAACCAATTACTGCAAACCAATATCTGTAGGAAAGGAATGTGATCCGTCTGCTGGTCAGACGTGGAGCCAGTGGTCCAAACAGCCCTGCCTAGACACACAGGTTGAAAATTGAAGAAGGGTTTTTCCTTACAGGAAAACCATGGCGCTCACATTCAAAGGAAGGGCAAGAGGTCAAGTACAAGAAAAATGCCAGGTTCCCGTTGCACTGTTTGTGGAGCAGACAACCTACAGGCGAAATCTGTCTCTAGGAGTTTGGCTCTTTTTTCTACCAGTTATTAGTTGTTTTCGCTTTAGGACACATCTTCATCTCACAGTCTGTTTCCCCATTTGTAAGTTGAGGGTCACAGTACCCACTTGGAAGTGTCACTGTAAAAACCAGGGTTGTGCTCCCACAGTTCTTACAGGCCTGACACAAAGCCAGCAGCTACTATTGTTGACATCACTGTTTCTTGGGGATAGAGATAGAAAGCACAAAGGAGTGAAAGTGATGAGAAAAAAGCTGCAGTGCCCTAATTCTGGTAACTGTTCTAGGATTTACTAGCACTTTAACAGCATCCTTATCTCCTATTCTCTAACCCTGATAGGCTGGATGGTCCCATTATAAGCCAACACCTTCTCTACACTTTAACAGCATCCTGGTCTCTGTTCTCTAACCCTGATAGGCTGGATGGTCCCATCGTAAGCCAATCACCTTCTCTACACTTTAACGGCATCCTTGCCTCCTTTCTCTAACTCTGATAGGCTGGATGGTCCCATCGTAAGCCAATCACCTTCTCTACACTTGTCTGTGAGTTGAAGAAAGTTGTCATTTCAGGTATCTTGAATGATACTGCCTGAAAATGGCTCATGTCCATTATAATTTAAAGTGGGTAATTAAGAAGGCTAACCTCAATTACTTTATTATCTCTAGCCTGGTGTTACAGACCAAAGGAGGTAGGGATTCAGGAAAGCCAGTTAGCGTTCAGCCATAGTTGTAGAATTGGGTCTTCAGGTGGGGAGTACTGAGAACCACAGTCACTAAGAATTTTGCCACTGAGTTTCTTCATGTGTGAATAGGGAGGTGGGGGTAGTAGGACTTTACCTTATAAGATGTGATGATTGGGTGGTTTGTCCGTGTGAGTTATTTCAGTACCTCACAAATATCTACATTCTTGGTAAACATTGGCTGCTGTTGTTAAGCATTGCGGCACCAGAGAGCAGTGATTTAGTAATTGCACTGATCCTGTCCAAGTGAGAGATCCGGTCTTTCTGAAGGAAGGAAGCTTTAAAGGGATCTGGCCAATCTTCTAGGTAGAGCAGCATGCGACTGGGAAGAGAATGCTGCAGTTTCTTACCTCAACTTGCCCCTCTGTGGTAGGCCTGTGGGCCATCCTTTAAGGCTATGGGTTCAGTGTAACTGTGGGAACACATCCTGTACTCCTTTGCTGTTGCCTCTGGGCTCCATAATGAGTTCTTTGCCCAGCTCTGGACTTCATAAACAGCCATGAGAGGAAAAATTAGCCAAAGTTCAATTGCATATCAAAGAAAGCCACGGAGCCAGAGAGCTCTCCCAGGACCCACACAGCTGCTCTGTCTACTGCCAAGCCATGGCCCTAATGCATGGATATGCCTGTCAACCAAGAGCCAAAGCCACAAAGCTCCACCAGTTCAGTTAGCCTTGGCATTCTGATATACCAAGGGATCTATTATTTGGGTTGTTGTCTCATTGTCAAGGGGAAAGACAGAAATACCAACCTCATTTGTAAACCAGTGTACTAAAATCACTACCATTCTCTCCCAACTCTTCCCCTACCCCCTACTGTGAGAACACGTCTATTGCCTTGAGTGACAGAATGGAAAAAATATCAGTTTCTCCATTGGTTGATTCCTGATCTCTTTGTGGTCATCCTTTCCTATGAGCCTGACTTGGATCGTCCAGTTTCTATAGCCATGTGTGGAATAGCCCCGGGTCCCTTGCCAGGAGTGGGTCTATCTCAGTCTGTCTGTAAAGGGAAACAGTCCTGTGATTCAAGTGCTATTTCTACCCCAGAACACAGACAAAGGGACTCGCAGCAATTTCTATCAGTGAGATTTGCTTGTTTCTTCAAATGGTGGCTGTAAATCCAGTGACTACAGTTTTCCTTTCTAGAAGTCATGGTGCTTTGAACTCTAAATGCGCCTCCACTTGGAATCCTGAAGTTACATGTCGTCCCTAGGCTAGACTACTTCATGCAAGTTAACCAGTGTTTGCAAGGCATTTCTTCTGGGTCAGGCACTGGGATTCCACTTAAAAGCCAGGGCAATGGGAGCCAGTGAAAGCTTTTTTTTTTTTTTTTTTTTTTTGGTCTGTGTTGGTTGACAAGAATGTAGGGGAACAGAATCACTAAGGCTAGGACATGGGGTCAACATTGAAAAGCTCTAGGAAAGACTACACACTCCAAATTCTCAGTCAGAAAATAAAATTATAAAGAGCAAATTATGAGTGTCTGTGGACTGCTAGAATGTTCTACGCCCATCCTACTAAAAGCACATTTATTCTTAGAAGCATAAAACTTAAAAATTAATTTTAAATAAAAAAAATTTTTGGCAGGGAAATGCAATCTTTACAAAGTGACTTACCCAGAGTTGGGCAAAGATTATTGTGTCGAATCCTAAAAGTGGCGAAGCAGGAGGCCGATACCTCAGAATTCCCACTTTGTGAGCTACCATGAGACCACCCTGCCATCTAATAAAACCAATGCCATGTCTTGGAAAAGAGCATTTGAAAAGAGAAAGAAACGTGACAGGTCAAAATTCCCCATTCCCTCTCTTTTCTGATTACGTGCAAACCCACACAAGGCTCATATATCACTCTCCTCTCGTTCTGTCAGCATTGGAGTCCTTTTGCTCGTCACGGAAGTGGTGAAAACTGAGAAGCTATGCTGATATGTCCAGCATGTGGAAAACCACTCCCAGGTTCCCCCCGCCCTGAAACATCCAGAGTCCCATGTATACGCTCTTAGACACCCAAACAGACCGCTCTGTCCACTCGTGCACATAGCCAACACCATCAAACACTCCGTCAGAAAACAGTGGGCTATGTACAGACTTGCTGGGAAGCCAAAGGCTGAGTTCTCAGTCACTGGCCAAGGAGAGATGGGATCCAGCCCATCCCTAGACCACAGGAAAAAATGCTTTCAACCACAGAGCTGGCTGCAAAAAATATTCTTTTTGTAGGAAACAAAATGTTTCCAGCCTTGGGATTTTTTTTTTTTTTTGTCCTTTCATTGCTATTTAGTAGAAAAGGAAAATGCTTAAGCAAGAGGCCAAGTAAACATCTGAGAAAACCAAAACCAGGTTCCTCCACTGGAGAGGGCAACAGGCAGTGAGCAAGCACTTTACTGGGCGAGGCCCAGTGCTTGGGCAGCTCTGGGCCAATACTAACTCGGGCAATTCTTCACCTGTTTATGGCCTTGCTTTGATCCAATTTCACTGTGGCTCCAGTTACCAAGTAGACTTAGACAAGTTGCTTTACTTGTCTGAGTCCCAGTCTGGTATCACGTGTGACTACTGACAATAGCAAGCATTACTAAAGATGTGGGGCGGAGGTTTACATAAGGCCAAGTTTGATCTTAAGTACAAAAAGAAGAGGATAAGGAGATGTTGCTGCTGCTGGTGGTGGTGATGATTCACACAAAAGTTAAGGGATCTGGAGAGACGGTTCAGTGGGTAAAGAGCTCCCCGGGTAAGCGTGAGGACCTGAGTTAGTATCTGCAGCACATGTAGTAGTGTGTGCCAATGACCCTAGTGTCTGGGAAACAGAGACAGAAGTCATGCAGTGAGCTCCAAGTTCAGCGAGAGACCTTGTCTAAAAAACTAAGGTTTTGATTGAGAATGACATCTGGAACTGACCTCTGACCTCCACAGGCACATATTACCATATGTACACACACACGCACACGCACACAGAGTCACACAATGCCTAGTACACAGTTGGCACTTATGTATGATTTGTTAAGATAGGTTCGGTAACTCTTATAAGTCACTAGAGAACTATTTTCACAGACCACTAGAACCCAAAGGCTACTTCGAGATAAATACTCTAAGTCCTGTATTATATAAATGAGGAAGCAGTCCTGGAGAGATGAAAAGGTCTTATGAAGTCATCCAGGGGGGCAGAAGGCTTGCAGACAGGGGGCAAAGAGAGCTGAAGTTACTTCCATCACAGAATATACATAAGCTATCAGCTGGCAGTGGATCGCAGACATTCTGTACCTAAAACCCACCCAGGAATATAGAAAATCAGATTTTTGGGGTGGGGGGCACACCTCTACATTTGCTGGATTTATCCTAGACAGGCCCAGGAGTGAGAACTGTCACAGGCTGCAAAGTCTAAGCAGTACTCATTTGATCACCTGTCCAGAAACATTCCACGAGGAAGTCATTAGCCAAACAAACAGCTGAAGCATAAGAAGACATGATAATGGCTTTGCACAAATAAGCCGTGTGGCAAGTTCCTGAAGACAGCGAAAATATTTCTTTGTATAAAACATTGTATGAAGCAGAACAGGAGGTAGAGTGTAACATTGCTCCTTCATTGTAGAACCAGAAAATGCAATTACCTTCAAGACCATTTCTCTGTCTTACAGAAGAGTAATTCAGGACTGGAAAGGCAGCTCAGTGTTGAGTGCACACTGCCTCTGCAGAGGACCTGAGGTCAGTTCCCAGCACCCACACCAGATGGCTCACAAGTATCTGTAACTCCAGCTCCAGGGCTCCAATGCCCTCTTCCAGATTCTGTAGGCACTGCACACATATTCATAAACTCATACACAGACACACATGTACACATAATTAAAAATAAAAAATAAAACTCTTTAAAATCGTAGAAGAATTTATGGATCTCTGTCATAGAAGAGTTATCTATTCAAGATCACATATCCCATTGGAGACAAAGTCTGAAATTAATTTTAAACTATCATCTTTCTGGCAAGGAAAAAAAGTCTTTTCTTCCATGGTACCTACTGATGAAGACAGTGCCTTTGGCATGTATATCTTATTTTAGAATTAATTAAGCTTTATTTTTGAAAGAATTTGAAAGGCTACGTTAACTTTCACTCTGCTCAAATGCTCCCATGGTACTTTGGGGGCTGATTCACACCATAGGACTCCTGGCAGGCTAATGAAGAAAATGGTTAAAAACTCACAGCATCCCACGATGCTGCACAGCTCAGAGGAATCAGGAGTCACAGTTCGATCTGTACACTTTGCCTGCTTCCTTCTCGTTAGGACTTTAATCTTTAATAACCATGTAAGTATCCTGGTTAGTTACCGTATTAAAGATTATGTGAACTTTCTAAAGAAAATCCAAATAGATGAGCAAGGAACTGGATTCAAGTGATTTTCAGAAAGATGCAGTTCTCAGCTGTTACTTGTGGTGGAAAAGGTGTGAAAAGCCCTTGAAAATTTCTGAGATTTTTTTTTTTTACTCCCAGAGTAGAATGAGTTTCTTGTTTATAATTTGAAAATTTTTTAAAAAAATTATTTACTTTTATGTATACAGGTGTTTTGCCCTCATGCATGTCTGTGTAGCACACACATGTTTAAGTCTCCATGGAGGTCAGAAGATGGCTTTGGACGCTTTGGAACTGGGGTTGTTATATATGGGTCCTTGTGCATTGAACCTGACTGAGGCTTCTGGAAGAGCAGCCAGTGTGCTTATCTGTTGAGCCATCTTTTAACTCCTAACTTATTTTAAATGATGTATGTACGTGAGCTTGTGTGAGTTCATGTGTACCACATGAGTGCAGGTGCCTAAAGAGGCCAGGGCATTAGACTTCCTGGGACTGGTGCTACCTGATGTGGGTGCTGGGAACTAAACCAAGGTCCTCTGCAAGAGCAGTCAGCACTCTTAACCACTGACCCAGCTTTCCAGCTCCAAGAAAGGTGCTTATTTTCTTACTATGGTGCTGAAGGATCTGAGCAGCTGCGTTAGGATAGCTCCTCCATGCTTTCCTGGGGATGGTACTTTGAAGCAGCAGTGACCTGCCTTACTCAACAGAGGAGTCCCTTCTGAGAGCTGTTATGAAGACAGTGAAGGAGCGAAGAGAGAGCCATGGCCTGCTTAAAGAAACCCACGTGTGTCCTGCAGCTGGGTGATGCCTATCTTCACAAGAATCTCAGAACACTTGAATTCATTAAGATAGTAACTGTGGCTTTAGAAAGTGTTTATTATGATTTAGGCCAATCTTAGAGTTACTAAATGAGACAAATAGTTCCCTACCAATTTAATGTAGGGGTCTCAAGGTAGAAGAGAAGATTACCCCTGAGTTAGAATCAAATTCCATGACTACTTAACAGTCCCTTCTTCCTGCAGAGAACGCTGTGGAGCTGTCCTCCTCCAAGTCAGCTGGACACCACGTGAACTCACTAGCGGACGGGAGCCTGCCATGCTTGCCCCAAGGAGGGGCAGAGTTTGGACCTGTGTGTGCGATCCCCGCAAGACTTCCAGGTACCTTTCTCAGAGGAGGCCCTGTTAGTTTCAAACCCCCACCACCTCCCACCTCCACAAGACACGATTTCCAGTTATTAAAATGTTTCCTGAACTTAGATACATCTGGAAAGTTTTGGAAAATCCTACAGGAAGGAGACGAGGCCAAAAGAGCTCCTTTTCTCATGCCGTTCAGGAAGCGCTGCACAAAATCTTTGCCCTCCAAGACAGCCAGCCCAGGAGCCCAACTTGTTGGCTAGAGAGCCACTGGAGATAAGAGGAGTGCTTTGGGGATCTGGAGTCTTACACAAACCATTTTTTAAGAGCGGACATTTTAGATCCATATCAGTTTATGTCAACCAGAAAAACAGGGCTCATCCCAGGAGATTCAAGAGACTTAATTTTGGAATTAGTCACACATGCTGTGGAAAGGGCTGAAAGGGAAAGGCAACAGCAATGACAAGACGCTGTCTCCAGGAAAGAGGTTCCTTTGTTACTGGAGCCCAGAGGCTGAACAAGTTCACCCAATTGGACTTCGGGTAGCAAAGGGATCATAGACATAGAGCCCATACAACTGCCTGAGATACTCCTGGATGCAGGGTGGGGACGAAGAGTACCTAGCTCCCTATACTTACCCAGAAGGAAAAGAAAGGGAGCCTTGGAGAGATGTGTTGCAGGGGTCAGTTCTCTAGTGATTGTTAAGCTGAGCCTCGAAGGGCGGGGCACACATCGGAGAATAAGCTACCAAATGGAGTGATGTGCAGGGCAGATCCCTGATGGTCAAGTCGCAGAGAGGTGTTTTACAAAAACCATGGAGCTGCAAGTGTTCCATTTTTGCTGCTTACCACACCCCTGACCTGAAATTTGCCAGAACTGCCTGCGGGGAAGGAGGCATGGCTGCTAAGTGTAGAAGAAGCAGTTGTATGTAAGGTAGAAGTGGTTTTTGGGATTGATTTTTCTAGTCAAGTTAAGTCTAGAAGGTTTAGGAGACCTCTTTCTGTGAGAGAGCAGGGGTCCTGTTGCAGAGTCTGTTCTTTTCCCTCCCCGTGGTAGGAATTTCCAAGCATTTCATTCTGATGGCTGTCTGTTGAGAAGCCAGGGCTAGCACCAGAGACAGAACACAGATGTGGAAGTGTGTGTGTGGGGGGGGGGAGAGCTGTCACTGCTTAGAGCATTCACAGTTCCCTGCTTATGTGACAGGATGGCTATCTAGTGAGGGCCTTTCTTGCAGCATCACACAATGGAAGGGCAAAGAGAGGGCAAGAAAGAAATAAAATGGGGCCAATTTCACATTTTTATATGAACACAGTCCCACCATAATGGCATTAACCTATTCCCAAAACTTATGGCCCAGCCACCTCTTAAAAAACTATTGTGTGCGCAAGTGTGCATGTGTGCTGGTGTGCACACGCCATGTTGACAACTGTCTTAGGGGTGTGTCTTCACCTTCCACATCACTGAAGCAGAAACTCTCATGTCTGCTTCTGCACCTCATACTACAGGCTTGTTTGCCTTTGTGCCTTGGGGATATTCCTGTTTCCATCTTGCTGTCGGAGTACTGGGATTGCAGATGCAAACGTCTGCATCTGGCTTCTGTGTGAGTTCCAGGGACAAACCTGGCTTATCAGGCTTTCACGCCCAGTGCTCTTACCTACTGAGCCATCTCCATGTCCCTGTCCCACCTCTTAACACTGTAACTTAGAGTAACCATCAACTTCCCAACACACACTTGGGGATAGGCACATTCAAACTGTAGCTTATACTTTTTTTTTTTAACTGAGAGGAAAAAAGTCACATTTTAATATGTTTTAATAGATGAAAAAAATGAGCAAGGCCTTACTGATGCTATGGCAGTCACTCATTTAACTTATCTCTATGAATTTTCTCAGGAACTACTTGGCCTCTGGGCAGTCACACCATGTAGCTAGAGCCTTGCTGTGGAGGAGTCCCAGAGACTGCTGCTCCCCTGAGACC
Organism: Ondatra zibethicus; assembly: GCA_004026605.1. NCBI lineage: Eukaryota > Metazoa > Chordata > Mammalia > Rodentia > Cricetidae > Ondatra > Ondatra zibethicus. The sequence continues at coordinate 154,730 of PVIU01000211.1, read as the reverse complement.
AAGATTACCAACAGTGTCTTAGAAGCACTGGCCTTCTCAAATGAATGGGATGAAATGCTGAAGGCTGGGAGCTGAGCCAGTCACAAGGATCTCAGAGTAGGTGGTGGGAAAGGCAGACAAAGGCAAGGCCCGCACTAGGATGGAGTCACACTCAAAAATCAAGATCAGTTACAAAGAGCCAGACATTCCAGAGTGGCTCAATACAGGACAGTACATCTAGAGAGAACATTGCATAAATGACTATTAATAAAAAACAAACCACTTATAGTGTAACAACAGCGGTTGAAGGGTTGGAGGCCAGGTTGAATCTGCTAAACCTTTCATTTTCAAGGACGTACCAGGAAAAGAACCACAGGGTGGCCAGTTGTCTCATTTCACTAAATACTGACTGAATCTTTACTAGAGCACTGGGATGAGACTTTCAGAGAACAGACACCTCATAATTTAAAGGTAAACCATGAAGTTACTTACTGTGTGGGAAAATTACTTTTTAGGGATAATTTACATATTATTCTGTATCTCCCATGAAGGAAGAGTTGCATGTATGGTCTACCATGGTCCCTGCCCATTCTTACTATAGGACATCCTGGGCAGATGAGCACAGGTCTGTCATAAAGATGGGCATGACTCCACAGTGATGCCTTTTCCTTCTTCATGCCAGTAAGGGGCACAGCACTGATACTGAAGCCAGTCCATGGAAAAGATGTTGCCACGGCAAGACGATAGCTTGGAAGCTGAGGGAGGAAAGGGTGGGGATTTCTCTGACCGAATGGTAAGGTTCAGGGGTGATGCTCGAGAGCTCTCTCTCTCTCTCTCTCTCTGAACTGTTCTGGAGGCACATGGAGCCACAGAGATACGGGAAATAACTCAGGGTTGCTAGATAGAGATCAAAATAGCTTTCTCAAGATAATACATCATTCCACTCTTTGAAGGAATCATTCTGTCTAATACAACCATTTCAGGTGGTCACCCCACAGGGGTTGAACAAAGAAATTAACTCCAAGTGCACAAATGAGCAACCTTATATGAACATGAAATATAGTGTAGGATGAAGGTTAAGAACCCAGAGTTAGATGAGGGAGTTCACATGTATGATTGGAGCTGGGTACAAAAGAGAAGGAAAATTCTGGGCCAGAAGCCATGTATTTTAGAGCCAAAATTTAAAGTTCTATAACTCTCAGTGTATTCACCTAGAAATCATACCTAGAAATGCATACACACAGAGTTATTATGAAGCTTAAACAAGAGAATGCCTACAAAGAACTGAGAATGGTAACTGACCTAAAAGAAGCCCAATAAATAACTGGAATAATAAAGCAAAGTGACCCCCAAAGCAGGGCTGAGGACAGGGTAAACAGCTCCTGATCTGTTGTAGGAAGGTTGCTTGTTTGTTCCCAGCTGCCCAGAACTGAAATAATCACACAGAAACCATATTATTTCCAATACTGTTTGGCCAATAGCTTAAGCATATTTTTGGCTAACTCATATCTTAAATTAACCCATCTCCATTAATCTGCATATCACCATGAGGCTGTGGCTTACCAATAAAGTTCTAGCGTCTGTCTCCAGTGGGGCTACATGGCTTATCTTGACTCCACCTTCTTTCTCCCAGCATTCAGTTGAGTTTTCCCTACCTAGCTCTGCTCTACCCTATCACAGGCCCAAAGCAGCTTCTTTAGCAACCAATGGTATTCACAGCATACAGAGGGGACTCCCACATCCCTCCCAAACATACCCAGGACTTCAGTTCTATTTTATGAGCTTCGTGAAGATGTCTTTTCTGAGGTTCTGTCAGGCAGTGCAGAGCTCTGTTGGAGAGTACTGCATCAGGATTCCAGCCCAGTGCCTTACTACCAGCTCTGGAGAGAAGCTTCAGACAGTAGGCAGTGGGTGCAGCTACCACAGCTTGGCTGCCCAAAGGTGTTCTCAAGATCACAGTCCCTTTGGTGACAATAAAGCAGAAGCCCAAGAGCCAAGCACACACAGTCTTTGTCCAAAATCCCAAGACTCCTATGACCTGGCAAGCCCAGGAGGGATACTTCCAGAAGGAGCCCTTAAGAGGAAAAAAACCTCTGTTTCAAGCATTTAAACTATGGCAGTTTTCAGAAGCCATTGCCTGATTTAAAAATCTAGGGAAGGCTGGGGACAGAGAGAGGGGCGACAGGGCAAGAAGAAGGCAAAGGGAAGAAAGGAGTATGTCAACTGAAAACTCCAAATTACATAAAGCAGCAGAAATCAGGAAAGCCCAATGACTTAGATTGCTTCTGACAACCAATCATGCATTTGATAATGTGTAACATATCATAAAATGTTATGGTAACATAAGACTTCATAAATTCAAACCGAATGCCAGAGACATACTCATTTACCTCCACACTTCCATCATGTAACTCCCTTGTCTGCATCCAGGCCCCACCCCTAACTTTGTAAGCTGTTGAGATGCTGGAAGAGCCCCACTGTACCCACTGCTCCAACCAGTGACCTCAGGAAGGATGAAAGATGCAAACTAGCACTGTACCTTTCTTTGTACTCTCAGCCACAGCCTCTCTAGGGAGAAAGCAGAGGCCATAGGCCCAGGTAGCCTACAGGAGTACTGTACGGATTCTCCCCGGCCACAGCAGCCAGACAGCACTGTTATGACCTGGACCTGCTTCAGTGCAGCAAGCCTTTGGAATTACACATCTAGACAGAGCAGGGAGCTTCTTTACTAGCCATTGCCAGGAGTATTTTGAAGCCAAATAAGAACAAGGGAAGAAAACATCAAACAGATTATCATCCCTACATGTCCCTGATCCCGAGTGGGAGGTGCTGTTCTCACAGGTAACTTGTACCCTTTGTAGGTTAAGTTAAATGTCATCCTAGGTCTAGCTGTCTTTCAGGAAAAACTCAGAGTGAAGGAGGGAGGGAAGGACATACATACCCATACACACACACACACACACACACACACACACACACACACACAGAGAGAGAGAGAGAGAGAGAATATGAGAATAAGAGTTATTAACTGTGACCCAAAAGAATCATTAAACAGACTTCACTTTTCAGTACTTCATTTAATTCCTACACTTAAATATTTAAACAATACCAACACCAACAAAACCTCATAGTTCAGACAACATAGTACATGGCAAAAAGAACACGGGCTCTGGAGTGATAAAAAAACAAAACAAAACAAAACAAAAAAACCTGTCTCCACATCTTGAATATAACTCACCTATCTTACTAGTCCAGCTTCCCTTTGTAAGCCTGGAGAGGACAAGACTGTGTTGAAGAACTGTCAGTGGAAACTGTGCACATGACGGAGTCAAAACTGAAGCCTCTAACCCTGCAGGTATGGTGCACAGGCTAACGCCTTCCCTCTTAGATGGTAAGAAGCTTTTAGTTCTGCCTGGAGCTCTGGGCAAGTACAAGGCCTCGAGATGGCAGAAAATGGGCCCCACAAGTCTGCCTCCTGCCCTACAATGCCTTTTCACAATGAACATGCAAGACCCAAAAATGGTATAACCACAAAGCATCTTCCACATTGGGAAAACCAAGAAAAAGGCCAGAAAAATGTATGAAGGCTGGCAACAGGAACCTTGGGGCTTGAGGGTGTCCTTCCAAGAGCACAAATGATGCTGGCAGAAGGTTTTCTATAAGCACAGATCCTCCATTTGGGAATTTAATACTCACTGTGAAGCTCAACTAGGAAAAGGGCACCAAGTCCCTTATCTGAGCCCAAGATTCAAAGACTGACTTTTCTAATTCATTGCAACGTAGACTGAGATGGTACTCTGAAGAATATTTTTCTGCAGAGTTCTACAGAATTTTTTTTTCACTATTGAAAGTCATAGGAGATAGAAATAGCATTATACCTATTAGCTAGGAATTTGGCTGGGTTTGGGAATTGTTTTTTGTTTTTTTTAGACTTAGAGTCTGTCTTAAAAAGTCATCAGGCTGGGTGGTGGTGATGCAAGCCTTTAATCCCAGCACTTGGAAGACAAGACAGGCAGATCTCTGTGAGTTCGAGGCCAGCCTGGTCTACAGAGCGAGTTCCAGGACAGGCTCCAAATCTACAGAGAAATCCTGTCTCGAGAAACAAAACAAATGAAAACAAAACAAGTCATCAGAGAAAATGAAAACAGCAATATGTCAGGAAATGACAAGTGGATTTGAATACCATGTCCATTTTGTTTTACTTGCTAGCTTCATGACTGTGAATCAACCATTAAACCTCAGATACTTATCCAACTTTGCAAAAAAAAAAAAGAGGTTAGAAGAGGATATGAGCACTACTGTGCGAGTCACCAACAGCTTGCTAAAGACTTCAGATCCCACCCCTGGTGTGCCTTAACTGAATCCATCAGTGGGGAGAGGGCCCAGGACCTGACCTCATGGGTCACAGGCACCTTAGCTTATCCAGTGGTCACACAATTAGAGTCACCAGATAAACAAGGAGGTATTTCAAATGAGACACTGTCATGTTCTAGTGGAAGTGCTAATTCAAATGTCAGTCAATCAGTCATAGTTCATGCAGATATGGAACCTGTCTCTCCTTGTGCTTTCCCCAGCCAAAGACCTGCTCCATGGTTTCTTTGCCCATAACTAAAGAGCGAAGGCAGCATCCTGTCCAACCTTCATTCTCAAATGAGCCAAATATATTTCAGCGTCCAAGACATCTCATAGCTGTTTCCTATGCTGCTTCCCAAATGAAAGCATTTTTTTTTAAAGCTAGACAAACAGAGTCTTCAGTTTGGTTCCAAAGCCCTGTGTCTCTTTCACTTCCTGTAAATGCTCAGATTTCTCAAAAGAAAAAAAAAAGAAAGAAAGAAAGAAAAAAAAAGAAAGAAAAAGAAAATCTCACCCAGCTATTTGGCCTAGTTTCCTTTGCAAGTTAGAGCTGGGAGGGTCACTGCACCAGGGGATTTGGACCTAGACAATAGTATGCAAAAATAAAACTTCTCAGAGCTAGAGGAGAATGGAGGAGAGAGAGACATAAACAGGGCATTCACCTTTCTGAGTAGACCCAGCACTGGGCTTCTGATGGTTGGAGACCCAGATTCTCAAAGAGAGAAATAAGGACATGTAATAGTAAGCCAGCCACAAAAATAAAGGCATATGGTTTAAATACATTAAATAAATATATCTTTACTCACATATATGCCTTCTTACTTTTTTAGGGCTCTAGGGTCTTTTCTATTTTGAAATAGTGGTAACAACCAGTTACAAAAAAATGCTTTGTTTTTAATCTAAGCTTTCAGTCTCTAAGGTGCTCGAGCTCTCTTAGGAAAAATCCACCCTTGAGTGAAGGTCCAAGGTTTACGGTCTGACACAGATGAAGATCTGAATAAGTGACCAGCAGAAGTGCCAGGGACCAACTGCACCTGTGTTTTTAACTGAAAATGCCCCAAGTCTTAGAGAGAGAGCCCCTTTTCCTGGGGTCCATTAAGAAATAGTGATGGTGAGTATACTGACCTTTTCCTTTTTGCTTTTTTAAAAAATTACTATTATTTCTTGTTTTTATGTGTTTGGGTATTTTGCCTGAATGCATCTCTGTGCACCACATGTGAGGCCAGAACAGTTGGATCCCTGGAACTGGAGTTATACATTGTTGTAAGCTGCCATGCAGGTTGGGTCCTAAGGAAGAGCAGCCAGTGCTCTTAACGGCTGAGCCAACTCTCCAGTTTCTAGACACTGACCTTTTTCAAAGGAGCCACATCAAGTTTGTGTGTGTGCATGTGTGTGTGCGTCCTTTAGGTGGATATAGATATTTGTAACTTAAGTGTGGAGAGAGCAGTAGGGGATGTTGGCTTGACTGTGCTGTCCTTTTCTCCATTAGGCCTGTGCTCTGTGACACCAACTCAATGTAACTACTTGTGGTCACAGCATCCTTCCACATAGAACTCCTTCACATTTTTCTTTGCCTACATACTTGGGTGGTCTGAAGAAACAAAAGAGAACCCTTTAAAAATCATCGCTTTTCTAATCTGTTCAATACCTGCTCAGAGCATTTCTGATTGGAGACTTCGGGCAGGGGTTCAGATTTCACACTTGAGCAGTTTGAAAAGGGAGGGAACATTAATACTCAAGGCAATGTACTTGGCTGGAATTCCATGTTTCTTTGGCTATTTCTACAGATATTTATGCTTAAAAGAATTTCCTCCCACCCGGTAGCCTGGCCAAATTCTCTTTTGCACACGTGAGTCGTGAGCACTCTCTCTCTCTCCCTCCCCCTCTCCCTGCCTAAAAACAGTAGGTGAACAGATGTACTAGAGTGAAAAGTCAAATTGTATGATCATCTGGAAGCTGTCTATGGGAAGCATTTATGTTTGAGTTTGGACAACTAAGCCTGATCTTTCTGGAGCAGAGATCTTCTGAGAAATGTGGAAGAAAGAGACACAAACTATGGCTGATAGCATCTAGAACATCACGCTAATGTTTGAGTGAATATGGGTTTAAGTCTCACATTCTGCCCCAAATCTAATGTAAGGACTTCTGCTTAGCTTCAAGTGCTCAAGCCACCTGCCCCTGAAGGTGGCTGGAGGCCTCCCTCATGGACATGTCGTGTTCAGGGCTCTGGCTTGGTTGTATAAAGAATCCTGGAGGATTCTAGGGACAGAGTGGCCCCCATCTGTCCACAGCTCTCAGCAGATTGCTTCTGAAGTGTCATCGTGCTCAGTAGTCCTACAACACAACCATATAGATGGCCGCTTGCAGTTGTCACGGTCTGATGTGGAACTGTTGCTGACTACAAATGCTTTAAGGAACTAGTAAGCTGCACCATTCAATACACGGAAGAGCGATTCAAGACTGGGTTCACACATTAGAGAATGTTTCTTTTATCTTCATTTGTTTTATGACAATGGCTCATAGTTAGCCCAAGCTGGCCTGGAACTTACATCCTGTTGCCTTAGCACACGAAGAAGGATTTGTTTGCCTCTTTCTTTTTCACCTTCTTTCAGAACAAAGGCATTACCTATGGGTCAGACATGTACTTATCTCTGAAGTTACATCTTCAGTGAGCTCCAAATCAGGGCTTCTGAATACAGCAACAGATGTAAATGCCTGGTACAACTGTGGTCCAGAGGGCCGTAGGCCTGATGAAGGCTTGGTCTTCACAGTGACAATGTCTTAGTCTTTGAAAAGTACAAAATGGATTCTGAGAGAATTCCATCATCAGAAAAGAAACACTGGATACTCAACTCCAAAACCTCAAATAACCTATGGCATTGAGCAAAGCCACATACTGAAATCAGGAGTAGGGCCTTGAGTAATAGCATCAGCCCTGTCAACAACACATTGGCTCCTCCCTCAAGTGTTCAATCACTTTAGGGTGCCTCCTGAGTAGAAGACGAAAATATTATTATAAAGTCTATTCAAATAAACTGCCTATATGAAAAGGTTACCTACTTCCAATCTGTTGAAATAAGAGAGTCATAATATTTATTTCATCAAGAGGGTATATGGCTTAGCAGGGATTAATTTATATCATTACTCCTTCTAGGGCACTTCAAAATTTATATAATGCCATATGTGGCTTGTAGGAAGAGACTTCATGAGGATTTGATGAAAAATACTCCGAATGTTTCATCAGGTCGTGCATCATTTTCAAGCATAGCCACCCACACTAGAACTTTCTGAGTCATCATAAGGAACCCGGTACTTCAAGAACTTCCCAAATGTTGGTCTTGGCCAATTTACTGTGTATATTGTTGCCTCTTTAATCATCCCAGAACCTTTATTAGTGGTAAGGCCTTCTATCGCCTCCACATTTCCTAGTTACTGATGCTCTTGTAGAACATACCGTCCCTATGGCTCTTTCCAAGTAAACTAAGTAATGAGGGGATATTGGCTACCTTTCTTAATTCTTTGATTCTAGCGTCTCCCACAGTAATGAGCAGACAGGGTGATCCAATAAAGATTTGTCAAACAAATGCTGAGAGGAACCCTTGGCTCAGTTACAAGGCACAATCCAGTCTGTGCCACCAGATATGAGTGGCTTCCTGCTTTTCTTCTGTGCTGGGCACCATCTTCACATTGCCCCTTCCTGCCTGTCCTAGTACATTGGAACCACCCGGATGAGCTTTACAAATGAAACCGATGCTTAGGCCAATGTGTGTGTTCCTGTTACCCCTTCCTTGGCAGAGATTTTGCTTTAGATCACCAACATGGAGCTCTGGCTTTGGTATCTTATAAAAGCTGTCATGCAGCTGGGTGGTGGTGCACGCCTTTAATCCCAGTACTCGGGAGGCAGAGGCAGGCACATCTCTGTGAGTTTGAGGCCATCCTGGTCTAAAAGAGCTAGTTCCAGAACAGGCTCCAAAGCTACAGAGAAACCCTGTCTCGAAAAAACAAACAAACAAAGCTGTCATGTTGAAGCTGCAATGCAGTCAGACTTGAGAAATACTGATTGGAACTATTCAAGTCCCAACCTCTCCTGGTGCCATCGCAAGACGCCCTGGATAATTTCACCTTTCTTTGGATTCACAGGGTTACTATTTTAGCCACTCACACAGGATAAGTCAGACATTGCCTTGTGATGGCACTTCAGCATCCCTTATTCTGACTCCCTCTTGATTGACACTTGTGATGGCACTTCAGCATCCCTTATTCTGACTCCCTCTTGATTGACACTTGTGGTGGTGCTTCAGCATCCCTTATTCTGACTCCCTCTTGATTGACACTTGTGATGGTGCTTCAGCATCCCTTAATTATTCACAAGTGCATACATGTAAAAATATAAAATCTTCCATCCCTGACTGAAGGCCTTCAAGAACTATGCCTCCTTCCTACTGGCATCTCTATGTCGTGCACATGGTGAGCTCACATGCATTTTTGGATGACTTAAGACAAAGACAACAGTCAACCTAGTAGAGGGCACTTTAATTTTACTCTATAGACCTGTGTTTGGTTAGAAGAAAAAATACTGTAAAATGGGTAGAACTGGATTGAAGCAATGCAAGGAAGGAGTAAGTAAAAGCCACATGGAAAAGAGCCCTGAGTCAGTTCAAAGGAAAACGTATCCCAACGTCTTAAGAAGGTTTCTGCAAACACTGAAGCAGAATAAACAAGAGATTGAACTTGGCTTGTACCCTGATAAGGAGATTTCTTTCTTAGTTATACAATTTTACAAAGTGTCCAGGGTGTAAAGAAAATATTCAGCCAAGGGGGACTCCTTCCCTTGGATAATACAATCCAACTCAGGCTGTTCAGCTTGACTTGATCCCCTTCTGGCCCTGTGATCCCAGACTAAGCCTTATATTCAAGAGCCCTGATGCAGGATAAAACATAATCCCCATTCCATGAGCTTGATCCCATAGTAGAGTGCTCTCTGTTTGCAGACTGAAAACAAAACAAAGCCAAGATACAAAACCTCTATCTGCTATCCATAAGTTGCTGTCTCAGAGGTATGGCTATCCTAGAGTGGCCCAGCATGTTCTGCTGCTGACAAGGGCTATAAGAAGGTATTTCTAGACTAATTTTAAATGATTGTTTTGTTGCCCACATCACCAAAAAGCCTTATCTTCATATGGCTTTAATACTTTGTCATAAACTAAGACCACAGGAAAGACCTAAAGAATCACTAAGCCCATGATCTGTGAAGGCAAGATAAGGTCATCAGATAGAGACACATTTCCTACATCAAACATTATCCTAGGTATTCAGTAACAAATTTAACAATTTATTTTTACAGAGAAATTAAATGTATGTTCTTTTGTCTGGATTGGTAGTCCAGTCATATTTTTATTAATAGTTCATTTTTGTTTGAAAACCAGACTTGAAGGAATTCAAGTCTGCTGCTGATTGATTAGTAACCAGGGCAACATGTTTTCCTTTGGAGATCACACCAATGACCCATCTAATAGGATATGAGTTCATAGACTGTCACTGATCTATCCATACTTTGTTCCTGGTGCTTTATCAGTGGCCTATATTTGACCCTATCAGCCAAGAGCCACCCAAGTCAAGTCACCAAATAAACAACATTTGTTCCATCAAGTACTTCCTTTTGGCAGAGATACTATGGACTCTCAACAAGTAGGGTCTAGGGTCCATAAAGTGAAAGAATCAACACTGATGTTGGGAACACAAAGATCCTTGGATTCACAAATAAGTACTAAGGAAACCAGGAATGTTAAACATGGAGGCTTGTCTATTCAATGGAAGGGATGTATACCTGTGTTCTCTACCCAGAAGGCTTGGAGTGGATGCAGCTAATAATCTGGTGACCTTTGCTATCTGTAGGGCCAGGCCTCACCTGAATCCCCTAGAATGTTTATTCCAGATCCTTCTTCCCTAGATCTTTGTCTTTGTTTCTCAGTCAATAGAACCCATCCATAGGAGAGATGTCACATGTACTTATAGCCTGGTGACTTCTATGCTATCTGTATGACAAGACTGTACCAGATCCTAGGTCCCTAAGCTATAGGACCCATCTTTAGGGAAGAAGTTACATGTATTTTGCAAGAGTTTCAATGTAGTTCTGCCTTAAGCTTCATTGCACACATGGGATTACAGTAACTGTTACCAGAAAATGTTTTCCAAAGTTACACTGTACTTAAGTATGCCTAAAATAAACTGCTCGGTGTCAGACCCTAGAAGTTTGAACCAACACCAGTTAACTAAGTCATGTTGAGCTGGATTTTCTTCTTGCCTCATGTGGATTATTACTCTGCTGGCCCTGGCGGTCACAGAGACACCCCCCCCACACACACACACACTAACTCACAAAGAATGCTGCTATTATCAGTGCTATCTGGTAGCTACCAACAATATTTATTTATCAACATTTTCCACCTGAGGGACACACCAAAGACCATTAGGTTCTCCAGAAATCTTTTGGATATATTTCATCAAGAAAAATATTGGACATAGCATCCAGGATACTGGACTCACTAGTGAAAAGGTGTCTCTGAGGTAACAGACGTGCTGGGGCCTAAAAACACAAGAATCCTTCCTTGCATGGGAATAATCTATTTTATCATCTCAGAACAGGGCTGACCTAGTGACCAGGCTGGAATGTTATTTACACAAGCCCAAGAAAAGCAAGAAGAATCCTGGTCTGAAACCAAGGACATCCATAACATTATCTGGAAAAGGCAAATGCTTATTCCTATATCTCATGATTCCTGCCTCCTTGCTTGAAAGAGTCAATTTATATCCTGCTGGTAAAAGTAACACTGTCCTGCTCCATCGCCTCTGGAAAGGCCCCAGTACCACCTGCTTCTTTATTAACCTGGACTCACCACGTACTTAGTCATCAAATCTGACTTTGAATTCTGCTCCAAACATCAGGGTATCTACCCAGTCTTTTTCCTTTGCCCTCTTTCATGAGAGATACTAATCCAGCCTGGTCAAAAAGTGTGATTTGTTGAGGTAGGGCATCAAGAGACCTAAACTTCCTTATTTTTGAAGAGATCAGACTATAGACTTCCTTTCTCTGGAGTCAGGAGAGAAGATTAAGAAGGGGTAGAGAGTATTCCTTTCTGAATTGAGGGGATTCTCCCTTGAGAAAGTCTTCAAATTTTCAGAGGACCCTCTGACATCATTTAGCACTTTAAACCACTACATATATGGTAATGTAAAAGTATCCAGAACTGTTGGGTGGTGGTGGCACACACCTCTAATCCCAGCACTCGGGAGGCAGAGGCAGGTGGACCTCTGTGAGTTCAAGGTCAGCCTGGTCTACAGAATGAGTTCCAAGACTGGTCTGGTTCCATAGCTACTGATGAGAAATCCTGTCTTGAAAAAATGACAACAACAATAAACCCCCAAATAAAAAAAAAAACCAAAATTATCCAGAATCTGGGCTTATGCACTCAGCAGAAGCTGTCCATCTTAAGGTCTCAAAACACATACATGCTAGGAAAAGCACTGCAACTATTTAATTTGCTCACAGATTAGCTAGTCTTCAACAAATATCTTCTGAAATAATCATTTAGAGATGGAGGATTTAAGATTCCCCCAAGCATGATCCCTAGTCATTCACAAATGTTAAGAGATGCTGACTCTGCAGAATCCACTATGACACTGTTTTCCTGTGTGGAGCTAGCTCCCCTCCTCTCTACCCCCACCCTCCCCTATCTTATTATAGTTGCTGTTAGACAAGCAAAGTTTCTGGATGATCCCCATGCCAGTCAGTACTGGCCTAGGACAGAGATGGTGGCAAACGCTTTCAGCTACTCTGATTTCTAGTTCATCTTTTCTCTGGCCTTTACGCTTGAAGAACTTACTCACCTGCCTTCTCTCTGAGTCAAGGTACTGGAGAATCAACCGGGTGTTCACACAGTGACTCCATGTGTTTCCCAGTGCGGCTACCACACAGCTGGATCCAGAAGTGCCTGAAAGGAGTCAGGGCAAAAACTAGTTTTCAGAGGCCCTTCCTTAAATGGCATTTGAGCTAAGCTCAGTCATTATTCATACTCAGAGAGTACTCAAGGCTCGGTCCATCATGACAAAAGTGGATGAATTAGAGGAGGACAGCATTAAAGAAACTGGAGACTTAACAAGAACCAGCATGGGGCCCTTCAGCCTTAGTGAAAGTGGCCACCAATGGGCAAAAAAGGCAATTACACATTAACAATAAGATGCATGATGAGGCAACCAAGCTACTGCTGATAAAGAACCACACCTCTGCCCATCCCTGGCAGGAGGGCACAGCGCTACTCTACTGTTTATGAGTAATCTTTGTTTGGCTGAATTAGCGGATCTTCATTTAGGTTGGTAAGCATCTTAACTCACTTTTCCTTTTCATTCCCTTGGCATATACATCGAGCATTCCTTTGCCTTCCCTCCCCCATGTACATCCACACCCAGAAGGGGAGTCTGGAAGAGCTCAGCCTTTCGTACCCAGTCTGCTCTAACTTGCTCTATTTCAAGAGAAACATTCCTTTACCTCCTGAGATTTTCCTGTAAGGAGGATCTGAACTGGTCTCCATCTGAATTCCAAGCTTACTCCAAGTTACATGTGGGAGGCTATCTTATATCTCACAGCTTCACTGCTCCCTTTGGATAAGACTGGGAGAAAAACCATCCCCGCTTCCCAACCCCCTTCTTTCTCTTTAGAGGCAAGCTGCCAAGCCCTGTTTCAGGGAATCCAGCTCCCTCTAATCATGTCTGACATATCCTGAGGTTCCCTTCCAATCTTGAGCCCTCTTTGACCCCAGGCCATGACAGAGATGGCAGGGATACTGGCCTGAGGGAGCCGTATTGAACACTTTGCCTTCCATCAGTGAGATACCATCTCTTTAATGAGGAGGCTGAGAACATAGATGTTCATTAAATTAGTTGAACCAAAATGAGGCATCAATCTTCTCCTCATTGTATTATCTCACCTGCACCCCTCATGGTCAAGCAGTAACTGGTTCTCTTTCTCAGGACAGACAAAATTTAAGGTAGTACCAGTTCCATAAAGCCTAAGTTCTTGGGTCCAAATACCACAACCGAGAAATGGTGCTCAGTGGGTCTTAGCTGGAAGTGCTCTTGTTGGCTAAGGGCTAGTGGGAGGGCTACTGGCATCTAGACAGCAGAGGCCAGTGCTGTTGCTGAGCATCCTGACATGAACAGAACAGGACTGTGACAAAGGCCTGCCCACCTCAGAATACAGCAGTTCTGGAACCCCAAAGTGAATCAGATGGAAATCAGTAACGGGTCTCAGTAAGGGGATTTAAAGAAGTTAGCACAGACTAAAAGGAGTAAAATTTAGAGTAACCCTGGGTCATTGTGTGCACAATTTAAAACACAAACAGATGAAGGTGAAAATAAATCATCTGGCCTTTGGGAATGTGACCACCTTGCTCCTCCCCCATCCCCATTTAATCCTTAGTAGTCCTCCGTGCCTAAGGATAAGATGTTAAAGCCTGAACAATGTGTTCTGGGGCTTTATCTTCTGCTCCTGCCTCTGCCCCTGACTTCACCTCTCTGAGCTCCTCACTGAATGAGCTGGGGTGACCTCTTGACTTCTTTGTCCTCACCATCCTTGACCTCTTGTGAGCAGTTGATAAAGCTCCCCGCTCCTTGCAGAGAGTCCCCTGGCCTTCTCCGTTGACCTTCACCATGGGGAGCACTTCTTTGGCTTCTCTGCCTTTTATCTCCCTCTTCTTACTTTGGGTGAACCCCAGGGAACTGGGCATGGCCATTTTCCCCCAATACCAAATGCGGAAGAGCCATTGAGTAGCTATGAAATTAATGTTCATTAGTTAGAGGCCAGGCCTTTATTACATCAAAGATGAACTCAATTCCAATTTTCTTGTGATACACAGCCTCTCAGTCTCCCTTGCACTGCCCGTTTCCCTCCCGTGGTATATGTTCCTTGTTCATGGTGCTGGGTCACTACCAACATTTTCCTACAAGTATGTAATCAACTCTCACCACATCCTCCCATATCTCTTGACCTCTCCCATTCTTTCTTCTCCCTCTTCACTCGTCACCTTTGCTATACTGTTTCCTTTCTGTATGCATGCCTTATATACAAAAATGATTTTGTGGATCTATATAAAATCTAGGAACCATGAGTAAGAGAAACTGTATTATTTGCCTTTTGGGAACTCAATTTATTTAACACAAATATCTCCAATTGCATCCATTTTACTGAAAATAATATAACTATTTTTCTTTATGTTTGAAAAAAATTCCGTGTGTGTGTGTGTGTGTGTGTATTCTTTACCCATTCCTCTGTTAATAGACCTGGGTTGATTTCATAATTTAGCTATTATTTTTATGTGTATGAGTGTTTAGTCTGCATGTATGTATGTGCACATGTATGTGCATGATGCCTACTGAAGCCAGAAGAGGGCTGGAAGTTATGGACAGTTGTGGGTCATCATGTGGGTCCTCTACAAGAGCAGCACGTGTTCTTAACTGCTGAGACATCATCTCTCCAGATCCTCTTCTGATTTTCAAAAAGCGAAGCCAAAAATAAATATTTTGAGTTAATTTTCCTGATTTAAAACTTCTGGCTTGGACTGAGGTTAGTGCTCTGTTGTAGAGTGCTTGCTTAGCATGTATCAGGCCCTGGGTTCAATTTCACAGCACTACACATAAAAGTTGGCTTAATATTTACCATTTAAGTTTTTAAAGACTTGAGAACCAGATGGGTTCATAGCCACCAGGTCTTTCTATCTACCTACATGGTATGGCCTCATGTCTACCCTATGTCCAGAGCTGCCTCTCAAATGTCAACTTCTCTTCCCTTCACAGAAATACTTTGTGTCTTCCTCCTCTAAAGTTCCAACCATAATACTAAATATTCTCTCACTTACCTCCATTTATATGGTGGTATGCTATGTGTGTGATTTTTGATTAATACGCATTATGAAAGAGCCAGAGGCATGCCTGGTTTGTGCCAGCAGGCTGACTCACTTAACAGAAGGATGCTTACACTGATTAAATGGCTAATAAGTTATTGCCACTGAATGATGGACCATGTTATAGACTTGTTTTAACGGCATATTTACATTCTTAATTCTACCTTAAGCTAAAATTAATAGGTTTGCATTTTTCAAGTAAGCTGTAGAAGCTAGCTGTTTATATGTCTGCTAAGTAAGAGGATTAAGTGGGGCTGAGATTTACAATTTACGAAGAAAAGGCTACATGTGAATAATTAGGAGTTACTAATTGGTTAAGAACTTAAAACTTCTTTTTTTTTTTGTGGTGATAAAAGTGGAGGAGTGTCCCAGTTCTAAATGAAGTCAAAGGATGTTTTTAGAGATGATAGCCACATTCAGGGTAGGAGCAACTATTTTTAAAAAAATTCCATAAAAGGAAATAAATAAGCAAACGATCAAAAAAACAAAAACAGAGCAACCCAAAAACTCTATACCACGAGGCCAACAAGAATAGGACAGATCCACAGTAGATACTTGGCTGTTCTTTGGACAGGTAAACCTGGGGCCTAATCAAGGGTCACAAGGGCAAGTACCAGAAAAAAGCTTCCAGAGAAAACTGAAAAAGTCACCTCAAGGACGCATGTTTCAAAAGCACTTACAAGCGTCAGGCCAGTGTAAGAGTAACCATAGCAAGGCCTTGAAAGTTAATGATGAAGACAATGCCTTTAGAGGCATAATATGCTAGGCACTAGGGAAGCCCCGCAAACAGAGAGGGCTTACACTGTTTGAATTTCATATCTTAGTACACCCTTTTCATCCTCACAATAACCTATGAGACAGGCAACATTATCAGTTCTATTGACAGACTTAAGCTATGAGAGATTAAGTCACTTCCTCAAAGTCACATGGTTGGCTAATGGCAGAGCTAGGGCTCAAAACCCGGCTGTTAACCCCAACTTTGATTAGCCTTCTCTGGGCACATCACATCTCGAAGATTAACTACCTAGTTATTGTCCTGTCTGTGGGGCCCAAAGGCCCATCTCAGGAACAGCAGTGACAGTTCATCTTATCACGCATCTGAACTCCACATGTCACGCAGGCTCCACGTTCTGCTTCCTTTGTTCTGATGTTTGGTGATAACCCAGGGCAAGAGGTTTCCACAGTGAGCACATGCCCTGGCTTGGCAAGTTATTTAGCCTTGCTCAACTGGATTAGCAGCTGGATTCCCACAAGTCAGGTGGCCTAGAACTGACCCTCCCTGGTTAGAGGCTTCAAACGCTAACCCCTTCACAAGAGAACAATCTAAGGTGATTGTGCTGGTAGAATCACTTGAGACAGGTTGATGGGGAAGTCGTCAGTTACTATACATTCATGGCCTTATTTTCTTCCTGTCTTTCGAGTTTCTAGCATTCCCATGACAGGGCTGTCATTAAGTGGCCACTAATGCTGTTTATGGGAAATTTAAAGTAGGAAGAATCTGCTTACTGGCTCTTTGTAAAGGTGATTTCCTGCCCAGTGACCTAATTGGTCAGGAAACTGATAAGTGAGTCTTCTCTGTGTTCATTTGAAGCGGAAGTTCTAAAAACTGGGGCACTCTCCCTTCCTCCTATTTTGAACAACTGTGATATTTAGACCTGCCCAGGCTGTATGATTTCATTGCCTGGAATTTGGTGGGTTCCAATACAAATCTTAAAAAAAAAATCAAATAAATAAACTGAGACTTGAAATTATTTTCATTATTTGAGATTTTTCATCATCACTGGGTTGAGACTGCAGACGTGTTTAAGATCCCTAGAACAGTCCAGTTCATTCACACAGAATCAAGGCTCTCTAAAAGGATTGCGGGAATACACATTCCCCACTTTCTCAGAGACTTGCTTAGGAGAGTCAAAGCCTGCTGTCCTTCTGTGACTGCTTACCCACCTGTAAAATTCGAATAATAAGTCTTGCCCCCAGGCAACCAAAAGTTCTTGGTGACCCTAGATGGAGATACTTGATACGGATAAATGGCAGGAACAGTGATGATCAAACGCAGAAGATGAAAGTAGAGGGAGAAAACTCTAATCGCCACGCTCTGTTTTTCCTTCTCATCATTATTCAAGATAGCAAAGCTTAGGAATGAAGTGGTCAGGAATAGAATGTAGATTCCAAAACTTCTCCCAGAACTGCTATCTCTTGGAGCCAGTTCCCAACCTCTGGTGGGAGCTGGCTATGAAGACACATTTCTCACGTGGTCTCCCTTGCACGGTTCACACAGGGTATAGCCCTCATGATTTCAGGCTGGAGGAAGACCGCCAAGTTGCTATGGAGCCCGGTTTCTAGAAGGTGATGGGCAGTTGGTACCACTCCGTGTCGGTATTCAGAAGGGGCCTGTTTGGGGGTGAGGGTGGGCTGTGACGAAAAAGTTTCTTTTCTAAAAACATTTGAATTTATGACTTCTCTGCTAAATATTTCTGAGAGGTCAGACTAGCTGCTAGTGAATGACAGAGACGTTTGCCCCATGGCAGAGGGTTCAACCAAAAAGAATAGACTTTTGCATGTTTAAAAATAAGCAGGAGAAAAACCACCCACAAAACAAACAACAACAACCCCCCAAAAACCAAACTAACAAAGCAGTGACTCCCAGAATAGGAACAGAAGGGAGGGAAAAGTTCACAGTCTTAAAGGACTGGGCATTTTGAAAACTTGGTCTTCTTGTCCTGTTGGATAAAAAGCAACTTACAGAGACAGGAAACAGGAAATGAAAACAACACCCCTCATGAGTGCTGCAGGTCTGGAGTCAGTGTAGGTGAGGGTGATGGGTTACCATGGGACCTTGCTCCATCATCCTTGATGGCTCTGTCCTTGTGGTTCTATTTCTGGTTTAGCTGCAGGTTTTCAATGAGACCACAAGGGAGAAAGAACATTTATAACAAAGAACACAAAAGTGAGCTTCAGAACTGACCAGTCAGATCACTTTTCCAAGCCGCAGCACCTTCACCCATGGTCAGAAGGAGTTGTTCAAAATGACTTCAAAAGTTCCTGGTCTCACTTAAAACAACAACAACAAAAACAAAAACAAAAAAACTCTGAGTCTAAGGTATTTTGAGAACAAAAACTTGGTGTCGTGTTCAGGGCTTCCCCTTTTCTAGGAGGTTTGTGCACACAGTACTTCCACACTGTCTTTGAATTGCCAGGTTCCACCCACCAACCCGTTACACCCGAAGACAGTGTAAATGTGGGGTCCCTTTTCTGATAACAGATTTCTCTCCAGATCGGGGCTTCCCCCCCCCCCACCTTAGTCCATTCTACCTACTACAACCCATAAGGACCAACTTCTAGCAAACACAATTTCAAGTCAACAAAGCTTAAATGCCGGAGTCCGAATGGTAGCATGGAACCGGAAGGGGATTACCATCCGTTTGATTCCTTTTCTCCTGTTCCAGATCAGGCCAGGGGAGCTGCTGAGCTGTGCAGACATTTTTCCATTGGGTCTTCCATTTGAGCTAGGGAAACGGCTAGAGAGTCTTAGTTGCTCCAGTGGAAAGACGAATTAGGGGAAATTTTCAGACTGCTTCCCCTCCATTTTCCAAGCTGCCTACACCACCTCTGTTGGAGGCTCGTCAGTTTTTACTGCCTGATGCAGAAAGACAATTTCAACAGCCACAGTTGAAGAAGACAAATGGGACACTGGCTGGGACAGTAGTTTCAGAACAAAGATTCAAGGTGACCTACAAGTTCCATGAGGCCACAGGGCAAAAGTATCAAATAAAGAGATTGGGAAGGCTTAGACATTTATTCTCCAGCAAAATTAATTTCCTTGGGGGCTTGTAGTTCACTAACTGAACCTGTGAACCAGCTGTATTTAGTGTGCACTCTACTTCCTTGGGTCTCTAAAACTGACAATTGTCTGTAGGTCAAGTTCCAACGGAAGTGACATTTTTGACCTAGCTCTATAAATAGAGTACTGGAAAAAACCATCAGCTGCACTGACTGGCCCAGGAACCACACGCTATCTATCAAGCAACTGTAGTGTCTGGGCTGCCATTTTAGACGAGTAAAAAAAATATTGTGTTATTTATAATCTTCTGAGTTTTGAGAGTCTCAAAATACTTGGAAGCTATGAGTCTCTCAGATTTACAAATAAAAGATCTGGGGAATAAAACCATGCAACAACGGCCTCACCCGACACCATCTGCTCACAGCCCAGGGCTCTGCTAGAGGACCAGGCCACTTCACTTAGGGAAAGGGGAAACTTGCATCTCCAAGGTCTCTTAGCTGAGGAGAGACAGATGACTGATGCCCAGTGTCTGCTCCCATCACACACGCAGACTGACTCAAGCCTCAGTAATACTCGTTACAGCGGAAACTGAGAAATGTGAAGCAGAAGTCATAAAAGGTGGGGTAATCAGCACCTTTGGAATGCAAGATTTAGAGGTGGATTAATCTCCCGTAGCAGCAGGTGGAGCAGAAGTGGGGTGGGGCTGGGGGAGTGAGCTAATCGCTAGGATAGAGCCTGGTATGCACTGGCACAAATCCCTCCAACAGCTCCACTGGCTTTTGTATGGGGAGAAGACACTTATAATTTCCTAGAGTCCTGGGATGTTCATGCAAGTTATTATCCAATCAGGATACTTTTGAAATGGAGATGGAGTCATTTTAGTCGTAATGGGACAGCAGACATAAATTGGGGCTGTTTTGAGTGAACACAGGTGGTCATCTTATTAGGGACACCATGGAGGAACTGTCTGGAATCAGGTGGAGGAGGCTCACTCTTAGAAAAGGTCAGTCTGAAAACCATTCCATCTGGCAACAAAACCACTTTTGACTATGTGGGGCTTCTCTGCTGTGCTTGCAATGACAGGCACCAATGTCCTTAAACATAGCTAGGAAAAAAACAGCAGAATAGTCCCAGCATCTGGGTAGTCCTGCTGGTTCAGCCGGCAATGCTCCCCAGGAGGCTCCCAGAGCTCCCCACCCCCAGGAGTATCACTTTATTCCTGCTACTTCTCCTTCAGGGGAAGGTCCTGAAGGGTGGCCTGTAACTAACTGTCTCAACTCTGGAAAGAACTCGGGTGTGCAGGTGTGCACATCCACGCACCTGTATAGAAGAAACCAGAGGGGGCTTCGGGTGTCTGGTGAGTCACTCTGCCCTCCACCCTTTCCATTTTCCATTGAACCTGGAGCTGCCAACCCCAGTGATCCTCCTGTCTCCACCTCCTTCAGTGCTGTGTTACAGGCAGGTCCGGCCATGCCCAGGCTTAGATGCGGGTGCTGGAGATCTGAACTCGGGTCCTCATGCCTGCAAAGCAAGTGCTCTTATCTGCTGAACCATCTTCCCAGTCCTGAGAAGAACTTTTAATTAACAATGAATTCATTTATGAGAGTGAACACACACACACACACACACACACACACACAAAATCCTTATGCTAACACTAGTGAAAGAAAGCAAAAACTGAACTATTTAAAGAAACCTGAAGCACATTTAAAAAAAAATTCATGTTCATTTAAAATAAGGCAGGATGTTTACATGAAATATCCCTTGTCCCCAAATGTATTTCTATCCCCTTGCTGTAAATTTTTCAAATTGCACTTAACAGCTGCCATGGCCTGAGCTTTGTTTTTCTGGCCCCATCATGGTATCTGAGGCGGCAGGAGGATACTGGAGTTGCATTCTCAGTAAATCTGTATTATGCATGGTCATCAGCTCAGTTTTTGACCATCTGATATTTGTTTCGGGAAACATTGGCCGATGGAGAAGGAACACAGCTGTTTAGTCTGACATCAGATTGGTTAGAACCCTGACTGCTGGGGTGAGAAAAAATACCCAGACGTGTGCATTCAGACAACTGTCTTTGAGAGAGCTGGGAAAGGTTTTTTTTTTCTTTAAAAAAAAAAAGAGGCATATCCTTTATCGGTTTCTCTTCCTGGGGAGACTTAAGCCATAGAGGAGAATATCTGGAAGCTGAACATATTTCAGGACCTAGTTTGGACAGAGAGAGAGCCACGTGACAACCCACTTAACTGAAAAGCAAGGGATTCTCTGAAAACTATGCTTTGACTTTGGGGACTCAGCTCATAAGAAAATGGACATGCCAAGTCTGGGGGCCAATCCCTTCATGTTTAGCTCATGTGGACCCAGACCTGCGTCAGCAGCTCCTGCTTCATGCCTGCATCAGTTTATTGGCTCTGCAAGCAGCAAGAATAGGCAGCAAAAAGAAATGTGATTTATCAGGAAGTATATTCTTGAAGAAAAATATTTCTGTGAAACTGGTTTCAAGTGACTTAAAAGATCCTAATATACAATGACATTTCAACTAAACACAGTGTCTAATCCTGGACTGAACCCTGGAAAAACCTGCCATGGGAGTATTACTGGGACACCTGGAAAAGATTAAATATTGCCTGTATATTAGATTACAGTATTGTATCAATGCTAATTTCTTGGGTGAAAGAATAAATGTATTATGGCTATATAAGAGAAATTGTTGTTCTTAGATGACAAATGAAAGTCTCTGGGGATGGAAGATCATGACATCTATGACTTACTGTCAAATGCTGCCACAAAGACAATAACAACTTAATGATATTAAAAAAAATAGATGGATAAGGACAATAAGCAAGGAAGAAAGACCAGGTGAAGCAGCATGCTAGCAGCCTAGGAGACGGATACCCCAGTTCACTGTTGTTTTCTTGAAACTTGCCTTATGTAAATTACTTGTGAGAGATGAACGGGGTCACTTGTAACAGCAGGATGCTGGGTAGGGTCAAATATATGTTTTTCACATCAGAATCACCTGGTTAACTCTCTAAGGCATTGAATCCCGGGTCCATCCACATCTATGCACACACACACACACACACACACACACACACACACACACACACACACACGCTCACACGCACGCACGCACCTCATCAAAAGAGTTTGCTATTCTGTTTTCAATGGCCCAGGTGTGTTTTCATTGGGAAATCTTCAGTGTCTTGTGACATGGTTCTGTGTCCTTTTAATCTTGGAGATACAGCTCTGAAGAATGCCCTTTGGCCCAGTGTTTAAAAATGTCCTTTGCTGACTTTATCCTCATCTTAGCTCCCAGGGGGAAAAGAGAGGAGAGATGTAAGTGCTTTTCAGAGTGGCCATAACTCATCTGTCTGGAGCTGCTGTTGGAGGCGCCACCCAAAACATCCAGAAAGAGTGGAGGAGGGACAGCTGACAGCTTGTGGCATAAAACAGGCCAGGGCTAGAACGAGCCAGTCCCCTCATTTAGGGACCCTCATTAAGGACCTTCCTCAGTTATGCCCCTTGGTCTGAAGTTTCTCAAGGCACCAAAGAGGTCCAGCTCCTCTGCCACTCAGGAAGGAACAGTGTTACCTGGAGTGGGGATAACTAAAAGGGACAGGAGACAGATATTCCCAGGTGTCTCTACCTCTGAGGTTGCAAGGATAGCTGATAAAGTCACTGAAGTTTCTTTCCTTTGATCTCAAGACACGGGCACAATCATTACCTCTGCGTTGAGGAGAGGGAGAGGGAGAGAGAGAGAGAGAGAGAGGAGAGAGAGAGAGAGAGTCCTGACCACTGAAACCCACCTTGCTGCAGGCAGATCTGCCGGCCCAGCTGCCTCCCTTCTGGCATCTGAGAGCAAACTGCTGTGGAGAATGTTATGCTTTTAATTATCACCTAGCATGAATGTGAGGATTTATTGTTATGCTTTCCTCCCACCCATCTCAATTGCCCCTTTGGGAAGCAGAAGGACTGATAGGAATCAGTATATACTCTTGCCTGGAGAGAATGGAATGTGGGCGTTGCACACGTCTGTGGCCCCTAAAGGCACTGAGAAGGGGTGAGGGGTAGAAGTGGATCCCTGAAGGCCTCCCCAGTGTCCTTGCCAGAGCATGTTCATGTCTCATGCTGCCCTGTCTATAAAGGCTGCTGCCCGGTTCCCTCAGTGAGGCCTGCCCTTTTTTTTTTTAAACATCTGGAACAAGGTTTTCTTGATCCAAGGCTAGGAGAAGCTGCCAGACTTTTCTTTCGGAGGGTTGTACACACACATGAGGGTTCACAGACATGTAAGAGGTGTCTTCCTCATATCAATACAAGGCTCACAACAAAGTAGGGCCACGGAAGAGAGGCAAACTCTTATTTGTAACAAGCGTTCACAGCGAACTCTAGATGGAAAGCTGACGGGTCCCAACAATGTCTAGATTGCTAGTGTGAGTGAGTGTTGCGTGTGTGCTTGCATGTGTGTGCGCGTGCATGTGTCCGCACGCCTAAGGAGTGAAGGTAGTTTAAAGCAATGAAGATAACCTTGCTCAATATTCTCTACTTCCCTAGAGGCATCCCAGTCTCCAAGGTTTAGTCAAACAGTTTCAGAAAGCTGCCCCGTGGCAGAGAGGAAACTGAAAGGGAAAAATGCTGATGGCAGCACAATTATTTTAACTGGGGGAACTGGTTTCAGTGGTAGTAGGCAGTTAGGACACATCTGCAAAATATGAATTCTTAGGCAAAGTAATTTCCTTCTTCCTCACAGCCACTGTTTATCCAGAAATTCCGTGCTTTCCGAAAATGACCAGCATCAGGAGAGCGACCAAGACCGCCAAGCTGTGTAATGTGCCCCACATCTCAGACATCAGCTGACACAACAGTAAAGACTTATGAGGTAACATTTTAGGATAACACGTGTGCTCCGGGTGCGGGGCTAAACACCTTAACTCATATTGTCTCTGTGAGGGAGGTACCACCATCGTACCAATTTTCTAAGGGAGGAAGTTGAGCTGCCAAGAGAGTTATTTGCCCAAGGCCACTTGGCAAGTGGCAGAAGCCGGATGTGAGCCCCACAGTCTAACTCAATCTATCTCCTTTCATCATTTCCTTCTGGGAGGGAGAAGTTATTGACCCTTAGACCACCCCATTTTCCAGATATCCTTCTTTTCCTCAATAAACCGAAATATATAATTTCTCATTCGGAGTTCTCTGTACCTTTCTAGAAAAAGCATGTTTTAATAATATTCCCTCTCTATTGTTGGGGAATTAAGTCAAGAAACTGATACCAAAGAAAAATAAATCTCCAAGTTTTCTCCAACTGGAATTATGTAAAATAACCCCAGCTGCTAAAATCACGGCTGGCTTTCTTTCTATGATCATAATCTACGCATCTGGATCACCTTCTTTGCCAGAAATATGTGATTATGTATCTCTTTATGTCTTTGGACATGCCTGTTTTTATGACATCTATAAGTAGAAGTGCTATGGTAGTCATCATTTCAATTTCCATTGGTAATCTCATGACTTATTTTCATCGGTGTTAATGCTACAATGAAAAGCTGCAGAAGGTACATGTGATAGTTAAGAGCCCTGGAGAAAGGCAGCTAGGGACTACCTTGGGTAAGGGCACCAAGACTAACAATCTGAGTTTAATCCTCAGAACTCACATGATGGAAGAAGAAAACCAACTCCCATAGTATGATCACCTACCTCCAGGCTACTACCAGCCTACTCCCAGCCTACTACCAGCCTACCACCACCCTACTCCCAGGCTACTACCAGCCTACCCCCAGCCTACTACCAGCCTACCCCCAGGCTACTACCAGCCTATCCCCAGGCTACTACCAGCCTACCCTCACCCCCAAAAGCATTTTGAAGGCCAGTTAGCTTATTTATCCCATACTGTTCTTGTGGGATAAGATGGACAATAGTCATATCCAATACGTACTTTCAAGCATCTGTGTGTACCAGAAACTGTTAAAAAAGTAAAAAGCCCTTAGCCATGCTGGCAATAATATGAAGTAGATACTTCCATTGCTCCCATTTTAAAGAGCATACAGCTTTATCTTTATTTGTATAGCTAGCAAGTGGTAGAGCCAGGTTTCAAACTCCCAGGGCCTGTGTACCAGCCTTCTGCTCAGTTCTGCCAGGCAGTGAGGCTGTGATCTTGGGTCTTGATATTTCCTATCACAGTAGCTGAGTTCGATCCTAAACAGTGGGTCATTACAGCCTCTGAAACAATGATGTCCATAGACTTTCCATGATTATTACCACAGGTTCATCATGTTTATGAAACATCAATGGCACAAAGAAAAATCTCATGTGTTAAGAACTGTTTTAAATAGAAGATTATCATCAGTCCTTAGGAAAGCCACATGTTATATAGCCGCTGGTCGGGAATGGGGCAAACGCCCCTTCACATCCATTCCTTGGACCAGGGTTACTGCCTGCATCTAGGAACTTCTGTAGCTGTCTATGGTCTATGGCTCTGTTCAAGATGAAAGACTCCATAGCGCTCTAGCTCTTAATTAAAACCAGCACAACAGGGGCTGAGAGATGGTTCAGCGGGTAAAGGGGCTGGCCCCCAAGCCTAATGACCTGAATTTGATCCCTTGAACCCCCATGGTGGAAGGAGAGAACCAACTCCTGCAAGTTGTTCTTTTATCTCCACAAACAACACACACACACATACACACAAATAAACCAACAGCATTACTATAGCAGAACAGGCAGGACAAAATGATAATAAGACAAATGGTACAAAACCTCAAAGGTGTAAAAGTTTCCTTAAAAAGGGAGAGTCTTTCAACAGGCAAGGGTCTGCCAGAAGGAATATAATCTCATTCTTCTGTGTTTTTCTTCATGACTGAAAAGTCTTCAATCGTACTTTTCCCACCCTTTGCAAGAGAATACCCCGAACACAATCCTAAACTTTAGAAGTAGAAGCTCTCACTTCAAAAAGGATTTTTAAAGAAAAACTCCAAACCTCACAGTGGTCACTAACTGCTTTGGGGGTGGGGCTGGGAGTGGGGGAGTCATCTTAGGAGACACTACTTTCACAGGGTGGGGAAGGAGAGCAGAGTGACAGAGAGAGGCTGAAGGGGGGCTGGAGATGATGGGATAAAGAGGAAGAATCGCTGGCTTTAAAAAGCAACATTGTCCAGAGAGGTGAAAGGGAACAGATGGCCGTGGAGAATGTGTCCCTCAAAGACCCCGGAGAAAGGGCGATGCCGACAGATCTTGCTGTTTTCCACTGACGCCAGCATGTTCTGTGTTGGAGAGCTGAGGCCAGAGTTCCCGGCAGGCCTCTGTTCCCAGAAGCTCACTGGGGCAGCGGCGCTGAGGCTCATGGAGAAAAAGAAAAGGGGTGGGCATGAGCTGCCATCAGCAGCGGCGCATTAAGTGCAGGCCCCACAGCTTCTTCTCAGGTATAGCCAGGGAAGATCAGCCTTGCTCTTAACTTTGGGCTGGCAGACATGAGAAGCAGGCCAAGAGTCCAGGCTGAAGTCCCTGTTTCCTCCCCTGAGAACCTGCTGGGGGATGCATGCCTGGGATCAAATGGATATGCCTCAGGAGAGGGAAAGGAAGAAAGTCAGGGGTTTTTGTAAGAAGAGTGAGCCATCCAAAGAACCAAGAAGAAACCTGGGGGTTTGAGAAAGGACAGAAGAGGGACATGCTGAGGAAAACGCAAACACGGGTGAGGAAGGACCATCGTGGGTCAGTTTCAGAGGCCGGTCAGCCCCTGCAGAAGTGAACTTGCCTGGCACAGAATGATGGGACAGAGAAGGAGCAGGCATGTCCCTGCGTGCCTGTCTGGCATGGGGGCAGGATACCAGCGGGCTTGATGTATGTAGTTGTACCACACTGGGGATTGCCCTATGAGACTCCCGAGTCATTTCAAAGCATAGCTAGTGCTGGAGGCCCTGGCTGACTAGTGAGCTCAGCCTTCTAGAAGGGGAAAGTCTAACAGTCTCTGCAGAGGAAGGATGGGAGTAGCAGTGGAGAGAGGAAAGGGTTTGTAGAAGCAGTAACCACAAAGAGCTTGCAAACTTCAGGGGACAAAGATGCAATCAATGTAATTTCCTTATTAACATTCTTCCATCAGGAAAATCACTGTTCCAAATGCCCCCGTGACCTCTCTTTGTACCCTTTACTGGGGAATGATAAAGTCAATCCTTCTCTTGCCAGCTAAGAGTGAGCTGAATTCTCCCCATTCCATGTGTAGACAGCTCAGAGAGCTACATGAGCTCAAAACATTTTCCCACTTCTGCATTTTCTCCCTTCTGCTGGCCCTGAATGGCAACATGTTGGGGCTCTGAGTCCTGAGGTGGTGAAGTATGGTTTTGTGGAAACTGGACCCTCATCAGAACATTTGGAAACATTCCCTTACACGTCAGGCCTCATAAGCCTCTTTTGACCCTCTGTGGTGAAGGAGGGGTTAAAAGAAGGCTCTGACTATCTTTAAGCTCACCTTAGCCCTAAGCCAGGCCCCCATTCTGACGTTGATGAGGATGCCCAGTGGCCATCGAGTCCCATGCTTCATACTGTATGCACATTGATCTGGGTTACTGAGAAAATTCCCATAAAGCGGTATATTGAGAAAGATTGATCATGATCAAGACCGTGGTTTTTATTTCTCTACTTCAGCAAGACTGCTCCACAGGCACTTGAGACTTAGACGGTTCACTAATCAGTCTTATAACCCACAGCCAGGCCTCTGCATAGAAATGACTTTGTATAGCTCCTGAGTGAAATCCCCTGGGGGACAGAAGATGCCCAAGGCTTTAACAATCACAACGTAACAGCCTCAGTATGAGAATAGAAGACAAGCAGGCTCTGACATCCCAATTGAAACTACAGGCTGAATCGGACATAGAAGAATGTAATTACCTTTTCTAGTCTGACGGTACACTAAAGAAACTGGAGAAGTGGGATACCTATTAGGTCCCCACTAATCCTCCTCCTAAATTCAAAGCAGGGCTAGTCCCTGGAATTCATTTCTGAGTATTCTTACTCCCTGCCATTGTTAGGCAGCTCAATTGGTAAGTGCTCCCAGCTCATAATGCTTAGCTCTCCCCTTCTTCGTTCCCAGCAGCTCAAAGCACTTTACAAATATCACCTCATTATTCTTTATAGCACTCCAGCGAGCCTGATAGGTGGAAAGGCTCATTATCTTCTCCTTAGCAATTGGGGAAATAGACAAAAGAAGTAACTCGTTGAAGCCAGCAAAGGGAGGCTGGACTGGAAGTATGGCTCAGCCACTCTCCTGATTCCAAATGTGCACAAGTCCCATGGCAGCCCGTAAAACTGATCTGCTGGCAGGGTGGGGTTTTCTCCTAAGCACTATCTTGTAATCTGCCTGTCTGGAGGAAGGTTCGGCACTGGGGTGGAGGGGAAAGGGTGGGAGTCCAGATGGGGGCTACATTCAGATGGCAATACTTAGTTCAGACAAGGCTCTTCACCGGAGTCTCGGCGCCTTGCTTAGGAAAAGAGGTGCTTAGGTTGGAGGCTCCTTCCTGCTCTTTCAAGATAGTTGAGGAAAGAGTTTCAGAAGACTGATTTCAGAGCTCACCAGTCCCTGTGACCATCTAGGCCTCATTCCTTATGTAAGTCTGAAGTGGTACCCTTGTCTCTTTATAGAGTGCTCCACATCATCCACTGTCCATCCATGGCAGCAAGCATAAGATCAGCCGGTGTGGCGTGGCAAAGCCGAGAGTTGGCCCTCATGTGTTATAGTCAAAACAGATGGAGACATGCTGGGAGCAGGAAAATATTGAGAGGGTCAAAAAGGGAAGAACTGGCAAACTAGACCATGAGCTGAGCCTCGGACTGAACAGGAACATATCCTACATTCCATGGAACTTACAGTAAGTCCCCCAAAGCATGGGGAGGTTCTGGAACAATAGGACTTGATTTGGCTTTCCCACATAGAGGATTTACCAGCCCCTCTAAACCATGTGAACAATAGCCCAGTGTGCCCTGTAGTGGCAGTTTTCCATTTACCCAGAATTTCATTTTAATGAAAAAGCACTGATCTTCAAGTTAATTAAAATTGGATTATACAGGTTTCATAGTTTATAGTTTGGTGCATGAGCTCCATAAGCCTGGACCTTTAGAAAACCTGCCACACCTCATGTCTCTGATCGTCAGCACGCACTTTTCCTAACTGATGCCGCGCTGCCTCACCTCATGTCTCTGATCGTCAGCACGCACTTTTCCTAACTGATGCCTTGCTGCTCATCCAACAAAGAGTCGGAGAGGTAAGGCTGTAAAATCAACATTTGTTTGTAGAAGCAACTCCTACCACAAGAACAGTGATTTTGGATAATAAAGAATAATGGTTTGGGGTGGTGGGGTGGCTGTGGGGACCGGAGATAAAGGACTGACTATGCAGCTTCCAGAAGCAGCACATTTTTGTAGTAATTAGGTTGTTTCTGTTGGCCTGATCTTTGCATTCACCATGGGAACTGAGTCAAGTTTGCTTGCTTTCCCCGCAGAGACTACAGAACACTCTCCTTTATACAGAGTAAAAGGAATAAAGAATAAATATCTCTTGAAAGTCAGAGGCATGGGGGGGGGATGCATTGTATTTATATCCACGTCCAGCTGTACGGCCACCAACTGCCAGCTCTCTTCCATCTGCGCTCTCTGAGGACCTCAGCCTGACCTTGTGAAACCTACTTTCTGGGAAGTTAAGGAATTTCCAGGATTAGCTCAAATCTTGAGGCTGCCAAGTGTGACAATCTACAAAGCTCTCTTAGGTAATGATTCAGACCCCATTGCTGGTCGAAGCCAAGATGGTCCCCAGTGAACTGGAAATACTCTTATTTCCTGGATGTAGACTATAATGGGACTTGACCCCGGAAGAATTTTGGAAGGGCAAGCCTTGGCATTTCTGCTGCATACTACAAATTCAACAGCTGATACCAGAGACAACTGAAATGTAATAAAACCTGAAAAGCAGGGTAAAGAGGTCATCAGAAACAAGTTTGAAAAAGAACACCACAAGGAAAGGGGGGTGTGGTATGTTAACGACAACGGTGGTTAATCTCATACATTTAACATCCAGGACAGCCTGTTTTGGGAGGAAATACCTGGCGAATCTCTCCTGAACTGATTTTCTGACCACTCCAGCAGAAGTCCAAGTTTCTAACACTGATTAGATAAATGCCAGATTCCCCTCACAATCCCAAATTGGAAAGCAATGAATAGGTACTTTGGGCTATCCCAGATAGGAGTTAGCCCTCAGTTCCAACCAGGAACAGGACTGGTACAAGAGGCCATCGTCTTTCCCTCGATCTCCTAAACACTGCAAACATCTGGGTAGTGATTAAACTTCAAAATAACTCCCTCTGTGGCCTCCTCAGGTCTCAGTCCCATCTGAAAAAAGAAGGGACGGAACTAGGCCGCCTCTAACATTCATCCTACGAGCTTCCCCATAACAACTGTTTCTCTGCAGGGTTGGCTCCAGCGATTTCTGGCTACAGTATATGCTCTACCTTTCCGGCTTCACTGAATCCTAGTCCCCAAGCATGCCTAACAGTGTCTGGGGAGTCTCAGCTCACCATAAGAAGCCTTACTGGCCAAAACAATCAAGCTCTTTTCCCACCCCTATAAGGCAGAATTCTACTGACCCAGCTGACCTCAGGAACCAAGGATATTCAAGAGCTCTAATTCAAAGCATAAGGACAAAGATCCCAAATGTGAAGGCTTAGCAAGAAACACACACATAAACAAGTCCACAGGTTAAATCCATAGGGTAAGTACCTAGGACATTAAGAAGGTAGCTTTTTTAACAGATATTTTTCTCACCATCTAACATTCTCAATCTACTTAGTAACCCAGCTCAGCAACTCTATCCATAACAATGCTTCCACAATGTTAGCTGAGGAAGTTTTAAGACTAGTCAGCATCTCCAAGGAACTTTTCATTCAAGGACTCCAAAATGTTACGTAAGGATTATTTCTTCTGATCCCAAACAGATGTGGAGAAGGAGCTGTTCATCTGAGAAGGGACAGTTTACAGACTTGTCTTAAGTTATAGAGCAAGCCAGGCTTGAGCAGAGATTCCAGCAAGCCACTTTCAGAATTAAGCAGTTCCTAATCTCTAACACATTAGCAGATACCTGTGTGAGTTACACAGAAACTTAGAGAAGCCTTTGAGAAAGGAGGGGCCTCAAGTATCTGTGCTCCCTAGTGACTCGGGTCAATTTGGGAACCTTCTGGAAATATAACTAGGATAGGCCAAATCTGGGACGATTAATATAAATACTGACCTGTGTTCTTAGCTTTGAAAAGTATCTTCCCCTCTTCTGTATTATCTTTTGGTTCAAGCCCAAATGCAACCTCTTTCAGAAGACTAATATTTAGAGCATATTGGTATAATAAGCAGAGTGGAAAATCACAAATTGTTTGTATGGTATGATTTAAATTTAGAGAAAAAAACCCACACTCCAAGTGTTTATACACGTACAGTGTTTGAGTCAGCATCTTACTATGCAAGAAGCAATAGTTTCTGGACTTTGTTTCTGGACTGGCCTTGAACACCTGATCCTTCTGCCTCAGCTTCCCTTGTGTTCAGATTACACATGTGTGTCACTGAAGTGGGATTGTAATCTTCATTTTCCTTTTTCAGTCATCTGTATTTTTCTTGTTTTACTTATTTTTTTATTATATGGAGTTATATACATTTTTGTGTAAGCATATTTTATATCAATATACAAAACATGGATCAACTTCACAAACGACGTGGAGCAAAAGAATGGATCCTAGAGAGAGAAGCTGCTATGTGACACCGCATAGAACTCAAACATGGACAAACCAGTTTGGGGATACAGGAGCCTACAAGTGGGTGGTTACTCTTGGGAAGAGAAGGGAAGATGGACAGGATAGCACCAGGAAGGGTGTCCTGGAGACCACTGCTGCTCTGCTTCCTACCCTGGGTGTTAGTTGCACATGTGTGCTCATGGAGAAAGTTAGCGGTGGTGTAACTATATAATGCACACCCATTTCTAGTCGTTTATCACACTTTGAAAAAATTACTCAGAACATAGAAGGTACCAACTCAGAGGCTTCTCCATACTATACTCTGAGGAAGTCCAGGGAGTGGCTCGGTTGTAGACTGGGAGAGAGAATTCAAACTGTTCTTTCAATTGAACAGTTGTTTTCTTTGAGAGGTGTTTATGACAAGGAAGAGACAATCCTACTTTCCCAGCTCTGAGAAAGGGGCTCTGCAATCTGCTTCCATTAACCAGGAAGGAAAACACGAGCTGACATCAGCGAAGGGTCACGACATGTGGAGATTAGCAGCGTTTGAATCTCCCTGACAGCATGGGATTGGTGGGGACTCTGAAAATCTGTTTTCATTCAGTTCAGGCTCTACAGAAAGGTTGATACTGGAGCGGATACATCACACGGGGAGCTACACTTCTAGAACTAAGCCCGAATTTATGCAAATGAGGGGCTGAATCTTCTAGAAGGGAACTCTGAGAAGAACCTTGTGTCCTCGGTTCCTAAGGCCACTTCTTCTTATTAACAGAACAGAGGCTCCAGGAATAGTTTTGACCTGTGTGAATGTTTAAATCTCTGTTCAAAAAGAAAACTGGAATGTTCCAGCTCAAGTAGAAGTTACTGCCAACGGGAAGGGATGTGACAGAATGACATATACTGGATAGAAGATTGTCTATCCAGCATCCCACGAGGAAGCTAAGGAACTGACCACGGCGTGATGGGGTTTGAGTAGCTGTATGCATCTAAAATTTTTTATCAGCTATGTGAAAACAAGTGAAATAAATGCTAAGATTTTATTTCAGTTAGCAAAATATGTCCAAATCACTATCAGATCAATGTGTAGTCAATATAGAAGTTAATATATTTCACACTAGTTCTCCCATATGAAGCCTCTGAAGCAATGTGCATTACACTTCAAACACATTTCAAATACTCAGCAGCCATGCATGGCACTGCAGGTCTAGGAGGCTTCCACTGGGGGTGGTGGAGGAGTCCTCTATTGACCGAGGGTTTACAGAAAAATGGGCTTCATAGTTAACAGTGTTTCCACCTCCTCCTGCAGTCAACTGCATCCAAATCCTCCACTTTTCTAGATACCCAGTATCCTTGTGGCAATTTCACTTTCTGCTTTCACACTTTGAGTATGGTTTCTGTCACATGCAATAAAAGCAGACGGAGATAGAGAAGGCGTGCCTATGGGTACATCCTGTTTAAGTGGTGACTGCCTGTCAAATAGCAGACGTTCAATGAGCGCAGTTGAATTTATAAACTAAGAAAGTTATTAAGAAAAATGTGCCACCATTTTATTCTTGGCTTTCTAGGGCATTTGCCATAGGTTACACAATCAATTTGTCAGCCTCCTTTGTGAATGAATGAACCGAAGTCTAGTTCCTATTTGAAGAATTCCAGGTGCATTTGCTGTAAATTCTGAATCAAACAGGAGTTTAATAAGGTGCAGGCCTACGAGATACCTGGATACTATCCACCCGAGACGGCTACAATGTAAATGTAAAAGAAACTAAAATAACAGCCTTTCTATCAGCCAGCACTCTCCTGCTTCATCTCAGCTCTTGTCTTCCCGCCAGCACGCATTTATTTCTGTGTCTCTAGCCAAACACGGAACTGGAGTCTGAGAGGAAACGGGTCAGTGGTTGACGTCTCCTGTGGGAAAAGCCGCAGCCATCCCTGACACCTGAGCCCAAATCCTTAGCGATTTCATGACGACATTAAGTGTGGCTATTTCAGGACCAGTGTTCCTTTCCCTCTGAGAGACCCAGAGACAGTCTCCTCTCAGCTACACGCTAGTCAGTCATAGAGCAAGCTTTGGGCATTTTAGGTTGTAAAGGCTACCCTGGGCTCAAGGCTGTCTTTGCAGGTGGTATAGGGTCAGTAACTTGAAAGGCCAGACCAAATGAGAGGCAGAGACAATCTCCTTCCCACTGGTGGACAGGAACCCTCCTGAGACCAGGAGGGCCAGTGCTAACGGGTATGTACAATTCAGTGGTTTTGGAGGATCTGGGAAGGGCACGGGGTAGGCATTAGGCATTGTGAGGGCTGAGATAGGAAGAACCAGAAAGAGCAAATTTGCCACTGTAATGTCTGTAACGGTTCCTTGTGTGGAGTGTAGGAGGGAACTTAGAGAATTTACTGTAAATCCAGCTATCTAGAGAGCTGTTAGACATCCAGTGGGTATCTTTCAGCCAAAAAGGGAACCAGGAAAGGCATGCTATTGCTCCATGTGCATGAATCAAGGTCTTGGAAATGCCTATATCTTGCACAGATCATTCACCCTTTAAGTGGGAAACAATGCATTTGCCTATGTAGGCTGTTCCTGGTTGGAAGCTTAAGTGAGTCACCATTCTCTAACACCCGAATGTTCTGTTCTGCTCATCCTAATTATGAGTGGGACACACACATGCACACACGCACGCACACACAATCTGGCATAAAAGCAGGACCTTTGAGTTCTTCTGCTAGACTGTGTGTGGCTTTTCTAAGTCCCTGTTTTTATCTCAGAGTGCCATTTGTAGGGAGGAAGGAGGAAATGAGAACATCCAAAGGAACTGTTGATGAGTTCACATCTGAGAATCCCAAAACTTTGGAAAGGATATAGGAAAGAGGGCAACAAAATGGCTGAAGGACCTCCTTATGTGACCACAGTAAAAGGCTAAGGCCACAGACTTTGGAGACAACCTTTGGGTTTCAAATCTGCCTCTAATACTTACTAGCTGTTTTCCTTTGGACATAGGATATAACCTCTCTGTGCTTCAGTTTCTTGATCTGTCACCTAGAGACAGCAATGTTACCTTCTGGGAATAATGCATTAGATGGGGCCATGTATGTTCAGTATCTTGGGCACCTGGTAACCATTAACATCAGAAAGTCCCATTACCCATAGCACAGTATGTTCTCAGGGTTTACTTAGGGACACAGTCTCTAGCCCAAGCTGGCTTCAAATCCCCAACATGGCCGAGGATGAGCTTCAACTCTATCCTCCTGCCTCCACCTTCCAAGTATTAGAGTTATAGGCGTGTATTACCATGTCCTGTTTACAGGGTGCTATGTATAGAGCCCAGGGCTTCATGCATATTAAGCAAGCATTTTACCAACCACATTACATCCTCAGCCCCATTTTTAATTCTTGATTTTCATAGGCATTCCTATTGCCTCAGCATCGGGGCTGGAACTGCAGGTGTGGGCTATCACACACCGCCAGACTTTTACTGTTAAAGCTAGAAAAGATTATACAAATGTCTAGTCTTGCTTAGAAAACACCCTCTCACGTTAAAAAAAATAAGGCCAAGATAAGTCAGTAAAAATGATTTGTGTACTCCAGGAAGCTTATAAGGGGAGATAACATTCCTTTACTCTTTTTTTTTTTAAGTTTTACTTACTTTATGTATATGAATGTGTACCACATGAGTGTCTGGGACTTACAAATGGTCGTGAGCTATCATGTGGGTGTGGGACGAAAGCTTAGGTCCTTGTAAAACCAAAGTGCTCTTAACTGCTGAGCTTTCTCTCTGGCCCCCAACATTTCCGAAGAATTTTTCTCAGAATTATTTGATACTTTGGATGCTACATTAGGGTCTTGCCTTCTGGGGATAGTTCTGGGAAACAAATTCAACCTTGCTTATTGGTTCGTAGCTGTGGTAATGGGCTTGTTGAGAGATACAGAAGAAGGCAAGATCTGCTGGTTGGTGGCACACGCTGCCATCAAGCTTCCAAGATGGTCTTCTTAAAACTCTCCAGGGCCTTGAAGGAGTGATGTGAGGGACAGGAGTGCTAAGAAGTGAGAGGTCAGCATTTATCGCATTGCCTAGAAGAATAGTTACACCTAGAAGCTCCCATTTCAATTGCCGTGGTGTGTGTGGGGGTGTGTGTGCTTCACCTCAATGTGATGTAGCAGGGAAGGGTGGCAGGCCTGGCATGCTGCCCATGTGTAGAAGTTGCCACCCAGCTGAGGGGAGAGTCAGACTGAGCAGTCCCTGTGTTCCCTGGAGATTTGGATCAAGCTCACAGCCTGGGGAAGTGGGGATTAACACAATGTGGTGTCCGAGCTAATGAGTTAGCAAAACAGAGACAGATGGCAACTGAGTAACTTAACTCGCCCATCTCTGTTTGCAACACACTCCCACAGCGTCTCCTCTGTCCTTGTGCTGTCTAACTCTGCCCAGCTCTTTCGACCACCCCTGAAGGTCATGGCCATTGAGTAATCATCCTGCATGGAAAACAGCTACAAGCCCACTTTCTAAACACAACTGTTGCCCATGATTGGTGTATAGTGGACTGGAATTTTTCTGATGGCCTTGGGGAGATATTCCTGATTCTAGAGAAACAAAGTGATTTTTGTTGAATTCTTGTCATTTTATATTTAAGATATAATTCCTTTTTACTAGTAAACAGTATGTACAGAATACCAGAAAATTCTAGAATGTGATATTTCTTGGGGGTAACTCTTATTCTGATTCTAAAACAAATTTCCTTTAGCCAGATCTATAGACTGTGCAGGCTGGTGGGAATCTTGGCCAGAGAACAGGGCAAATGTGTAATGCTAACACCAGACGTGGAGACTCATGTGGGGTGCAAATGACTGCTTTGTGAATTGTCTGCAACTCTGCCCGTCTGTCTGTCTATCCGCCTGTTACCATCCTCCCCCCTACACTCACACTGAAACTTTTAGTGTGCGTGCATGGTGCATGCTGACACACCTGTGGAGGTCAGAGGACAAGCTGTAGGAGTTGGTTCTCTCCTTCTATGGGGGAAGGGGCGGGCAATCAAACCCAGGTTGTTTGGCTTGGTGGGAAATGCCTTTACCTGCTGAGTCATCATTTCACTTGCCCACCCTGTGTATCTTTTAAGGTCCTTTTTTGTTGTTTTGTTTTGCTAGAAAAGAAACTAAAACATGTTTTCCAGTGGTCATCGTTTCCAGATGGTATTAAAGGCAGCTGCCAGTTGTGAGACCTGCCTGGTGCCGATACCAACTAAAGCAGCCATTTTGGAAAATCTTTGTCTTTTGAGTATTGGTTCATTTTTAAAATATTTTCTATACTAGTAAAATTCCAATTATGCAAACAACAGAAGAATATTTTCAGAAGAAAGGGAGGTTTAAAAATGAATTCCTCCCCTATGGTTATTTCATTCAATGGGGTGACCAGAAACTTTAAAAAAGAATTAAGACATCTTTTTCCAGGGTCTAGTTTGGTACATGCAGTCCTCACCCCTCATCAAGGAAACTTCTCTGTGCAACAGATGGAGACCATTAGAGAAACCACAACCAATCAAAATGTAAAGTTGTGGAGTTTGGTCCCAAAGGATACATCTACAACCCAACTTCTGTGCCTAAGGCTCAGGGATCACTGCAGAAGAGAGGGTGGAAAGATTGAGAGAGCCGTAAATACCAGGAGCTGCTGTGATATCGTTTCTCCTAGGAACGTCAGAACCTTCACCTATAAAATATCACTAACATGGCTGCCTAAACATGACCTGAACAAGGATGATACCAACAGACATGCTTATGTGGAT
Source organism: Ondatra zibethicus (assembly GCA_004026605.1). Taxonomy (NCBI): domain Eukaryota; kingdom Metazoa; phylum Chordata; class Mammalia; order Rodentia; family Cricetidae; genus Ondatra; species Ondatra zibethicus. The sequence continues at coordinate 117,144 of PVIU01000211.1, read as the reverse complement.
GAGAGAAGACTCAGGAGGCCTCAACCCTACACAGAACTCCAGGCAACTAAGGAACAATGAGAGAGGGAGACATAGTCTTCCCCAGGGGAGAACACAACAATTGGCTATCCAGTACCAAATGGCCAGCCCTGAAAGCACACACATACAAGCAACATTCTATAGACTGAGCAGGCTGTATTTATGTATTGAGGAATACACATATACATGCACATTGATGAAAAAGGAGGCCATGCATTTGAAAGTGAGCAAGAAGAGATCTATGGAAGACTTGGAGGGAGAAAAGGGAAGGGAGAAAGGATACATTTATATTACAAACTCGAAAATTAAAATAAATTAAGTTAAACTTTATTCATACAAAGGGGTTTTGCCTTTGGAAAGAAAGAAGCTGACTTAGTAGAAGAAACTTTCAGTGGTCACTGATTAGCCAATAGGATGGTATCTAAATGGGGGCACTGACATACAAGTTGCACACTGAATGTCCACTCACACCTGCAACCACTCCCTCACAGCTCCTTACCCAGCCACGCTCTCAGGAGTTATCTGCTAACATCTAGCGTCTTAGAGCCTTGGGACTGACAATGACAAAAAGGGATCAGTTCAAAGAATTTTGAGCTTACTAGCTACATACAGACTGGTATTACGGTGCATGGGAACGGACCACAAGATATGCAACAAAACTCTTTTTAAGAGCTTTTGTTAATAAAAAGAAAGAAAAGGGGGGTGCACAGACCTGTCTGAAAAAAACGTGGGGAAAGAGAACATGGGTTAGGCAACTCTGCTTTTTAAACGTAGGTCAGCACATGTGTATAGGGGTTTATATGGTCATGCCACACATACGTATAGGTTACATAGCTACCTTGTGCATGCGCATATATTACATAAAGCATAAGGACCTAGGGTGACTAGGTAGTTTGCCTGAATGCTGATGGCAAATGCACAGCAGTACGACCCACCCACACACCCAAATGCTAGCACCTAGGGTGGCTAAGCATTTTACCTGAATGCTGATGGCTGTGGAACCCTGGATATGATGGAAATGACAACACAGACCACAGAGCAGGGGTAGTGTGTACTTCCCCAACATTGTTTGGTTTAAAATTGAGCATGCCAGCTAGTGATCTGGAAGTTCTTTGAACCTATCACTTAGTTGAATTGGCTCTTGGTGGCATTGTAGGATGCTTAGCAGCATCCTTGGGGCTATGTCAGGAGCATCTCCTGATCCCTGTTGCCAGGTTTCACAGATAAAACGGCTTCACACAGTCCCAAACACTGAAAGGGAATTAGCAACAAATTATAACATGCATGAACTTCTAAGGAGGGTGAAGCTAAGAGTGAGTTAAGAAGTCTTTGGGTTTTTACCAGGTACAATTTCTCACCTAGAAATAAGAGTCTGAGGAAACTAAAGGAATACAAAATAACATAAGAGCAAAAGAAATCACCAAGTCCAGTGTCTGTACATGGGTCTGGGTCTAAAACAAACAAACAAAAACAAACAAAATGTTTAATGAAAGCCATCTAGTAAAAGATTTTTCACTGGACTCTGGGTCTTCCAGCTTTCATGATGTTACCTTCATATACCAGGAATCTTCCAACATCCCACCAATAGGATTCAAAGTAGTCGAGGATATTTGCACTGGTCTAATAAATGATGTGGCTGATCCAAGTTAAAGCCACATAATAAAACACAACTTCCAAACTTTAATTTCATTAGCCCTGGTGAACAAGTCAGCTCTACCAAGCAGCATTTGAGTAGTATTAAATTCTAAGATCTTGTGGGAGAAGTCCTGCTTTGTGTCTAGATTTAGCAAGGTGCCTGGTATGTCATTTGCAATAGCTGCTCTTTGGATGAATGAAGAGCAATAACAAAATAATGTATATTTGTACCAGATAAGAAATGTCTAAAGTTCTAATTTTTGAGGTTATAATTAGGAGGACCATTCTATCCTCTCACAAAGAGCCTACTGATGTGGCTTTCAAAGACAATATATCTAAGATGAATGAATGAATCTCCATGGAGAACAATTCTTCCCTGATCCTCACTCATGGTTATTTGGTAATGGCTAGAGCTGTATTTTGGTTGTTGCAAATGGTAGGAAGAGTGCCACTGGCAGCTCCTGAGTGGGAAAAGACAGAAGTGCAGCTTTCTCAGAATAGTATACACAACAGCCTTCCACAATCAAGGGTAGCTGGCTCCAAATGTCAATAATGGTCCAGAGAAATCCCAGGCCAGGTAATTCACTGGCCAGAGCCAAAGAACTGAACATAGTTCCCAGTGATCTTTTGTGCCAGCCAGCTCCTATTTTTGTTCTTCCTAGGTCTCTTTCTCTCTCTCTCTTTCTATTCCTTCCTTCCTTCCTTTCCTTTGAAACGTTTATTTCATTTTATATGTATGGGCATTTTGTCTGCATACCACATGCATGCCGGCCAGAAGAAGGTGTCAAAGCCCCTGGAATTGTGGTTTCAGATGGTTGTGAGCCATCATGTGGGTAGTAGGAATTTAACCTGGATCCTCTGCAAGAACAGCAAGTGCTCTGAACCCCTAAGCCATTTATCCAGCCCAATCTTTTCTGTATTTATTTATCCCTTTCAAGCCTCCTGATACCAAATATCATATGCATTTTCATCCACTGTCTCTTGTATCTGATTGTTTCAAAGGTACTCTGAGTTAACTATAGGAGGGAGTGATAGAGACAGAGATCAAAGTCCCATAAAGGACAGAAATAGGACTTGAGTTGCTTCCTCTCTCAATAAAGAGCAGCCTGAAAGGATTATGATCAGAGGCTCACCTGATGCCTTCCATTCTCTTCTGGTCCATTTACCACTCAGGGATAGAGGTGGTGCTAGAGCCTAATCATAGAGGAAACTACAGCCTTTAAACGGAAGTTCACCATAAATGACACTGCTCTGGGCCAGGCTCACATTACTCAATTCTTCCAAGAAATAGGTTAAAAATAAATACATATATATATTTATAGAAAACTATTTGGTAAAGTAGAAAGACTGGAATTCTGGTGAACTTGTTTCTAACTAGCTAACTAGCCGTGTGGTTATAAAAAGTCACTGTCCTTTGGACTTCCTTCCCTCATCCAAAATAAGAGATCATTCCGCCTCCTTGCTGGAGGTGGAATTAAAACAGAGCTTTTCCTTCTGCGATCCCAATGTTGAGCCTAAAACAGCAGAGGGCTCAGGTAGTAGAGCACTTGCCTTGAATGGAACCCTGGGAACTACTAAAGAAGCTAATGAAATCAAACAGAATGAAATAGTGAGAATACTGAAATTTGCAAGGCAACTCAGGAGGCAGAGGCAGACAGATCTCTGTGAGTTCGAGGCCAGCCTGGTCAACAGAGGGAGTTCCAGAACAGCTGGGACTACACAGAGAAACCCTGTCTCGAAAAAACTAAAGAAATTTGCAAGGTAGACTCCTAGGTGAGTTATTACATAGATGCAGCCAGTGACTGATTTTTTTCGCTGTATTGTTTTGGTCCTTGTACTGGATAGTTCTATGTCAACTTGACACAAGCTAATGTCATCTGAGAGGAGGGAACTTCAATTAAGAAAATACCTTCAGCGGCTGGAGAGATGGCTCAGAGGTTAAAAGCACTAGTTGCTCTTCCAGAGGTCCTGAGTTCAATTCCCAGCACCTACATGGTGGCTCACAACCATCTATAATGAGATTATGTACTGGCATCCAGAACATTGTATACACAATAAATAAATAAATCTCAAAAAAATAAGATCAGGCTGTAGGGCATGTTCAATTAGTGATTGATGTGGGTGGTACCACTTCTGGGCTGGTGGTCCTGAGTTCTGTAAGAAAGCAGGCTGAGCAATCTGTGAAAAGTAAGCCAGGAAGCAGTATTTCTCCATGGCCTTTGCATCAGCTCCTGCCTCCTGATTGAGTTCCTGTCCTAACTTCCTTAGATGATGTACTATACAATGTGGAAGGGTAAGCCCAATAAGCCCCTTCCTCCCCAAGTTGCTTTGGTCACGGTGTTTTATCACAGCAATAGTAAGCTTAGTTAAGACAGTCCCCAACTGCTGACTCTTGCTAGATCTAGTGATCTCTACCCTACTGCATCCTCCACTCATCCCTGTGGAAGTTTTAATATGATTAAATAGTCTTAATTATACACACACATTGACATCCCAGGAATCTGATGAAAACTACCTGGCAGAAGCATAGGTATATGTATATTAACTTTAACAATCTGGACTTTGCTGGGGCATTAACCACAATCCATGAGTGAGACGTCATCTTAAGCCTGTGTGTGTGGCCAGGAATCATGTGTGTTTCAGTTTGGCTGAGTGAATATGTTCTGCAATTTCACTTTGGTCCCCTCCAACATTCTTAGCTTTTCAAAATGTCCAACAGCTCCTGTCAATTGCAAGGGAAAGTCATCTCCTCATTGGCCAAGCAAAACCAGGCCATCTTACAGAGTTCCCAGAGGTAAGTCAGAGGCACGATTTAAGCCTAAAGAACCTCTCTAGAATCCCCAGGCTTCCACAGAAAGGTAACTTAGGAGAATGGCAGCAAAACCAAATCCTGTGATTTCAGGACATGTTTCCAGGAACAAATGAGTACAGAAAAGTGAAATGGAGTCACTTTTTCCAGGCAAGCCACTTCCACAGACAATGCAGTCCCATGGCAATAGGCAGCATTTATGAGTATGTGAAGACACGCTCCATGTTTGTAGATACCACAGCAGCTGCCAACAGCGGAAGGGAGTGAGTGAATCCACTGGCGAGCCTCGGCTTTTCACCCTGCTAGAGCTTCACCGTACCCATGGGAGCCCAGCTTACCAGTCCAGCTAGAACTGCCTTGATTAAAATATGATGTCTTTGACCACTAAGAGTTCTCCAGGGGAATGATGGGAAGGCAGCCAAACCACACTATGTGAGCAGACAAAGTCTCTCTCTCCTTTCCACGCAGACACATTCTGGCCGCAGTCACTGTCTTCCCACCAGCTCCTCTGCTCTCTGACCCATCTTCCCACGGGACACAGCTGGCTGCCTTCTACTTACCCTTCACACCCGGTCATATGGTCATACCTGTCCTCTCTCCACAGGAGTGACAATTTTGGTCAACCCCTGTCAAAAAGATACTGTTTACCATGGCCCTTTGGGAGCCTAGGAAACCATCCCTGGGCAGAAAGGTAGAGAAAGCCAGGGATTTCCTCTGCTGGCCTGTCCGTTTACCATTTCTCATCAGTTCCCTCCTTCTCCCTCAAAGTGCTTGGTAGACTCTGAGCAAACCCTAAAATGATCTCCAATTTACAAACTTTAGTCAGAAAGATTTTGTTGGCTTGGGTTTTGAGACAGAGTCTTATTGCCCTTGCCAACTAAGTGACAGGATTACAGGCACATACCACCATAACTAGCAGAAGGATTTAATTAATTCATTAACTCACCATTCAGTAAATACCAAGTACCTGTATATATCAGGAACTGGGCTGAGGCTAAGTAAGTACTGGAGGCACATGATTGACACCTGGCAAAGTCAGTTTATCCTTGAATGAGAAGCTTCATTTTCTATTTCCTGAAACAAGTAACCCTGGAACAGTGCAGTGGAGTGAATGACAGGAGCCCAGGCTACTCTCTTGCTGTCCATAGAGTAGGGAGCTTTGCTGGGTAGAAGGAGTCAGAAAACACGAGGCACGGTCTATGGTCAGAGTGTCCTCTTTAATGTAATGGACCTCACGCTACCTGATTCATTTACCAGACAATGACAATACTGAAAACCAAAAGGGATAAAGTCAGTGAGGTGCCTCAGTAGTAGAGGTTCTTGCTGCCAAACCCGAAGACCTGGGTTTGATTCCCAGGACCTGCATGATGGGATAATTAACTCCCATAAGTCGTCCTCTGACTTCCATGTGCTCCATCCCCACACATGCACATACACAAAATAAATAGACAGTATACACAAATGCATTTTGTAAAGTATGAAGTAAAATGCATAATACATAAAATATAAACTCAATCTCAGGTTTAAGGAAATTTATGAAATTTATGAGAAATAAAAGATAGTTCCAGCTAACAAGGCTGGCCAAAAATCACTTAAATTTTCTTAAATGTACATGGACTTTTTTCTCTGTATGTATGTCTATATATTATGTGCATGCAGTACCTGAAGAGGCTGGAAGAGGGCATTGGAACCCTCAAAAACGGAATTATAATTGGCTGTAGGCTACGATGTGGGAGCTAAGAACTGAACCTAGGTCTTCTGGGAAAGCAACCAGTGCTCTTAACCATGGAACCATCTCTCCAGTCTTTTGAGTTTATATGTGCAACTGTGTGTGTGTGTATATACATGACACACCCAAGCATATGCCAAGCATACACACACACACACACACACACACACACACACACACACACACACACACCACAGTACCAGTGTTACAGGGGATTTAGAGGTTTGAACTCAGGTCCTCAGGCTTCTGTGGCAAGAACTTCAGCCATTGAATTATCTCCCCAGACCAATGCTCTGAATCTTAAAGGGAAAAGAAGCTTTTGTAAGAAACACACTCTTTGCAATTTAATATACAGTTTTTGTGAAAAAGAAATATCTTGGTTATAAATACAAAAGAAGTCTGTGTACTAAAATAGTTAAGCATATTCTAGTGGGAATAAAAAAAAAACTTTAAAACTAAGATTTTTGCCTCTATGTCAAACTTGATTGATACATGGAGTTCTTTTAAAAATTGAATAACTATTTGAGATTCCCCCAATATACCCGGAAACCTCCAGGGAATGTCACCTAAGTTTCAGAATCACCAATTTAAGAAACTCAATATTTATTTTTCAAAATGTCTTTCAATTATATTATATTGACTTTATAATTTAAAAAAATATTTGATGGTAAGGGCATAAATATTTAAAAATTCTCATAGAGTTTGCAGACCCCAAGAATCCAAAGCCCACAATCTGAGAAATACTGATTTTTGTTTCACCCTTGCCTTTTATGGGTGAAGGAGCAAATGACTCCTCTAACCACACAGATGGCTCTTAGCACAATTCAGTCAGAAAGCCGGGTCGCCTGGCTTCTAGAGCAGTAGCTTTTCCTCCTTTAGACAAGGCCTCCTCTGTCTGCGGCACAGCTCACTATCTATCCCAGACAGACACTGGCTTTGTACTGGTCCAGAGACAGGGAAACAGATGGAGGCAGCAGGTTTGAGGGGAAGTGCTGTGGGTGTGGCTGCCACCACTGCAGCAGGGCCAGTGTTTGAAGGAAGGGACTCCGTGGCCACATTCTTTTGTGCATCTCCAAAACAAAGAAAAGCTGGGCGGGAAAACAGCAGCTTTAAAGAGGAGCATTGCTGCCTAACAAGTTTGGGCAGAAAGTTTGAAGAACTCCGTCCTGAGCTAAAGGCTGGCTGGAGAGGAGCTCCAGAGGTATGAGCTTATAGTTCAGGGTGGCCAATTTAATCAGCTCATATTCATTAAACACCCACATGCACATGGTGCTTACAGCTTGCCCTTCCCTCACGCAGAAGCATCCACAGGCCTTTTTTAAATGGGCCACCCTGTTCCTTTTGGGAATCTAGCCAGGATGTTAAAGCAACTGCTTCCCTTGCTAAGAAAAATAGGGTAGACTTACTACCATGCGTAAAGGTTAAAGCCTCTAGTTTTACATCCCATCTGAAAGCTGGGAGGGACACAAGTAATTTGTTTTCCAAGGTTTGTTTGTAAAACTCAGTGATATATTGGACCTTTCTATTTCAGACTGGCAACATCCTATGCCATTGACATTCCAGACTTTCCCCTGCAGTTTCCTTGGGTGAGTTCCCTCTCTTTTATCTGAGCTGAACTTGAGCGCTTATAAATATTCCCACAGAGGGACTGGAGCATTATGGCCCTTGAGTTACTTATAATTAGCCAATCAATGATTTTGAGCACTTCCGGCCCTTGGATAATGAACTCATTGCAAGGAAAGAAAGCATGTTCTTACCACGGGCTGTTTGAACTGCCAGGAATGTTTTCAGCTTGAGTGATTTACCAAGCAACTTTTGATTTCCATCTGATGAGAGGACTGGCTGAGGCTATGAGCTGAATCTCCCTAAGAGCTGGGTTTGGCAAACTTCTGGTAATAGGTGGTCTCTGAATGTCGGGGGAGCCATGCAGCATATTGTTCTACTTCCTGTCTATGGGTGTTGGCAGGTGTGGTGACTTCTCCGAGAAGTCTCTAATACTTATGCAGGTTGTGTGCCCGACAGAGAGCATCAGATCATTAGGAAAGACTGAAAGACTGCCCTGACACCAGGCTCTTCTCTTATGTGATGGTTTCCCTGGTAAAGACCTCATGAAGCTGAGTGTAAGACTCCAGGTATTCAAATTATAGCTTATAACATGAAGTATAAAGGAGGCGCTCAACCAAACACTGTTGTGCGCTGTGTGGTTTAGGGAGTAAGGTAGGTTCAAGAGGTAGACACACACAGGAGAGGTAGGATGACTGATATGCAGGGGTTCTGAGTATCCCCAAAGATATGACCAGGGAAAATGGGTGCTATGAAGACAGGCAAACGACCATACAGGATATAAAATAAAATACCCTTACGGTTTGTAAAACCCTTAGGCGTCTCCATGAGTTCTGCCATGGGTATACACAAAATGAGAGGGTCTATGTCTGTAGTTCAGGAGTAGCCAGTAGTCTTCCTTATTAAGAAGCAGAACCTCACCAATGTGCTAGAAGCATCATCTCACCCCCCGACCCAAAGTTAACCTTCATTTTAAACTTGGTGACTTTCATTTAAGCTGTTGTCAACATTTCAGAAACCCTACCAAATCGATATAGATTAAGATTCTCCAAGCCCCCAGTTCTTTTATTTCTCTTTTGGTTCTGTCACCAAATTCCTTAATTCAGTCAACATATGTTTGCCAAGTGCCAATTACATATGCCAAGCAAAGATGCAAGGATGAGAAAAGCGGCCGTGAGTGAGACAGACCTGTATTTATAAGTGGTGGGTGCCGTGGCTGCGGAAGAGCCTCTGTGGGTGAAGTGGAGGGTATCCTGGACATATAACTGGTGGTTACATCCAAGGCCAGGCACGAGGTTTGGGAAGGTGTCCCTTAGAAAGCACTATGAAGAGAGACAGAGGTGGAGATAGCAGATGCGGCACAATGACATGAGCCATCAATGAAGAAACAAAATCATTATTTAATTATTACAGTTTGTTTACTAGACCCAAACCTTCCTAATGTGTGTGTGTGTGTGAGGTCTACAAAGAGAAATGTAACCAACAATGAAAGTTTGGAAAGCACTGGAGGGGGTAGGAAGGGGGGCATTTCGTGTTACTGTCACAGCTGCACAGACTAGAGAACACACTTGAATCAGACAAGGTGATGTCCACTGACTTTCCCTTTCAGCCGTCTGAGGGCAGAGACAGGATCATCATGTAAGTGTCAGGATACTTAGGGGGCTCCATGGTCAAACACTGTCTAAAAAAAAAAAGGGGAAAATACCCCTGCGTCCCACCCTGTGAAGTGCTGCTCCTGCCATCAGCCACAGCTCTACCCCACGTTTGAGCTGTGAGTGCTGGCTTTTGGTTGCTGAAGCAGCTTCATCTCCACTAACCTTTACACACCATGACTATGTCAGTTTTTCCAAGCAGGAGAAATGGATGGAAAGCCAGGCCACATCTTAATAAGGCCCTGGTGAGCTAATGGGTGTGATTATTTCATTGTCTCGGATTCATGCCAGCCCAGGCTCATCAGATACAGGCACAATCCAGGAGAAACATGACCTCACTTTTGACATGGGGCTGTATGCACAGATGCCAGCAGGAATTTAGCGATCCCTCAGCGCAGGTAAAACTCCACTCTTTATGGTTCCAGCTAATGAGAAGCACACCAAAGTCACCTAAAACAGTAAAGCTAATATTGACATTAGCGTGCTAGATATGTTAGGGTAAGGGAAGCCAGGAAAAACTGCTGAGACCATCTGTGCTAAGTGTGTCGCATCCATAATGAGGCACATAGTTAAGATAAATTGCCATCTCTTTAAATGATTAAGTACCAGATTTATGAAAAGCTATAGCCCTACCAGAACCACAGGGTTGTTAAGTGGCTTAAGGCCATAAAGGTGAGAATCTCAAGATTCTAGCTGTGTCACAGACTATTCACAGACTTGCAAAGCCTTTGCCAAGGTAACTTTTGTGCCTCAGTTTTCCCCAAACAGAAAAGCAATTCCATCGCTTAAACTATACATCTGTGAGGACATGAGAGTTTTGTAAATCAGGAGCACGTGTGTTTCCATGGTTGAATTCACAGACCCTTCCTACAGTGCCATCTCAGCATCTACTGGAGGACACTAGGAAGTCCAGTCCATGGCTCCATGCATTCTAATTGCACCTGAGAGCATGCTCACCCACCCATTCCACATTTCCTCCTGAGCATTTTATATGTATCAGAATCAGACCTTGTTGCAGGCATGAGAGATATAATATCCTGAAAACAGACTTCCTGGGATCTGGGATTTAGCTCACCAGTATAAAACAAAACAAACAAATGCAAGGGAAAAGCAGACTTCGTCCCTGCTCTAATGGAGCTGAGGGGCAGCACCAAGGTTGAGATTTACTCCTTTGAGAGTGACACAACATTGGGCAACTTCCTTTCCTCATCTGCAGGATGAAGGCAGCAGATACAACCTGTTTGGAATGTGAATGTGACTAAAATTATATCTGACGTGTGTAAATTAGCCAATAAATGTTAATTCTTTCCTTCCTCCTTCCCAGTCATCAAAGGAAGAAAGCGATGCTCTCAGTTTCAGTTCTTCAAATGAAAGATGTTTCACAAATGCAAGGGACCAAGTGAGTATACCGCTTCCCTACAACAGGCAGTGCGGTGGAAGAGCTGGAGTTGTGGGAACAGAGTGAGAAGCTCAGCTCCCCCTAAGTACTGGATGTGAGGCTTCAAATAGTGGCCGATTAAACCTCCCTGGGCCTCCGAGTCCTCATCTGTGAAATGTCAACAAGTCAGTCTTGAGAATTAAGTAAGATAAATACAACACACCCAGGACAATCAGGAAGCAATAGCAACTGCCTGGCTCATTAGCAAGCAATGGGGGCAGAGGTATACTGCTGCAAAAGTGCTGGTTTGGCTTGGTATGGCCTGTGCTTTTATTTTCTTAATTTACTTTTCAGATTCATAGATATACAAAGTGAATATGACTATGAACAGCATCGCAGTAGGATTTCTGTTGAGAAGCAGTGAAACGGTCAACAAAAAGCAATGCTACTGCTTTAAAGGGGGATGGAAGTCTGGCTTTTGGATTGCCATTCTTTCAGAGATTCCAGAAGGAAAAAAAGTGTTATCAACCTTAATGTTACTATTTCTTCTTAATTACCCACAAGCCCTGTGTTTTCTAGTTCACAAATGTGAAGCAGGAATCTTAAAATATCAGAATCCTAACTAACACGAGCAAACAAATCGCATTTGAATGGAATCTAAGTTTGTCCTGGGAAGTTCTCCAGTAACACTATTCTTCCCTTGCCCTCACTGTTTGGTCTGTAGTACATGCACATGGGCGAGTCAAGAGCTCTTTCACAGCTGAGAGAGAGGCACAGTCTCGTCCTTTCAGACCCTCCTCCCCTTGGCCACCCAAACAATCCTTTTCCAGGATTAGCACTATATTTCCCAGCTTCTGTCTGTTTCCAGCCACTGTCAAGTCTATGTAAATGTCTAAAAGTGTACATTAAGTCATGTCTATCTTTATTTTAAAATCTGTACCATGTTTAGAATAAAATCCCAAGTTTTCCCCTGGCTTTACATACCCCAGCTCAAGTTCTACAGGTCTTAGTCTTTTAAAATCAACTTATTAGCCATACTAAGCTGCTATAAATATGAAACTAGACATCCAAAGAGGTTTAAATGTGTTAAGTATCATAAGTAGACACGGTTATTACTGCTATTTTTGTTGGTAGATCAGTTACTTTTTGATAGGGAGTTTTAAATATTTCTTCTAAACATAAACTGTAATTCCTGGCTATATTTTTACAGACAGGTTCTGTTACAGGCAAATCCTTTTATTCTTGTTAATATGCTCAGGCATTATTTTCCTGCTATATATTTAACTTTGCCTTTTCCCTTCTGGATGTAGATGTCCTCTGCAGGAAACAGCAGCTGCGCCACTGACCCTGGACCTTATCCAAGGTCATTTCCATATCCTGCTGGAGAATCATCCTCTCAAAGTTTGTTTTTGCAGCAAAAAGAATAAAAATTATTTTTAAAAATATATATTGTCTATGGCATTTTTTTTCAGAAGTGATTTTTGTGTGATCCGGAGAGATGGACCAGGTCACCATCTCCAATTATGCAGCATGCACCAAGCTAGTCATTATGATCATTTCCTCTATCACCTAAATATAAGAGGCTCTGGATGGTACTCAGCTGTCAAAAATGGCATGCCATGTGTTAGGAGGGGAAGTGACGGGGGGCTGTATTCACCATAGAGAACAGCAGAGTTTATGACAGGGATTTCATTGACTAACTCACACCCAAATTCAAAGCCAAATAACTGCTTGTACTTCCCCTGAGAAGTACCCTGTTTCACATGGTACCCAGGAGGAAAACAATAGAAGAGAGATCCTGAGGGGGCACTGGGATGCTCTGAGGATCATCAAAACTACCTCCTGGGTGCCCTTGGCTTCTCAGGGAGAGTTTGGGTCTCCATAATTCAATTCAGTAGGCCCAATCTATGTAAGTTGTGGGTTAAAGGGCATTGCTCCCTAGCTGTTGCAGTGCTAAGAACGTCCTGACGGAGGCTTTCCAAATAGCTTCCTAAACTGCACAAGTAGCCAGACCCACTGGCACTACACTGGTGACTTAAATGACTTTATTTTTAGATAAAAAGTCAGCACACACTAGAACAATCTGTGGATTCACGCCATAAGCCCAGTGGGTGAAATCAATATGGAGCCGTGTCTCATCTCCCCAGAGAGCTGAATCATCGGGCTCTTCAGGACAAGCAAAGCACTAGCGGTAGGAAGAGTTGGGTACGAACTAAACTGCCTAACCAGGGAACATTACAGCCAGGGCTACTGTATGTGCGTGCGTGCGTGAGTGTGTGTGTGCGCGCGTGCGCGTGTGTGTGTGTGTGTGTGTGATTTCCATCTCACTCCACACAGAGAGGAAAAATACAACAGAAGAGGCACAGGAGGAGGAGGAGGAGCGTCAGTCAAAGCAAACGGACTCTTGCAGCTATCCTCAAAATAAGCCACTGATACAAACTTGAATTTGTCATCACACTTAAGATACACATTTAAGCTACAAACCTACTTTATTTGCACTTAACTTCCCTTTCAAGTATTAGCAAATAGCTCTTATAAATCTACTGGCCTATTGTATTCCTGCAACAACAGAGTGTTTCCCACTTTGGCCGGCAGGCATAGCTTTCCTGGAGCGGTCTTTAGATGACTCCTCTCATCTTTCACTTTCAGGATGAAGGAAAAATTCAAAGGTTGTCTCTTTGATGAGAGACATGCAGGCCACACACTACTACCACCCCACACTGGAGCACACATGGGCAGCTGTATCAAAATTTCAACACAGAATCCAAACACATTATCCAGCATGGTACAATCTTTTTGTCATCTCTGGCTAGAAACTGTTGCTGAAGAAAAAAAATAAAATTAATAACAAAACGGTCTGCCTTTACAAGTTACTTAACTTCTTTGAGACTGTTTGTTATTTTGTTACAATATAGACAAAACATTTGCTTCATAGGTTTTCTATAAAAGTTAAAGGAAAAGAAGAAAATAAATAATTGGTTCGTGGTCAAAGTTAATTCTGTTCCTGATTAGTTTTCTGGTATTCTAATTCTCAGAAGTTACTGCAACGGCTATTCTTGGTTGTCAACTTGACTACATCTGGAACTAACTAAACCCCAAGAGGCTGGGCACACCTGTGAGGGACTTTCCTTAATTAAATCATTCAAGTGAAAATATCCACTTTTAATATGGATCTTTTGAGATGGGAAGATCCACCTTTAATCTGGTCCACATCTTTTGCTGGTAGCCTATACAAGGAATATAAGAAGGAAGCTTGTCTCTCTTTGCCTCCTTGCTCTCACTGGCAAGTCCACTCCTTCACTGGCAGTAGAGCTTACTTCTTTGAGATTCTGGCATAAACTGAAGACAAACTGAGACATGCAGCCTCCTGGATTGAACAACTACTGAATTCTTGGATTTTCCACTGGTAGACAGTCATTATTGGACTAGCTGGACCACAGTTTTTAAGTTACTCCAATAAATCTCTTTTCTACATCTATATGGATTCATTCTATCAGTTCTATTACTCTAGAGAGCTCTAATACACCCACCCAGCTTTAGTAACATTTCATTAGTAATAAAAAGACTCTATCTCTAAACTAAATTATCAATCAATCAATAAATAGTAAGATTCTGCTAACTTTTTTTGGACTTTGATCTGATCTATAGCCATTAAGATGAGAATGGCTTTCAGAATGTTCCTTAAGAGCTCTTCTGTGTGACAGCCGGAAGTGTTAGAATGCCCAGACCTGTAAAGGTTTCACAACTGCTCCCCACCTCCTTTTATTCAACAAAGCATCTCTATGTCATGAGCCCCAGTACAATAGCCTCTATGGGAAAAACAGGGATTTCAGCTTGCGTTCTTCTATCTAGCCAGGGTTAAATCTCTAGTGCTACCTTAAAAACAAATCCTCCTTTTAAGTGCTGTGCCTTCTGCTTGGCAAGCTCCTCTCTGCTTTGCAGCTTTAGCCATCTCTGGTTCTCTCTGCACTTGCACCATCCCTAGAAGCAAAGGTTCCCTTCGTGTGTGTCCCTCCAACCTTGCAAACCTTTTAACCGACTTTTGCTATTTAAATCCTGAAGCTTGCTATATAGCAGGCATTTGATACTGGGTAAGAACATCATAAGCCAATTAAAATACATTAATCAAAAGTTCCCTGATTTTCAGATGACTCCTTAAAGTTTACATATAAGGTTATGTGTCTGTGGTAAGTCTTGGGATCTCCAAACTTCTCTGTAAGAAACATGACTATGATGAACTTTCCGTTTAACAGACACATTTAATTTAGTCTGGATGATAAAGTCATGACTAAGGAAGTGATTATCAAGCACAATTTGGAATAACGTTATTGTTATTGTTTTGTTCATGAGCTTCATTAAATGGCTGTTTTGCAGAGGCTTCCAAGGTGGCCTGCCTGTCAAGCAGGACAACCCACAATGACAAGGATTCCACAGTAGTCTGTAGACCCTTCCTGAATTTTATAAAAAGCACTTCAAATGCTCTAAAGAAAATCTGTTAGTGTCCCAGAGCTCCTGAGAATGAAATGCTGGAGTTAGGGGCTGCCTGAAGCTCACTTACACACTGAAGTTATTAATCCCCTTCTTATATGTTTGATATAAGCCGCAGGGCACTTGGGAGCGTGATCCAATTACCCAATTCAGAGAATTGCCCTTTTCTTTCAACCAAGTTCAGAGCTCTGAATTTTTGTTCCACCAATGACTTTTTGTTTCAGTCAAACAAGGTCAAGGAAGAGGCCAAGATCTGCCAAGGCCAACAGGGGCTTCATTTACATGCCCACTAATTCCAGCAACATAAGAACCTCTTGAGAGCATTAAACTGGGGTGTGAGACAACAGGCCTGTTATTTACTTACTAGGTCTCAATGCTGTGACTGCCATTTCCTCGCAGTTCAACATTTTTGGTTACCATTTTGGATCTGACGAAACTTTTGTATATCTGGAAGCTGTGGTGGGATGTGTCAACAGGCA
The DNA here is from genome assembly GCA_004026605.1 of Ondatra zibethicus. Classification (NCBI taxonomy): domain Eukaryota; kingdom Metazoa; phylum Chordata; class Mammalia; order Rodentia; family Cricetidae; genus Ondatra; species Ondatra zibethicus. The sequence goes on along the minus strand of PVIU01000211.1, from coordinate 101,393 downwards.
AAAAGCTCTGGGGGTGTGGAGAGATGATCCCTAAAGGAAGGGAGCTTGAGTCCAGGGTCACAAGGCAAATATGCACAGTCTGCACTTCTTAAAGTCAGACGTGTCCAAAACTGAGTGGAGGTTAGGGGTTCCTTTCACCGTCTATTATCTGTCACAGATCTTATTATTTTGGTGTTTGGTTTTTTTCTTATTTGTTTTAAGTGTTGTTTCTTTTAGAACAAAGCCCAAGTCAGTCTATCTTTTTGCTTCCATCGTGGTCAGAAAGAGGACAGTCTGGCCAATGTCCTGTCGCTGTTGGAAAGAGACACAGGCTATCTTTGGAATTGACTATAGGATGTTAATGACTTGAAGCTGATGAACACTACTTCAGCTTAGAATAATCATTAAACTGATGGTGAAGGGGCTAGAATGATGGCTCAGCAGTTAAGAGCACTGACTGCTCTTCCAGAGAACCTGGGTTCAATTCCCCCCATGTGGCAGCTCACAACAGTCTGAAACTTCAGTTTTAGGGAACATGATACCCTCACACAGACATATATGAAAGCAAAACACCAATGCATATAAAATAAAAATAAATAATAAATTAAAATAAACCAATGGTGCAGAGAAAGGAAACAGTACGTCAATCCATTTGTCAAACTTCCAGGAGACCAACTTCAGAATCTGTAAAGAATTAAAATGATATAGAGGCTAAGAATTAATCTTGGAGGTGTTCATTAAACTCAAAGACAATTCATTTTTTTTAATGTATCACAAAGTGATACAGAGCATAATCAATAAACACATCTGGAAAAACTCACCTTCCTATATATTTCCACAAAAAAGATTCAAAATGTAGCTGGGTGGTGGTGGCACATGTCTTTAATCCCAGCACTTGGGAGGCAAAAGCAGGTAGATCTCACTGAGTTTGAGGCCAGCCTGGTATACAAAGTGAGTTCCAGGACAAGCTCCGAAACTACACAGAGAAACCCTGTCTTGAATGGAAAAAAAAAAAAGCTAGATCAGAAAGCCAATAGCTTTTGAGTATGGTAGAAGTCATACAATTTTATAAACAGAAATATGACTTATAGAACTCAAAGGAAGAAAAGATGACCTTAAAGCAAAACAAGAAGCAATTCTGTTTTGTCTTGTTTCAGTGCATTGGTACTTTGTCTGCAAGTATGTCCGTATGAGGGTGTCACAAGCCCTGGAACTGGAGTTACAGACAATTGTGAGTTGCCATGTGGGTGCTGGGAACTGAACCTGGGTCCTCTGGAAGAACAGTCAGTCCTCTTAACCACTGAGCCACTCCCACAAGTGACGATTTTTGATGGGCACTATGAGATCAGAGATTGTCATAATTGCCTTTTTTTTAAAAAACAAGGAGAAAGAATTTCTAGACTACACTGGTCCACACTGGTTAGCTAATGGCTGGAAAATAAGGTTATCTTAGTTATAATCCAAAGTCGTGACATTAGTTGATCTCATTGCACGGTCTGGGGAACGACTTTTTTTCTGTCTAACCTCAGTTTCTCCAGATGAAATACGGAGACTGCATGGCACAGCCTGATCCAACATGTGCAAAGCTTTTCCGGGTAGCAACATGTACTCATGCAGGCTCCACAGTTAAACTATGTTCCATTAAAAGGCCTGAAACCCTGGACAGAACACCAGAAGACAATTGAACAGCTGTGTTTCTTAGCGGGGATATCAGAGTGTGGGTAGACCGCTCTTATCACACAACTGGACCAGGCACTGAGCCCTCCTTCTCTGTTTCCTACACAAGCCTCCTTCTTCCCAGGCATTCCCTAGAAGCTCTGGTGTGTTCTGAAGTGGCATGCCTCTCTCTCAGTTTCTACATTCCCTCTGCTACGAACCCCAGCCCCTCTCCTCTCTTCCCCTTTCAAGCACTTTCTTCAGACTCAGGATGAGGTGAAAAATGAAGGAACACATTTCTAAATTCCTGCTGAGCTCCCTCTCCAAAGAGGGCAACTGGAGGCCGACAGGAGATGTGGGCATCGATCGATGTTCTGCCCCCAGCACCTGCCAATTCCTGCCTAAAACTATCCAAAGAATGCTGGGGTCCAGGGATCATGAGTGCAGAAAGGGTAACTGAGAGAAGGGAAAACACAGTTCTGGTCTCAAAGCGGCAATAAAAATAAAATTAAACCCTCTCACACACACATAGGATTCTTTATGTCCTCAATTGAAGTCGCCTGAGTACTCCACACTGGAACTATGGGCAGGAGGATTTTCTGAAGAAACAAACCACACACACAACAGACCTTACTGCTCCCTTGAAGGGGCTTATTTAAGGCAAAACAAGGCCTCCCATCATTCCTGTGAGAGACCATTGTCCCCCTTGTTGCCACAGCGCCCTGTGAGGCTGTGGGAAACAAATGACCTCAGAGGCACTGCAGTGTGTGTCACTGCAAAAGAAAAGAGAATCTAGGGGGCTGGAGGGTGGGGGGAAGGGAGCTGCTGGCTAGCAGAACCTTCCACAGATCTGCAGTCCTCCAAAGATACCCCTCCGGGCCCAGCAGGAAGGAGGCTTGTGGGCCCCAGGAGTCTCTACCCGCCTGTAACGGGATTAGGCTCCACTCCTCAGTAGCAAAGCGTCCTTCTGGAGTCCTGCTGCTCACACTGGTCACTCTGGTCTCTAATTGGTGCCCCCCCCCAAATGCCTGGTGGTTGCCTGTGTTGCACGCTCTGTTTCATGCGTGTCCTGCGTCAGGAGAAGGTTCTTCTGAGGCCAGGGAGAGCAGTTGTGAGCAATGGGAGAGGATGGGGGGGGGGCTGGGGATATATAAACACGGGCAATCCAGAGACCAGGAAGACGGAGGTGGGGGCGGCGGGGGGGGGACCACGACAAAGCAAAGCTAAGATAAATATTCAGCAGGCCTTGGGTTTGCCACACAGGCTGCCAGCTAGAGAAGGCAGTTCATTGTGGCCTTGCTCTCCCTTGAAACATGGATGGAAAAGCAATCTTCCCATGCACAAGTCTCTGTCATGCGTTCTAACAGACTAGTTTCTAGTTGTGTCTTCTCCCTTTGTGTCTGTGAAGCACAGCAGGGCCTGAGATGTGCAGCTCACATCAGGGCGCGAAGACACAATGACTTATGAGCACACACTTCCCACAGTCTTGACTTGCAGAGGTGAATGACGCCCACCCCAGCGCTATTGCTTGAACTAGAGGGTGACAGCAGCCACTGGGTAAAGGATAAACCGAGGGAGACGCCAGAGTGCCCACAGCTGAGGGAGAACAGCAATCTCACTCCTGAAGACACTTCTGATTCTCCTCTTGGCCTAATCCAGAGCATGCAAACAACGAAAAATCCACCTTATATAGAGTAACACTTTTATGGTTTAGATGTGAAATCCTTATATACATGCATTTTCTGTGGACATGCATACTGTACAGGTGTATACATTTTTCCTAACTACTGATTATTTGTGTTACCTCATCAAACATGTACTCTAGATACAATACCAGTTTCCTAAGTATTAGGAGTTAGAAAAGTTTGTTTCATTCATAGTTTGCTTGGGCCTCTTTGAAACACAGATGTGGTGTTCTTGAGTGGAGAGTAACCAAAGGGTTAAGTTTGTTGACTAGGAAATACAACTGTTTTGTGCTAAAAACCTTTCTTTTAGGGACAGCCTCAACTATGGTAATGTAGTTTTTATTCCAAATTGGCAACTAGGAAATACTAGTTTGAGAGAAGCTAGGTTTGGTGCAGAAAGGTTTTGCCCATTATGAGTTGCTTATCAGGACAAATTCCCGCTGTTTGCCCTCCCTTGGCAGTGCCCAGGACAGTGCAAAACACATTGGCATCTGCCCTAATAGACACTCATTCCCTGCAAAAGCAGACTAGAAGCAATGGTGAGAACAGGCTACGTATGTTACATTTCCATCACGCTTCCCACAGTGTAACTGTGAACCATGTATGCCGGAACCCAGCCTACTGTGTGCCTCCACTTCCTCACCTCGAATGCGTTGCTATGAAAATGACCCAGAGTGGGTAGAAGTGATGTCGATAGTTCATGAACAAGGCTCATGAAAAATAAAATAATAAAAGCATATTTTGCAAAGGAAAAAAAGAAAGCTAATGTAAATGAGCTGATACATGAAAAATCCCGCAACTGCTTGGCAAATAGTGGAAATATTAATCATTGCAATAATTGCTGATATTAATATAGTTCTCTTGGCTTTTTCCCATTTATGAATTTAGGTCCTCTAGTCATGGATTAATAAGCATGATAAAAGCTAAGATTTCTGGGTAGTTTTGTTTTGTTTTTGTTTTTGAAAGATCAGATGTCAGGCACTGGTAGTCCTATATATTCTGGTTTGTTTATTTATTTATTTTTCCGTATTCTATGGGGGACCATTTGTAGGCATCTTCTTGGTAGCTCTTTATTAATTTAAGGCTGATACTTGATTGCTGTAGACTTACAAAAGCAGTGACTTTATCCTGGTTAGCTTACTGTCTTTGGAGGTAACTATAAAGACTGCAAAGGAACAAGAACCGCATCAAGGAAAGAAGGTAAAATACCAACAATCTCTCTTCTCCACTCCATTCCCATTAAATGAAGGTGAGTATAGCTGTGTGAGTTTGTGTGTATGCATGTGTGTGCTCATGTGTGCACACACGTGTGCATGTGCATATGTGAGTGCATGTGTGTATGTGTGTGCGTGTGTGAGTATATGTGCGTATATATGTGTGTGCACGTGTGTATGTGTGTGTGCATGTGTATGTATGTGTGCATGTGTATGTGTGTGTGTGTATGTGCGTGTGTGTGTGTGAGACATAAGGCACTGAAGAAGAGGGACTAAAGCTCTAAGGAACAGAACTACTGAACCAAGCATAAGACTGTGGTTCTTCACATTCTTGGCAAAGGTTCCCCAGGTGCAAAACCCATTTTAGTTCATCACTTAGCATGACTTTCTCAATATCTAACACGAGGTCTGAAATGAAGGTGAGGAAGCTCTGGGTCTAAGCATTTATTAGTCATGTGAGCTCAATTTCAAACATTTAAGCTTCAATTTCATCTGTAAATGGAGATACCACCTATGACAACAGGGTTGTTGCGAAGACTGCAGACATTGCTTATAAAAACAGAGCACAGTTCCCAATGCATGGAAGAAACAATGGAGGCACCATGACTGCTGCTGCCTCTCAGGCTGGACACCCATGCCTGACTCTACTTCCCAGGACTTCAGCCAGTGAAAGGGAGAAACAGAAATCAAGATACTACGGCTTCTCGGAGGATATCACGTGTTCAAAACAGCCCAATATGATGGCGAGGATGTCTTTCCTGGAGAGGTGAGAAAGACCTTACAGCAGTGAAGGGGAAGCACAGGGCCAGCAGGGAGGGGTAAGCCTCGAGAGGAAGCCTGGAAAAGGTTGGGCAGGGCTGGGGTAAGGAACAAGCTATGTCTGCCTTTGCCAGCAGTTCAAAGGCAGCAGAGACCAGACACACTTCGGGGATTCTTCTTGAAACTGCCAAATAAATTGTTTTGATTGTTTTAAGTGTTTGCTGTTGGGGACCCAGGAGCTCAGTCCAGATGGAGCAGGCCCAGTTCCCCTACCCTGCAAACACTGCAAAAGGTCAAAAGCAAACACATAAAAAAGGACTCACACCAAAGGCAGCCTGGAGAAGTTTCCCCCTCCTTTCTCATTTTTTCCACTGCCTGGGAGGACTGGTCTCTAAAGTCTTTATTTTAAACAAAAGGAACCGACAGCCCCAGCTTCTAAACACTGGCACAGAACAACCACTTTTCCATAGAGAGAAAGTACGCCACCCCACCGCACTCAACCATTCAAAATGACCCCTTGAGTCTGCCAACGGGGGCACAAAGGTGAACCCGCACCTCTCCAGGCTGGCCAGAGGTGCCTGCCTAGGCCTGTGGGTCAACCCGGCCCCTCCCTCCACAGCTGTTTGTATTTACAGTTCAGTACCTTGAACTAGGCGAGGAGATTTCATCCCCGAGTGGTAGCCTTTCTCCTTGCCCCAGCTCCCTGAGCTCCTCTCCTTAAACAACAAAACCCTGCCTGCCCGAGCTAAAGGAATCCAGTCACCCAGAAAGGGAGACTTTATGAGCTCTCTGGGTGCTCTGAGCAGACGGAAGGGATTAAAGCGAGGTGTGCTTTATGTCTTTTGTACTTTCCTCTCTGCCTTCTGGAGTAGCCAATTCCCCACCTCGGACAGCTCTGCCGGCCGGTTCCTCTCGACGGGGTCTGTTTTCCTTTCTCCCCGCTGCGGTTTCGGGGGAGGTGGAGGGAGAAAGCAGGAAAAATTTCATCTTGGAGGCATCGTAAAAGCTGGAGAGGCAGCTTCAGGCAGGTGGGGTGGGCTGCACCAGGAGAGGCTGGCCAAATCAGCTCAGGCAGGTGGTGGGCTGAGCCACCCCCAGCAGGGTGGATTTGGGGATTGGGGAGGTGTTTGTTGTTGTTTTTAGCATTTCTATGGTACTCGCTTGGACTGTAACACAAGCATCCAGCTCAGCCCCATCCTGTGTGGGATTGACACATCTTTAACAGGTATTATGAATTTCTCCATTTGTAACGACACTCCAGCTCGACGGAATAATATTCTCAAAATTACTTTCTGATGATTTTCAACATTTTCTTTATCATGGGTTGGCACATCATGTAATCGAACTGAAGAATAATTTATAGCCCAGATTCTGCATTCCATGGACCAACAGACCATAACCCTCACCGAATGTCCAGACAGATCCAAACAAGCGAGTCATCACAAGGAAAATACAAATGGACAATAAATATCTCCTTTAAAAAAGACACACATTGCCTCGAGTAATCAATCAAAACAAAGCTAACATGAAGCCAGTATGACATCACTTTCATGTGAGTGTGACTGGGAACGCAAAGGTGCTCCTGATCATGCCAATGATATGCTTCCAACAGGCCATTTGAGGAGACATGTGAAAACACATGTAGGATCCACTGAGGCTACTCAGGGATGCACCCTAAAGACACAGACCAGCATAGAAATCTGGATACAAAAGAATGGTCATCGTAAATTTTTAATAATAGTAAAAATTGGTAAAAAATGAAATGACCAACAACTGGGAAATGTAAATGGATTAAGGCACAGCTATTTAGTGGAATTTTATGCTTTGCCACCAGAATTGATGGTGTTACTTCTCATAGGCATAAGCTTCCTCACAAAGACTTGCACAGTAAAAAAGGCCACAGACAGTTGAGTGTGACTGTTTTCTGGTGGGGGTGTGGATGAATGTAGCATGCACGAGTGCTGAATCCTTGCTTACCAAATTCTTATTTCTCTCAGGAGAATGATCTTAAACGACTTTTCCATTTAGTGTTTTTTTTTTCTCCCAGCTCTTAAAACCTATTAACATTCCTTTTTTAATTTAATTTTTAGCCGGGCGGTGGTGGCGTGCGCCTTTAATCCCAGCACTCGGGAGGCAGAGGCAGGCAGATCTCTGTGAGTTCGAGGCCAGCCTGGTCTACAACAGCTAGTTTCCAGGACAGGCTCCAAAGCTACAGAGAAACCCTGTCTTGAAAAACCAAAGAAAAAAAAATTTAATTTTTATTATTTGAAAAGTTTAACCTTAAATATATTTCAATCATATTCTTCCCCTCCCCAGTGTTATGTTTTGTTTCTAACTAGAAAACAATAACAATTAGTCTATTTTCACTGGAATTAAAAAAAAATCCCAAACTCCTAGAATAATCTCAACAGCAAAACTGTCAGATTGAGGAGCAGAAAGGCAATCTGGGCAGCTGATATCAGAGAGCTTGTTAACGAGGGAGCAGAAGAGTGTAATAAAATGCCCAGGATACAGGTGAGTAGAAGAAATTAGAGAATCTAGTAGACCCATGAGCCCAAGTACCATTGTACCCTCCTGTGTTTCCAGATTTACACTGAAACTGGTAATGAAATGAGGGGCTAAGCCTTTTAAATAAAATATCTGAGTTTTGGATAATATTAAGATGAATTTTAAAATGTTCAATTTACTTTGAGGATACTGGAGCTAATTGGTCACTTGATAAATTTGCAGTCGTATTTGTTAAATATAATACAAAGAGCTAAAAGAATAAAATGAGCTATGTACTGAAAAACGGGCAATACAGAAAATGAGGTTGTCATGGTTTGAGTGTGACTGAACCCACAAACTTGACTTCTTAGTACCCAGCAGTTCTTTGGGAAGTTATGGGAAGTTCAGGAGACGGGTCCTGCTAGAAGTGGGTCACTGGGAGTGAGCCTTATGGGTTAGCCTAGTCCTGGCTCCAGCTTCAGTCCCTCACTCCCTTTCCTTCCCTCCGATTTCTATTTAGTCCACTGAGATAAACACAAGAGGCCTCATGCTCCCGGCACCACACCACAGGCTGCTCTCCTAACTATGCCCTCTCCACCATGATATGCTGTCCTCTCAAACCATGAGTCAGAATCAATCCTTCATTTCCTTGGCCTGCCTTTTGTCAGATATTTGACATGGTGGGGAGAAAAAAAAAGCTAATACAGACAACCTGAGCAGAGACATGGGGTGGGGTCTCTGATAATGCTGTGAGGACGCTCACCAAGTGGTTCTTAGGCTTTGGGAATGGGTAGGAGACAGTGGTGCTAGTCAAGTGCCGGGATGTTGTAAGCAGAGCATAAAGGGTGTTTCTGGTGCAGAGGACCAAACTGCAGACAGCCCTGGGAACAGTGAAGGAAGTGCTTGTCAAACTTCAGAGGGCACAGACTGTCAGCAATGGGCTTAGAAACCACTTATATTATATGCTGACAAGGAACCTGACTACATTCTGCCTAAGTCCTGAAAATTTGAATGAAGCTAGATTGAAAAGTAATGGACTAACTTGTTTGGTGGGAGAAATTTTAAGGTAGTGTCTCACCCTGGCTATGGCATGGCAACTGTTCCCTTCTGTAAGTCAGGTTTTACAGTGAGAATTCAAAACAAAAGCAGAGACAAAGCTGAAAAAAAATATGGGATTTAGAAATGCTCATACACTAATACTCGGCTGTTCTCTTCTCTCTCTATTTTATTTAAAGCGGGAGCTTGCTATCTAGCCCAGGCTGGCCTCAAACTTAAGTGATATGTGAAATTCTTCTAATAGGACATCACCAATATACAAGACCATAACCAGTAAGGATCATGGCTCCTTTTTTCTTTTTGAGATTATGATATAGTTCCTTTTCCTAATATTTTTAAAAGTAATCTATGATCAGGAAAGCACTGCCGCGGCACTGAATTTTGTTTTATGGAAAAGATGATAGGAGAGGATCACACACATTTGATTATCCTCAGAGGAGGCTTGAATAGCATGTATGTGTTATTTAAGGACATGCCCCAGAGACCCTGGGCTCATCCATTAACTAATTCTACCAGGCATTCAGTCAATATTTACTTATGTATACTCATGGCTCAGTAGTCCCCATAGGGACATGGCTCTGATGTGCTCAGACCTCCTCATCCTCTTCACTATGCCATCCGAAAGGTACCTCAGACAAGATCAAGATAATAGTCAGATTATGAATTCACCTCCTGCACCTCTTCCCCAGTTTGGAACAAAGGGTCCTGAATATACCAGGCAAATGATCTACTGCTAAGACATACACCAAGCCCATGAATACTGTCTCTTTATCCTTGCCCCCACCACCTCGGTGCAATTAACATTACCCACCTGGACAATCACATCTGCTTCCCAGGGGGACCCCCCATTTACCCATCTAAGCCCTTCTCTACACTACAATAGTGTCTTTCCAACAAGCAAATCTCATCGCCTAATCCCTTTTGTTGCTTGAAGCAGGTCAACAGTTCCCATTTGCTCTTTAGTAAAGACAAAACTCCATTGTGGGCTGCCTCCTGACTCCAGCCCATGTGTGTGTGTGTCCTCACTTCCTCGCAGCCTCTTACACACGCTATGTACATGATGACTTTCCTGCACAAAATGATCTCCCCGATGCCTACTCCCTTGCTTAGTGAAGGCCTGTGAAGTGCTTGACTTTCTTGCAGAGCTCCTAGTCCCCTCAATGTATCCCTCTCCTTTGAGGGAGAAACTAGGTTTCTTTGGCTCATGTTTATTCCTCCATCAAACTATAAGCTTTGTGTAGGGAGAGGCCAAAGGATGGATAGGAGTTATCTCCGCTCCACACACATATTCTATATTTTTCTAATGGTTGAACTTTTGCTCCTTTAGTGTAGCAGATTCTTTCCCTCATAAGTTAAAAGTCTATTCCCATCAAATGCCACTACCTCATGTCTAGCCTCCATTTCTGACATTCTTAGTGTCTGGCTTAGATCAGGGTGCCTCAAACACACAGTTGCCTTTCAGCAAGGTCCCCATCTTATCTGTCTCCATATCCTACCGCCAGCTAGACCACCAACATGAGGGCCTAGGGCAGCACCTTCCCTCAGTTATTGTAAGGCTGAGTTCTGCAGAGCCGCAAGGAAAAGATTCCTTTTCTAGAACCGGAGGCTGACACACTGCCTGGGCACACCACTGCTATGTCATCCCACCCACAACTTTCCTGAAGCTGTGTCTGAAATTCTGGTAGGTTCCTTCATAAGCAAAGCCAGACAGATGCAGTTTTTATTCTGGATCACCTTGGTATGGGAAAACAGAGAGCAGCAATAAGCCATAGCCTTCTGTGTAAGCATCACAGCAAATGTGGTCAGCGGGTTTGATGGATGAAGGTGGAGGGAGTTGAATATACCGGGGCAACCACCACCTCCCCTTCACTAAATCAGGGCAACTGTCTATCTTCACTTAGCTCTGTTTACTTAAACACTAGCTGAGAGAAACTTATTGTAGTTTATCCCCCTGTCTCATGGTTGCCACAATATAATTTTCAAATGAAATTTCTAAGTGCAGACCACACACGATATTTCAGTGGACCTAACATTGATTTATGCTAAGACTGGGGATAGGGGAGCGGGGAAGGGAGACACGCTGAAGAAAGATGCTTCGCCAGCAATTTTCTGCCGCCCGCTGTTGCCTGCTCTGTGATCGAAGCATGCAGATGTAGTTTAGAGTCTCGATTACTGCTGCATTTGGCCATCTGACAGTCAGATCATCTCTGCTACGCCAAGTAAGGATGAAAAGTCAGAACCGTGATTCCTAAGATAGTTGTGGTGATAGAATATAAATTAGAAGACCCCTGCTTGCTGAGCCATCATTCTGAGAACATCAGAATGCAATTTGTTGGATAGATTCTATAATCTGCAGATGAAGGCAGTTATAGGGCTCAAGTTTATCCAGCGTTAACAAGCCCTAATAGTCTAGTTCAGCTCAGACATAACAAACGGAAATGGCTTTAAATTATCCTTCCCTAGAGACATGATTTCATAAGAGAACAAACTCTATATGTGCACAGAGAGATTTCCAATGTAAACATGTGGTGGAAGCTAAAAGCTGCAGCCGGGTTTCAAGCCTGGATATGCCAATGGCAGGGTATTTTATTTCAAAGACACCGGTTTCCTCCCCATGCAACAGTGTGCGAGCTTTTTCTGCTGACTACACTTTGAACTGCAGAATACACACACACACACACGCTTGCATGTATGTGTAATTTTAGAGTTTTCTTTCTAGCTAGGATATTAATAGATTTCACTTAGCCTTTCCATGCATACATTTGACTGGGACACAGATGCTTAAGGGATAGGGTTCCTTGTGGGAAACACAGGGCTCACTCATCACCCAGGCTGTCTGAAATGTAGACTAGTCTCTGAGGATTTGGGAAACACAGGTGAACAATTTGGTTTTTCCACATTCATGCTGAGTATCAACCAGCTTCTTCAGAATGAGAAAAAGCAGGAAAAAGAAAATTCCCTTAGCTTCTACACAGGATAAAACAGCCTAGCTCCCTTTTTTTTTCTTGTAGGGGATGGGGTTGATCAGCTTTAAATAGATTAAGATCAAGACTACAATGACAATCATACAGTGTTCTCATCTATGTGTTGAAGCTTGCCTCCTGTTTTTATATGGCCCACCAGCTAAGAATTGCTTTAATGATTTTATTTTAAATTTTGAACAAAGACAAAAGAAACATATTTGTGACATGTGGGGATTGCATGAGATCCCAGTTTCCAGCCTTCAGATTTCACTAGAATACAGCCATGCTTAACCATTCACGGTCTGGGGCTGCTTTTGTGCTACAATGGCAGAACGGAGGAAATGTGTCCAAGACCATCCGATGTGTAAAGCCTAAAATATTTACTGGGTCCTTACAGAAAGGTTTCTTGGCCTCGCTGATTTCTACTATGAGATAAAGATATTCTTCAGTTTTCAGTTTTGCTTTTCCGTGTGCTTATGCATTATGCCTAGGGAAGTACAGGGAGTAGAACAGCCCTGGTGTTTCTCCAGAATCCATACTTACAGAGCCTTTGTAAGTTTTCCCTCACACCATCAAGTCACACATGACCTATTTACACCCAAGACCACAAAGAACCACAAGTAGGAAACCTTGATTTTTCAGTAACAATTTCCTGAGCATGGAAATCTTGTGAAACTGGTCCTGGCAGGCACCAGATGCAATCCCTGATTTAGGCCATTGCTGTACTTAACTCTGAGATATGTCTTCATTTTTTAACCATTACTTAAACTGTGGCAGGCTTTAGGAAATTTTCTGTGCTTTACACGGTATGTTCTACTTTTAAATAACGTTATCATCAGAACCTGTCACCGGAGGCATATGAGTTGCAGTGACAGTAATTAATAGCTATTGGCTCGCGCTTCAGGGATGTCTTCGCTTTCTGTTGAGTATGCCTCCCACAGGGTGACTCTACAATGGTCAGTTGGTACTTGATGATTTTAACGGCATTCTTCACTTCTTCACTTCCGTCTTGCCCTGTCAATTTTCAGAGCCTGGATGGAACACTGAGTGATTCAGTTAGCTCATCCATGCCCTGGGAAGGTACATATTTCAACTGACCAAGAATGATGAGATTTCCTAAAATTTTGAAGTCTCCTCCCAATCCACAGGTATCCACAGATATCCTCAGCCTTTGACTGCAGAACACACACGCACACACTTGCATGTATGTGTGATTTAGAGTTTTATTTCTAGCTGGGATATTAACAGATTTCACTTAGCCTGCATTTGCCTGACACAAAGATGCTTAAGGGATAGGGTTCCTTGTGGGAAACACAGGCTCACTCATCACCCAAACTCACTGGATTCCCATGCGGTCGTTCTGTGTACTACAGACCAAAGATACCCGACACAGAGTTGATGCTCTTATCAATAGCTGAGAGCCTGCCACAGTTCATAGGCCTGCTTCCTGAAGCCAGATCTTTGCAACACAAAGGACCTCCCAGCCCTGTGTGGGTAGAGCTGACCTGTCTCCCCCCCAGTTATAGAAGAGGAAAGAATGCCACTACCAAAGAGCCCTAAATTATTCATCCACGCATATGAGCATGGGCTTTGTCAACACTTACAGAGTATTTCAAATGTGTCAGGTAAAAATGCTATATGTTAAGGACAACAGAAACAGCACAGTTTGACTTTGCTCCCAAGGTCTTTCACTCCCGAGAAGAGAAAATACTATGACAAACCAGTTTATGGGCTCCCAAACAGAGGGAGACATAGGAAGAGAATGTTTGCTCTTCAAGGGGTGAGTTGTGAAAACAGCTTGGCCCAGGAGGTGTCACTGAGTCTTGAACATGGGGTCAACTTTGGGAGAAGGGGTCTAGGCAAGGTAGGAAAAGGTAAATTGCACAGAGGTAGACCATAGGAGCCACTCTGAGTAACACGTACTGGCTCAGTGTTTGGAGGGAGGTGATAGGGAATAGAGGCTAGGGAGAGGTCATTCAGAGAGATGAGGCTAAGGGCTCAGCTGTGGAGAGATCCTCACGGTCCTATGACCGTGAGCAATAATTTCACCTACATCCTAGAGACGGTGAGAAGACATCAGGGAAGTCTGGGAGGGCTGCAATCGCACTAGTAGGTCAGAATGGACACTTGGTCCTGGAGTAAAGGATGGGGGCAAGTTCCTACAGAGGGCAACTGTCACACTAGTCAGAGGAGAGAAGCTCAAGGCATGAATCAGGATGGAGGGCGGGGCAAGATGGTACTAAGGATGCTTAGGGGCGGGGTAGGGGGGAAAGGCCACAGAGGAAAGAAGTTCAGCTGATTCCTAGGTTCCCAGCTGGGTGACAAGGTAACTCCTGAGAGACTGGCCTTTGAAGGAATAGAATGGGGATTGTTGCTTTAAACACAACACAAAATTTTTAAAGAGACAGGGCTTTCCTGATTATATTCTGGGCTAGGAAACCATGCTTCAGGGTATTCAGGGAGAGTCTTTCTCTGTCTCTGTAGCTTTTGACTGTCATGCATGAGATTACCATGCCAAAGCTGGAGCCATTGTAAGCCTGTCTTGGAAAGGGACGAGGTATAAATGAATAATGTGTAGAATGCTCATGATTTTAGATTCTACTCTATTCTCCAAGCATGTTCAAAGGCAAATGTACAATCTTGGCAAAACCACTTTCTTGAGGCTTGAGGGCTATTGAATTAGATATCTAATATCACATGTATCTCAAAACATTGGAGCGCTGTCTAATGACTGGATATTGCTCCGTAATTTTCTCTTATTGTCCTCCACCTCTTTGGAGAGGGAGATTTAATGGGATTTGAAATGTGCAAGTTGTCTAAGTAAGATGCAGAATACAGTAAAATTGGGTTTGAATTTTTAAGAAAGAAACAAAGAAATTTTTGTCTTTGTAACAAGATGTACAGAGCGGGCAAATGCCGTGTTAAATAGGCCTAGCATAGAAAAGTAAATTTGGCATGTTCATATTTGTACGTGGAGAGAATAGTGATTACCTGTCCTAAGACAGGGAAGGAGGGGAGATGGAAATAAGATCAGAGGTCCAGATCTCCAATTAAACAGAAGGAATAGCTTTTTTTTTTTCCTTTGAGGCATATTGCATAGAGTGGTGAGTGATAGATTGTGGGGAACCAAGGAGATGACTGTCAGCCAAATGCAAAGGCTTGCTCTGCAAGCGTGAGGACCAGAGTTCAAGGCCCAGAGCCTATGTTAAAAAGTCAGGCCCAGCGGCATGTATCTATAATTCTAGTGCTGTGGAAGCAGAAACAGAAGCGTTTCTGGGGCTTGCCAGCCAGGAAGTCTAGCTGAATGGCTAAGCTCCAGCTGGAGGACAAGGCCTGACCAAGCCGCTCTTCTGTCCCAGCTTGCCCCTGCATACAGCATTTCCGGCCTTCGGTGCTTTTCCACTGGTGAAGTTTTCTCACTTGCCACAGGATGTAAAAGCACCTGTGTGCTATTGTGTAATGGATGGGCAAACATGTGGTTTTTCTACTTGACTGATGTCTCTTCCACATTTCTGACAGTAGAAGCCTTCCTTGGGAGAACTGTCCTCACTCTCCTTGGGGGCTGTCTTTGTGTCACAGGGGCAGAGGGGTGATCCTGAGAGCCAGCAGGACTCCTTCAGGGGTGAGGGGTATTGACTCAATGTCAAAGAGAAAAAGGCCCTGAGGTCCTAAATGTAAGAACTGGAGAAGTTGCTTTGCTGCCACTTGGCAAAAGTAGCAGTGGAGAAGCAAACCAACAGGCGTCAAGTCAGCAGGCAGAAGGGAAGGAAGTGCAGCAGAAGTGGGCAGCTGAAAACCTGGCTATAGCCTCCCTCTCTTGACCTATACTAGGCAGTAATTCCATTCCCCCCGTACCTGATGTTATCATTACTTATAAATGACTTTCAAACATGACATAAGGGTTGGGTCTACTGTTCTTTCCATCTATGACTAGGGTTTTAGATGAACACAGAATGCAAGGAGATTTCCTGCGTTGATACTTGAGGATACATTCTAAGAACTGCCAGTTCCTCTGTGTGACATCTGTGCTGTTCACTGGGGAGGCATTGTGGATTCTGCATCATTTACCATCTGTCAACTGTAGCTTTGGCTTCTCCTATCATGCTCTTCACTGCTCTAAGATTTACTTTATCCTTTCTTTTTGTCCTTGAAGCAATACATTAATTTTGATTCTAATACAATTAAGAGCGCTACTTTACCTTAACTTTGTCTTCCCAGATCATCTCAGCAGCTTCTTCCAGGATAAATCACCTCCCACTCATGCCCTTGCTTCCTACCTTCCTTGAAGGGCTAAGTATCAGCAAAATCAGAATTTTAAGGTATTCTGACTGACTGACCCATCTATGAATTCTGTATCCCCTCTCTGGTCACACAGAGATAAGACAGAGCACGTGAGGACTGTATCCTCCAAGTCTATGTCAAAATGTACCCTTGTTGGCCTAATAATGACTGATTCTTCTACCAAATCTGAGCTTTTGGAGAGACAAGCTTCATGAACTTCTTTGGCCATTCCATTATACAGAAGGCAGTGGCTAGATGGGAAAGGAGAGAAGGGGAAAGGTTATCTACTTTCCCTGGAAATTCATCCCATCAGTCCAAACTCACATTTCTGTGAAAAACTGCTAGGTAAATAGTATCTGTAAGATTATACTGAATACTAGCTGTCTTAGTTAGGCTCATTATAGCTGTGATGAAATACCATGACCAAACTAACTTGGGAAGGAAAGGGTTTATTTGGCTTACATTTCCATAGCACTGTTCATCATCAAGGGAAGTTAGGGCAGGAAGCTGGAAGCAGGAACTGATGCAGAGGCCATGGAGGAGTGCTGTTTGTTTACTGGCTTGCTCCTCATAGCTTGTCAGCCTGCTTTCTTATAGAATCCAGGACCAGCAGCCCAGGGATGGTACCATGCACAATGGGTTGGGCCCTCTCCATCAATCACTAAGAAAATGACCTATAGGCGTGCCTATAGCCCAGTCTCATGGAGGCATTTTTGTAGCTGAGGTTCCCTCCTCTCAGATGACTTTATCTGGTATCAAGTTGATATGAAACTAGCAAGCACAATAGCTACGTTTCAGGCTCCTGGAAACATTAAAACAAAACAAAACACATTTATTTATTTGTGTGTGTGTGTGTGTAGATGACAACTCACGGTTGGCACTTGGAGTGAACAAACTCAGGTCATCAGGCTTGGGGGCAAGGGTCCTCGCTTGCTTATTTGCTGAGTCATCTTGCTGGCCCAGTATTTTTTGAATCTTTGTGTGGACAAAGAAAGAGCAGCATTCTAAAGTTCCATTTCAGCGTCTCCAGGTAAGTGAGTTCGGTTCCCTTCAACATGACTGTGGTGATTCAAGGGGCTTGCAGTGTAGACATTGGCTGTGCCTGTGCATTTAGGAATTTTCAGCCTACTCTCTACTCTGCAACTTTACTATCTAGGAGGGGCAGACTTCCCAAGGCTCTGGCTTTCTTGTCTGGACGGTGTCATATACATGAAAGGGGAAGGAAGCACAGAAAAGGACTATAGTTCAAAGGTCCTCTTAGCAACATCTGTAAGAAAATCCCTCTAAGATAAAGAGATTGTAGCACAAAGTCACATCATCATCAGCAAGGTAGAAATAGAAACAGTTATATAATACAGTTCTGGGGTAGGATGGAGGCTATGGAAAATATAAAGACACGCTTTCGAGCTGGGGATAGTAGTGCATGCTTGTAATCTCAGGAGGTGGAGGGAGGAAGATCAGGAGTTCAAAGCCAATCTCTTCAACATAGTGAGTCTGAGGTTATGTTAGGCTATTGAGATCCTGTCTCAAAACAAAACAAAGCAAAGTAAAGCAAAACAGTAGTATGACACACTATGAAATATCCAGACAGCTTTTAATCTGAACCCACCCCTTCAGAGGATGGGCTTTGGGGTTGGAAGCCAGTTCACATCACATTATCTGATTGGATAAAGGGTAGACATATTACCCACACTAGGCCAATAAGCTCCCATGAGGAATTTAGATGGATCCATACTAGTTGGCCCAGGTTGGGAAAATGAAAGAAAAACAGATGAGCTTAGGTCCTTGGGATGTATCGCATCTGGCTATGAGCTCACAAGCAGTGAAGGTGGCCAGCCAAGAAAAAGAAAACAGGAAAGCAGACACAGAATCAAGTGGTTATTTGGCACCACAATGGCTTGAGGTGCAGAGACCTGTGTGAGGAGCAGGGACTAGTTACTCATTCTGCTCCTCCTAGTGACCCCATTCTAGCTCTGGCCTTAGGAAATACCATTGGATTTTATGCCATTGTCTTGTAAGTCTCCTGGTTCGCTATGGTAAAGCGCCCCAGTTAAGACAGTTTGAGTAGATTTCAGCTAACAAATGATTTTTAATCTAGGCAACAAAAGTGGTGCTTCATTCAAGTTGAACATCAGAACAACCTAAAGAGGTTTTTAAAAACCCCACTGTTTTTCCTGTCCCGCCTTCAGGAATCAGCTATGACAAGGTGAAACCTTTTGGAGCTATGCTGATGCGCGGAGTGGCAACTGGTAGGTAGCAGATAGCTCTCTGCTAGGCATCTGAAAAGGCATATCCTATCAAGATAACATCTTCATTTCTTTGCTTATAGCTGTGATAATACCTCAGCAGAAGCAACTGAAGAAAGGGTTCATTTGGGCTCACAGTTCAATGGTATAGCCCACTGTCACAGTTAAGTCACGGCAGCAGGAACTGGTCAAGAAGCAGAGTGAAGGATACTAGGTTCAGCTTACTTTCTCTAATTCATATACTGCAGGATTGTTACTATCCAGTTAAGATAGACCTTCCCATGTCAACAACCTAATTAAGCTGATCCCCTGAAGACATGCCCCATAGGCCCAGAGTTCTAGACCCTGTCAAGTCAATGATTGATACTAATCATCCCAAACAACCGGGCAGACAGGAAGAAGAATCACAGAGTTCCCCTTTTCTGTAACCTGAGTGCTACCAGGATTCATCTCAGCATCTACTTTCACACCGATCACAGGAGGCAACTGCAGCCATCTACCTTAGAAAAGACTGAGGCATCCAAAAGAGTTGAAATCATTGTCCAATTTAAATATCTCTAAACTATCATTCTGGGTGTGCTAGTGCACACCTGTAATCAAAGCACTCAGGGAATTGAAGCAGGAGGATTGTTGAGTTCTAAGGCCAATCTGTCCTACACAGTGAGAGCTTGTCATAAAAGTTAAATGAAATAAACAGAAATTTTAACTCAAATCACTTTTATGCATGGCATCAAATCTCAAAAAATATTATTTAGTTGCTAATTATAGGTTGTGATGGGTTTGACTGGGCCCACATGAAAATGAGACATTGGGTGTGTGCAAGAGGCAATTACAGAAGAATGTGCTGCAGAAATCCCCCTGCACAGGAAGAAATCCTGTCCAAAAGCTGATTGCATTCATCTGACAGCAAGATTAACACCCAAATTATGGAATAAATTAGTAAGTAAACTGCAAGTGAAATCACCCTCTTAGTACTTTGACAAAGAAATTTATTTATTCCAGGGCTAGAACATGGATCTTTTTAGAAGTATATGAGAAAAATTACCGGAATGGTTCTAAACAAACAACCAAAACAACTAAATGAAGGAAATTTGATTTTTAAGAAAAATTACATTTATTTAATGTGTGTGTGTGTGTGTGTGTGTGTGTGTGTGTGTGTGTGTGTGTGTGTGTGGTATGTGAGCGCATGCCTGACATGGGTGTGGAAGTTAGAGGAAAACTTGTGGGAGTTGGTTTTCTTTTTCTACCACATAAGTCTTAGTGATTGAATTCAGGTGGTCTGATAGCAAATGCCTTTATCCACTGAGCCATTTCACCAAGCCAGAACTTCATTATTCAAGAAATTACATTGTTTAGGAACTGGGAACAAATAATGACATGGTTAGCTTTCTTGCAAAACCTAGGGACGAGTTCTTCCCAGTGCACAGCTGGAATCTGAAAGGCTTGTCAGAATTAACATGCAATAGCATGCACTGATGCAGGAAAAGTGAATGTGGCTGGGGACTGAGAAGCCTCACCCATAAAAAAGAGCAAATTTGGCTAGAAGGCGAGCTCGGCACCATCTCCTATTATGACTCAAGGCATTTCCAGCAAACTGACTGCAGAGGTTGGGGTACCACCTTCCTTCAGAACCTCTATAACTTGCAGTCAGTGTGTACTGTGACAGTGGTTTTTAGACAATAGAGTAACAGAGTAACACAGTAGCGTTTTAGACAATCAGACCCCCAAGGACTGGGTCCTCCACTTCTATGGCCGACTTGTCATGAATAGCCTTGCATGTTCCAAAAGCCGAGTAAGTGTGGTGTGAACTACAGTAGGAAGGAACTGGAGTCACCGGCGTGTATCTATGGCATTGTTCTTTGGCAAAGCCATGATCTTTCTTTTTTGACTATAAAAACTAAGATTCATCCAAGTCCAACACAACAGGACAGGATTCTGACAGTCTTGAGAGGTAAATACATAGTTTAAGGCACTAGATAAAGGGAACATTATTAAGTCCTTGATTTCTTCAGTGGTTCTCCAGATGATATAATGATGATAGCTAACATTTGTGGGACACTTTAGATATCATCGCCGTTCTCACATGTTATTTTGATAACAAAACAGGCACTATTCTTCTTCTTCTCACTTTCACCATGAAAGCAACAGTGACACAGACAGGTGGGGTAATTCAGCACAGTAAAACAGTCACAAATGGAGAACCAGGATGCACAGGCAAAGGCATGGCTTCTGACTGACATTTAACTCTTTAGCCTCCAAGCCAACCTGCTTCTTGAATATGCTGACCACATAGGTTTTCACTTCTCTCCTTTTATTCTCTTGAAGCATTGCTGGCCTAGTGGCTAATATCATCACCCCAGGTCCCTCAGAGTGTGCCCTCTTGCTACCGTGAAACCTCCCTAAAGCCTTCATCGTCTCCCATAGGGTGGAGCCTTTGCTGCAGAAAAATCTAAGTCATGATGTTGTTCCTTGCTTCCCTTTCAGTCAGTCATCTGAGTCTGACAGAGCCTGTGGAGACTTTGACTTCCTCATGGCAATAAAGGTGGTATAGAGATAGCTGAAACCAAGTCAAATGCTGTGAGAGGCTCAGGGAAAATCTAGATCTCTCCTGTAATTCCCAGACCGACAGGCTTCTTAAGGGCCTCCTTTGCAGAGCGTATAATCAGTTCTGAACAAGGAACTAGGTAGTTCTTTTTTTTTTAAAAAAAAGATTTATTTATTTATTATGTATACAACATTCCTTCCATGTGTGCCTGTAGGCCAGAAGAGGGCACCAGATCTCATTACAGATGGTTGTGAGCCACCATGTGGTTGCTGGGAATTGAACTCAGGACCTCTGGAAGAGCAGCCAGTGTGCTTAACGGCTGAGCCATCTCTCCAGGCCAGAACTAGGTAGTTCTATGTGTGTCCCAGGCCCTGCTCCCACACCAGAAGGATGCAAGTCAGAAACTCATAAGGATGGTGGAGAGCTGTGCATTAGCTCCCTGTACGTAGGATGACAAAAACTTTACAACCCAGAAAAGCTTGAAGGCAGAATGATACAGAGAAAAGCATCATAAACACTACTCCTATATTTTCTTCGGATACCATTTTATTTTAGTAGATATTAAGAAACAATGCATCAAGTTTCCAGGTGTGGTGGTGTGTAGCAACAGTCTCAGATGTGTGGGCAACTTAACATGAGGACCCTGTCCAAGACAAAAACAAAATCCTGTTGCTTTTTCCATTGACAACCCCTTTCAAAAATTGCCATCCGTCCCTACAGTCATTTTACTCTGCATGTCATGTGACATGTAAAACACAGAGCATCCCCGAGGCACCCACCCAGGCGCCCCAGCACCCACTGCTGTAGAACCCACTGCTGCTGGGTGGTTCTGGGTGTCTGCCCGACTCTGCTCTCGCATTAGCAGTCTGTTCTTGCTTCCCTAAGTGTTGGGGGGAAACTATTTTATGTTACCAAACTGATGGGTAAAAGTGGTACTTCATTTCTGCATTAATTTTTATTTTTTAACAACTTATGAAGTAGAACACTTTGGTTTCTTTTTATGAGATTTAAAAACTATTATTTGAAGTTATGTGAATGTGTGTTTGTGGGTGAGTATGTGAACACAAGTGCAGGTACCCTTGAAGGCCAAAGGTGTCAGATTCTCCCTGGAGCTGGATTTATGGTAGGTTGTGAGTTGCCCACCATGTGTGCTGAGAACTGAACTCAGGTCCTCTGGAAGGGCAGGATTTGCTCTTAACCAATGAGCCCTATGTTACCTTGGTTAACTTTTATACAGGGTTTTGTTATTGATTTGTGGATTACTTTTACAGATTATAATATGAATATGCCTAATTTCCTCCTCTTCCTCCATCATCATCATCGGAATTAATCTTTATGTATGAATGCAATCACATGTGTTCACATGTGGAGGTCAGAGGGCAACCTCAAGTGTACAGCCTTGTCTTCTACCTTGTTAGGAGCAACATTTCTTACTCATTTTTTTCTGATACATATGGTGGTATATATAGCTAGTCCATAGACTTCTAGAGACAGAAGAGTGTGCTAGCTCGTCTGAGTTTATGCAGATTCTGGGGATTCTGTTAGATTCTCATGCTTGTGTGGTAAGTGCTTTAACCACTGAACCCTACCATCAGCCCCTTGGCTGTGTCTAACTTCTTAAGTTAAAAGAGCCCCTCGTTGGTTCTGACTGTGACGAGGGGACATCCAGTTCAGTGACTGGCTTCATGGCAGAGCCTCTGAGTAAAAGCAGGAAGGATGAGGGCAGTCATCCTGTGAAGGAGCCTGCTAACTGCCAGCTCATCTGGGTGGGCAGGCTCCTTGGCTGTCCTTCATTTGCCTAGCTACCATCCTGGTCAATCTGCTTGATGCTCTAGCTCCTTGTAAGCAGGAAGAAGAGCTCTGGACTAGCTATTCACAATCATTCTTAGATTCCAAGAGGGGAGAGACAGTCTGGGTACTCTTGAGCTTTCAGGAGAGAGTTTAGAAATAGACGACTTGGAAATCTTTTCTCCTCAGCTTACAAAACATTAAGATGAAAAGAAGCTAAACTAGAGTAAGAAGAAAATATTTATCTTTGTTCTGTGGAATCTCCATAGGTTTCTTCTGAGAGGCAGAGGATGCAGTTGGTTTTTCTATACCAGGGCTAACTGGGGAGAGCCTCAACGCAGAAACCCAAAGATACTACATCTTGTCTTCAGTCTATGGTATAAGCTCCTTCTCCGGGAGAACTTGGCTCTTTTAGCATGTGGACACAGGCTGCTCTGCAGTGCTGTACTTAGGGTTAGCAGTGGAGAAGAGTCATACACCCCCACAGAGGGTTCGAATGAAAACGATACTGTCAAAAGCAGGTCAGTCTCCTTGGGTTTTCTTGAGCTAATGATCTCACGTCAGGTCTGTACTCTTAAAATGAATTACATTTTGATTAATGACTAAAAATAGAGGACTAAAGTGTGTGTGTTTATATATGTAGAAATGTATATTATATACAGATGGGGGTGCATCTCCTTTGTGTTTGTATGTATATACCAGAATGAAAGAGGCAGCTGTTTTAGCCATTTATGCTTGGGGGATAGGTGGGTAATATGGTAGATTCTGTTGAAAGAAAATTATGGGGGAGAATTTGATACCTTCAGCAAGACAGGATTCAGAAGGCAAGCATGGAAATAAAATTTAGAAACTGGCTTCTTGGTTCCCAACATGTTTTCAAAGGTAAACGTATCACATGAAGCATTCTGGCTAGGTTTTTGTTTGTTTTGTTTGTTTGCTTTTGTTTCTAAGTTAATTTCTTTCTCAGTTCAATTGGAAAATAAGAATGAATAGGGCCTTGTAAAGTCCTTTTCCACCAAAATCACCATCTTCAGCAAAATTTTTCTCAAAAACAAGTTTGCAGGGCTGGAGAGATGGCACAGTGTTTAAGAATTCTGGCTGCTCTTCCAGAGGTCCTCGGTGCAATTCCCAGACCCCACATGGCCGCTCACACATGTCTGTAGTTCCAGTTCAGGGCTTCTGACACCCTCACATAGATATACATGCTCTTATAGAGGACTGGGATTTGAATTCCAGCACCCATATGGGGCTTCTGCCCTCCTCTGCACCAGGTACATACATGGTGCAAATACACCCATGCAGGCAAAACATTTATACCTTAAAATTTTTTTAAAAAAGTTTGTAAAACAGATATTCTTTTATTGTTCCAATTATTCCCTGTGACTTGAAAACTTTAAACCTGGACATTGTCACACCATCACTCAAATCTATTCAGAATAACAGGTGATGAGGTCAGTGAATCTCTGCCCTTAGCATAGTGCTTGAAAGGTTGGCAAACCTCCCTAATACATTACTTTCAAGTGATAATGTGGGCTGTGTGAAGGGGAAATGACTGATGGTATAGGATGTTCATGGCCCAGGAAATTGAAGAACCCAGTTATGGAGCTAATGAGTGGCTATGTGGATGCATGAAGCAGTACAGTACGAGGAGCTTGTCCTTGCACAAAACAAGCTGAGTACCACATGCTAGAACTAGATGAAATGGTTGACTAGTGTAGAAAAATGTGGAGCAACACATACCCTTTAACAGATTTTTAAAAATAAGTTTAGATCCAGCCAAGCAATAGTACTGGCAAAGCTGAAGATCTTTCTATCTAGAAAACGAGAATGAATTCCCTAAGTAAACTCTTCCTGAGCGTCTGGTGCCCAGGCTGGACTAATTAAGTCACAGAAAGAAATATGGCCACTCCTTACTAGAGCTGACATTAGATGCCCTCAACTCAGTATGGAACTCATTCACTTAATGCCAGAACACTGGCACCATGGCTCAGCCAGCCCATGGTTTACCCCACCTGAATGGTTAATAGAAAAGCAACTGTGAATTGTTGCTCAGAAGCTAAAACTGAAAGAGTACAAAACAGAAAGCCTCGCCATTCACTAGTATTTTCCTTTTGTGTTTTTAGTATTATTTTTTCTGATTGCTGCTTGTCTCCACACTACATCTGCCTCTTCCCAGGTGAGTTCTGAGTGTTGGGAGTTACTCCAGGCAGAAGTGCCTCTCCAGCTGGCATCCCTTCACGGCAGCTCTGAAGATCGCCTGCTTGAATCCTGAATGGGAAACTTCTACCTGTTGCTGCGGAATCTTGGTGAAGAGGAACCTTATGGTACAACCTCTCACCTAGTTTAAGAATCCAATCTGCTTGAAAATCAGATTCTTTCATCTACATGAAATGTCCTAGGCCATTTTCTCTTAGTAGACTCAGTGGAAGCAGAAACTATCTGGCCATCTTTTTCTTTCTAGGAACTCTTTCTGTGCTTACAGATCATTTGACTTCTTTCTGTTAAATAGCCCACTTTCAGTGCTCTTCAGAGACCTGGTTTGCCATGCTTTTCATCATTTCACTTGCTTTCACGTCCTCTGAAAACCCAGAAGCTCAAGCCGGGATGGGAGCAAATGTTAGCCCCGCTAACACTGAAAATGGCTGTCCTTCTTTTCAAGCCAGTCTTCTATGAACATAGCCTAACGTAAAGTTTGATTTCAAAGTGTTGCATTTTTAAAAAAAATATTTATTTTTATTTTATGTGCTGCATTGGTGTTTTGTCTGCATGTATGTGTGAGGATGCCAGATCCCCTGGAACTATTGTTACAGACAGTTGTGAGCTGCCATGTGAGTGCTGGGGACTGAACCTGGGTCCTCCTGAAGAGCAGTCAGTGCTCTTAACCACTGAGCCATCTCTACAGCCCTTAAAGTGTTGCTTTTTAAGAGGTGTAATTGATCATTTACTTCACATTTCTATCATAAAAACATTTTTAACATTAGCTTGTTCAAAATGGAAACATATTCAACTTCTTTAGAATGCTTTGCAGAGTTAATCTGGACTGCTGGGGTTTTAATTCCAGTTGGTTCTCCATCTCTGTGGATTCAGCTAACTGTGGACTAGATAGACTGAGGGAAATACATCTGTACTGAACGCATACAGACCTTTTTCTTTCATCATCCCCTAATCAATACAGTAGAACAACCATTTGCATATCATTTGCATCCTATTAGGTATTTATGAGTAATCTAGGGATGATTTAAAATGTGCAAAAGGAAGTGCCTAGGTTATATGCAAATACTGAGTTATTTTTTGTAAGAAGTCTAAGCAGCCATGAGTTTGGTATTCGTGGGGGTTGGGTGAGTCCTCTTAGACTCCCCCTCCCATACCATGGGAGACCGGCATTTAATTACAGATGCTCCACACAGCCGGAGATATATTGTGTTACTAGTCCCAAGCTTCCTCCTGGAATTCCTGCATTCCACGTGTGTATCACTGTGTTTTCTGAAACCAAAGAAAGAGAATACTCTCTGCAGTTTTCTGGAATTCCCAGCTCAAACTGATTGCTATGGTCTGGGTATGATGTGCCCTCCCTTCCACTCAAAAAGCTCATGATTTAAAAGCCTGGTTACCAGTTGGTGGTGCTATCTCTGGGAGATTTCGAGAACCAGGGGTGTGTCCTTAAAGGCTGTATCGTGTTCTAGGTTCTCTGTTGGCCATGAGCTCAGTAACCTGTTTCATGCTCCCCCTGCCATGTCCCACCATGGGCGCAGAATCAACAGAGCTGAAGACTACAGACTAAAAATCTCTAAAGCCAAGTCAAGATAAATAATTCTCTTCGTTCGTTGTTTTGGTCAGTCATTTTGTCAAAGCAAGCAACAAGAACCACAATGGTCTTGGTATATTGGTTTACGGCATTGGTGGGGCTGTGGATTCAGAAAGCATTGAATTCTCAGATACCAATCTGGGTTATAAGTGACAGTGCACACACTCAGGCTGATCTGGTAGGCAAAGAAACAGCAGGGCTAGGGGACAGACCTAATGGGCCTTACCATTAAGCACCTGAGTGAGAACAGGTAAATACGGGAACCTTTCTCCACCGTCTACCTCGGCTTTGCAGCATGCTAATGTTCTAAGGCGGGCTCCTCCAAAGCATGGCTACATGCCATGTTCTGCCAAGCTGGTATCATGGCAGACAGGGGCTCCTTCTTCCTGGTAGTTCTGACTAAATTCCATAAATACATTCTGAAGCCAGTCCCTGAAACCCTGCTTGGTTGTAAATAGGTTCAGAGCCAGCCTACATCATTGGAGGGTGATGTCAGCTGCATGTGAACCACATGAATAGAGAGTAGGGTGGGGAAACTCCCTAAAGGGATTGCTGATTATAAAATCAGGGAGTTGAGTAGAAGGTAACAGAGCAGTCCTTAGTGTCTTGTGACTTTCTAGGAGTCTACGGTATAGACTCGGCAAAGGTTGGAAGACTGAGCTGATAGCTAGCTTTGTGACCACTGACTCAGAGTTAGCACAGGACCTCTAACACTTAGCCAACAGTAGCACCATCCAGAAGTGCACAGGAGAAAGTAGCGGGCTGGGCTGGGCTGGAGGTTGGATGGAGAGTAGAGAATAGTTTGAGAAGACAAAGTCTTCTCTGAATCAGGAGGAAACCTAAGACTTAGGAGAGACTGACTTCCATAGCTTTAAGAAGGGGACCTATACTCAGAGCTCGTGAAGAACATTTCTCTATCGTCTGAGTCAGCAACATTCTGATCAAAATCCTGCAGTGACTTGGAGCAGTGCCATACAACAGACAGGGTGGCCACGGAACAAGACTGGACTAGGGTACATGGTGTACATGGGAAGTAGGAAGGGATAGACTCCACAGGAAGTAAGTGTCTATGAGGCTCTAAGCAGAGTTAGCAAATACACGACATATCTGAACAGAAGGCAGGAAAACACTACCTTTGAAAGTGATTTAAGTGATTTCTTGCCAAATACTTATGATAAAAGAAATATGGGGAAAGAAATAATAAGAATAAAAATCCTATCATAAAGCTAAAAACATAGCGTGTCTATAATAATTATAATAAATACAGAAAGCATGTTCTATAATCATGTTTACTAAGGCACACTGACTGGCTTTTAAATTTTACTTTATTGTGCCTTTTATGGTTCATATACTTTTGCTATTATAAGCTGATAATAATTTATGATTATTCTACTCTTTGTTTTAATAATACTTTCTTCAAGATTCACTTTCACTTGTATTTCTTAGAAATCGAAATAACTGCAGTCTGCTTACCTTTGGTTCCATGGACAGCCTTAGATTAATTACAAAAATATTTGTAAATAAAAATAATCTTACGGCCTTTGGTATTGAAAACAAGATAAACAGGGACTTTCAGTAGGATCCCTCCAGGACATTGGCTGAGAAGGGCTGGGAAGAGCCATGCTGGATGTCTCAGCCTAAACACAGAAGGGGAAAGCAGAGGAGAGAAACCCAGAGGGAAATGGAGTGGTTCCCTTTGCAAGAAGCAACATTTCCAAAGAAAAGCTTTTTTATTCATTGTTTGCTTTGGAGGAAAAGAGGTTAATTTGTATATATTTTCTCTGGAAAAAAAATCAAACCAAACTGATCAGACAGTGAGCAAAATATTTGAGATCATCAAATTGACAGTATGATAACTATGGCAGAAGCTATTAAAACTTTAGCTTGCTCAAATGAGTAAAATGGAAGCACATACATTTACTTCTAAAATCAAGAATAAAAGCGAACTTGCCAGACATCGACTGAGTGTCTCTCTAGATCTATTCTTGGCCCTTCTCCACTCCACCTCTGCCTTTGGAGCCTGGGCTCTATGGATCACTTTAACAGGACTCGGCAGCAAGAGTCAGGAAGGAGGTTGCCCTCAGTCAGGGATGCTGATGGGGCTCACTTGTAAGTACCCCTATAGTACTGCACAGTCCTATAAGTTTCTTCTTGCCTCCTCATTCCTTGAACACACTCCCTTGATTGCACAAGTCTTCTGAACCATCCTAATTAGATTATGCCATCTCTTTCCTGAAAACATCCTAGCTGATACAATATGGAAGGCATTAAGCTGAAGAAAGAGACATTTTGTTATAGAAAATGTCCTAAAGGCAACCTGCACCTCTTTTTATGTCTAGTCCTGACATTCGTCATTCTTTTTATTAGAACCGGATGCAGGCCAGGCCCAGGTACAAGAAGTCTCTGATCAACAAAGCCTTCTTCTAGCTGTGACCCCACATGGATGCACACTCCTGGAACCCGGACAGCTTGGCTTTCATCACAGTAGTCCAGGCTGGCGTCCCTCTTCCCTGCCCTCAAAGCCATGATGTCCTCACAGCTTGCCACCCGTTCTTTTCACCGCTGGCGGAAGGAGCAGCACTTGCTCATGCTGCCCAGGACAGTATTGAGAGCTCGGTGGGGTCAGTTAATTACCTCAACGAGCACTTGCACAAGCATGATGCCTTGTGCACACAGTCCCCACAATGAGCAAAACGCCCAGCACTTAGTGAGCGCTGTGAAAACACTGGCTGACGTGAATTATGGTATTGAAGTCTGAGGTCCAGGGGATGGTAAAGGTGTTGTGGGGAGCTGTAGGCATGTACTCCAGCTGTGCATGTCCACTGCACGCCTGGCTTTCTCTTACCCATGTCATTCATCCAGTCATTCAGTCATTCACTTATTTGGAGAAAAAGTCTCCCTCTGTAGCCCGAGCTGGCCTTAAACTTGCTATATACATCTCTGGCTGACCTCAATCTTCCTGTCTTGCTGGGATAATAAGCGTGTACTAGTTACATACCCAGCTTCACTCTTCTTAATAGAGCCCCAGTGATGTCTCTGCGGTGGGTTTTGACCTATTTTTGGAATGTGGACTTCCCCTTTGACATTCTGATGAAAGCTATGTACCTTCACCACACCAAAAGATAAATATAGCTCAAGGACTACAGGTTAAAAAAGTAACGGAGATGTTCTGTGTCATTCGGAGCAGACAGTTCTGGTGCAGAAAGGGGAGAACACAAAGTCCTCTAAAGGAAATCTGATGAAGATTCACTCCTGCTCAGACTTCATAAGAATGGGAAGGGTGACTGCCTAAGCATGCAATTCATTGGTGCTTCATGTATACTTTACACACAGAGCCTGAAGGTATTTTATGTAACTATTTTTACTGTGTCTATATTTTGACTTTGAGGCCAGGAGTAGAATTATCTGGTATCATGTTGGCATTCAAAAGCTACAGATTTGGGAGCATTTCAGATTTTGAATTAGAGATGCTCAATGTGGATCGCCTTCAATCTAAAGAAGCCAGAAGCTTTAGTAGCCTTGATGATGAGCTTTGCTATCCCACTTAAGTGCTTGATCTCGTAACTGCTTTTCTACTGCCACTAAATACCCATTTCTTGAATGGACCATTATTGGCACTTGATGAATGAATGGCAGATCAGTTACTGTGCTAGCTTCCCTGAGAGATCCATAGACATCACAAACAGTTTCCCCCTAAAACAGTCATGGGAATAGAATCCCTCACAAGGGGAGGAACAACTGTGTTGGGCTCTAAAGTCCACTGAGAGCAAGTATGAATAGACAGACCAAAGGCAGCTGAGGGATTGATAAGTCATAAGAAAAGGAAACATGAATATAAATATAGAGAAGAAAAATTAATGGGAGAAATGAAAAAGTGGAGCATTTGGTAAAAAAAAAAAAGAGAGAGAGAGATAGTCATCACTAACCTACAATATAAGACAAAAGTTTCCCTCATAAATAATTTATTGCATGATATGAAGACATAAGTTATAGTCTTTCATATCATCAAAAAGTGCAGCTTGACAACCAGAGCAAGTTATCATCTGAGCCCAGGGTCAGCTCATCCAAAATGGACCAGTCCACATTCTGGACCTAAACTGTGTGCTGGACTCTGTGGCAGGAATTAGAGATAAAGAGATGAGTGAGAAAAGAAGCATAGGATTTTGAAAAAGACAAGCTACTATGAAACCGACTGTAAGACTTTGTGGTTTCCATGATAACAGGGATAAACAGAATTTGCAAGATGACACCTGGAAAGTTCATCAAGTGACAACCCAGATGTGTGTGAGTTGGGAGCACAGAATTTGCTAAGTCTTCCTGGGTTTGGATGACCCATTCCTACCTCACCCCAGTGGACTTTACAGCAGAAAACCAGATGTTATTTGAGAGCTGCCAAAACTCTACTATAAGAATATCATACACTGTTCACTGACACGTTAGGTACTTTTCAAATCACAGTAAGTAGGACTATTGCTTTCACTCTCTAGAGCTTAGAGAAGTCTAGGAGTCACTAGTGACTGGACGTATCTGTGCTAGCTTTTTCTCAGCTTCTTCCCTGATATTTGAGGCTGCCTGTGTGTAGCTTTGAAAAACTCACAGTGGTCTCCTCTGGTCAACAGAGCCTCTGGATTCTTTCTGCATGTTCTCTTAGCAGTGGAGCTCTTGGCTAAAGGTCAAGCTTGAATACTCAGATGTCTCTGTCCCTGCTTCACTCTGAGGATGTCAAGCATCTGCCCATCACTTTTCCCAATGCACACTAGGTTTCCCTGACACCTCTTTTGTTTGTTCTGTGCCTCATGTCTGGCAGGCCTAGATTTTGGACTCGATGGCTAGTATCTGGTACATAGTGAACACTCTGGATCTCTAAGGGGCTCTGTCATCAGTGGCACTGATGGTAGTTTTCATCTGCCTCAGGCTGTCCAGCATCCGGATGCTAGCAACAGTCCCACCTGTATACTACATCCCCCTAGTCTGCTGCCTTTCCCAGATCCCATGGGCTTCCTGGGAATGTCTACCTTTGAGTCAAGAATGTCTGTTTATCTCATCACCAGGCTCTGCCTGGAGGGATGCAGCTTCTGCCTGTGAGCCGCTAAAGGCTGCCCTATAAAAGCAAATCTCTTCCTTCTGAAATCCTCAAGTACCAACCTACTGGCAAAGGTTATTAAAACCATGTATCTAATAAACAGCAAAAGTATACCAAAGTCCAGGGTGTGATGAGCACAGTACTTTCTTAATTCACCCAACTATGTTTCCAACTGTATCTCCATCATGTGAGGGTTCACGGCTACATGAGTTTGCATAAGTACATTTGTGACAGTGAGGCTGTAGGAGTCATTCTACTACAGCACTGGCAGAATTTGCTTCTAGAAAAGTAGTTTCCCCCACATATTTTACTTATTCAGAAAGAACCTGCATAGGCTATAAAAGGGCACACGCCTGGCTGTCTGTAGGGAGCCACCAATGCACACGATGCTCTCCTCATTCGGTTCCACTGTGCACCTTTGCGAAGTGGTTACATGGGTTCCTCCAGCTCTGTGTTCACTTACTTTTCCCTCAGCAGAGGCAGCCCTTCACATCATTACACAAAGTACAGGTTAGCCAATGTTTCAAGGTACTACGCTCCTGGTAATCATGCAAAGTTAACACCTTCTGCTGTCCACTTGCAGACATTCCTCCCATCAGCCCAGACTCAAATCCCAGTACATACCCTCACACCACTCGCCTCAAAGTAGCTGTTTCTACTGAGACCTCTTCTGGCAGTTTTAACTGTTACTGCACAAAGAAAGAGGGCCTGGCTTTCTACTGAGCACATTTGTGAAACCTGGAGGCAAGACGCTAGCTATTAGGTGCCTCTCGGATCTAGATCAAACTTTCCCCATCTGGCTCAAGTTCAAGTCAGACAATCAAAACATATGGCTAGAATCCATCACTTGTGAGTTATATCACTTCATGTGCAAAACTTACAGAATGACATAAGGATCAGAAATGTAGGCCGAGCACCTCAATAGGACTTAAGACTTAGAGGGGAGAAAGCTTTGTGTTCAAGTAGAAGCCTGATAGCACAGGGCCACTCACGCTGAGAGGCCACGTGAGGAAAGGGCAGCAAGAGCAATGGATACATGGGGGGGGGAGTGGAACGGGGGGTTGAAACAGGCATGATGCCAAAATGCACTGAGGAGCCATCAAGGCTGGACAGACTGTCAAAATCCTTGAGTTAAATTATGGAATGTGTGATTCTAATCCATGCAAATTGCCACTTGCATCTAGTTCGAACCTATAAGCTATCAGGCAGAAGTTCAACATTGTTTTTTAGATATGAATTAAAAGAAGAATATTATCATTATTTTTACTTATGTTTATTTAATATGGTGTTCACTGTGTACAAACTATGTTATTGGAGATTGTTAAATGTCAAATCATCGGCTCCAGAATGATCACTTTAAAGGTCTATACTACTGCTGCCTCTCCTGCTGACTATGGATAAAATCTTACTGTTTTCTGAGCCCCTAAAGAGGCAACAGAATGCCAAGGTCAAAAACTAATCAATAGCTTATTCCCAGAGCGCTTCTGAAATCTTCTAAGACTACCACTTACTAACTTGTTCCCCAAAGCCCCCATGGCATTGGCATTCCAGCACTTAGGGAGGAAAGAGAGACTATAAAGCATCAGATTAGACATGCACTGGGAGATGGGGAGAAAAGGACAGAGGGGAATGGGGAGCAGGGCCAGGGGGGAGGGGCAACCAAGTTTGCACTAGTTTTTGAGAAGAGGGGACTGCTTCTTCCCAGCTGTGCAGGGCTAAAGCAAAGTAGATTGCAACATTCAGCCTCCCCACCTCTACCTCCATTTCCCACTTTTTGCGTTAGGTTTCCTTTTTGAATTGGTTAGCTTTGATTTTAAACACTGAGATACCAGGGAACAAGGAAGATGGGACTTACTGCAGGGGTAGGGTATTGAGGGGGTAGTCAAGGAAGGCAGGGCTTGCTGCATGACTGCATGGGGAGCCAGAGGAGAGAAGGGCTGTGAGTCTGGGAAGGGCTGTGAAAACTTGCAGTGCTCCCCTGTGACCGGAAGACAGACATTCCTCCAGACCCTTGGGTCCATAACCCACAAGCTTAAGAAATGTCACTGGGATACATGGTAGACCCCACCCATGGAGATATTTGACACTTAATGGCTTTGTGACCACAGCAGATGATGGGATGGAATGGCTAATTTTATGAACTTTTCCAGCTGAGCAAATAAAACTTTTTACACAATAAGACCAAAATGCCGACTAGTCACTTTACATAAGGAGGAAACCAGAGTGTTAAAAGAAGAAAATGGGGTTGAGTGGTGTATATATTTTTTGGTACTCTTAACCAAGAAGAACTCTGAGAGGGCAGAGTGGCAGAGGCAGCAAAGAGGAGCCCTTTGCCTTGGCTGAGAACTACAGTCACTCTGCAATTAGAGCAGCAACCATTTTTGATCAATCATGTGATTTCTATATCAGCACATCTTGGAGCTGGTAGCTATTTTCCCATAGGCTGCTCCATGGAGAGTCTAGAGCCCCTTTAAGGATGGTGGCTTAGTCATTGTCCTGTTTCTGCAAAAGACAACATGACTATAGAAACTCTGATAAAGGAAAACATTTAGTTAGGGCTGATTTCCAGGCATGGCACGGCAAGAAGCATGGCGGCGCACAGGCAGACATGGTGCTGGGAAGGAGCTGAGAGTTCTACATCCGGATCCACGGGCAGCAGGGAGGGACACTGGGCCCAGCTCGAGCATTTGAAACCCCAAAGCCCACCTCCAGTGGCACACTAACTCCAACAAGGCCACACCTCCTAATCCCTGTCAAATAGTGCCACTCTCTAATGGCCAAACATTCAAATATATGAGCCTATGGGGCCATCCCTATTCAAACCATGCCAGATGGCAAAATGAAAACACATTAAGCAATATTCTAATCAAGATCCCGGGCTTTGTGTTTCTCAAGGATTAAGCAATTTCATATACAATAGGAAGAATTCAAGGTTAGCATTCTGTAATGCTCAGATTTCTGTGGGACACACAGGCAAAGGTTGTGCAGGACCAATTCTGGATGAGAAGTTCTACATCAAATTCTACCCAATAAGGGACAAGGAGAAGAAGGGATGGTTCTGGTAGCAAGTCACACCAGGGGTTTGGGGAGCAAGTGTGAAAGCAGGGCTCTAAGATACAATCTGAGGTGGCACAGCACAGTAGTTAGCGGGAGGAATTCAGCATTTGACTTCTGCCACCTCTGCTCTTCAATAACTCAAATTACTAAAGCTCTCTTGTCTTTGTTTCCTTGTTTCTAAAATTGAAATAACACCCATTTAACACATAAACTCAAGCTAGATGTTTGCGATGGAGGTAAAGCATTGATATTTACTGAGGTTAAGCACTCAGTAAATAACAGCTATCACTATTCTCTGAGACATGTCTAGTAAGACTCCATCTCATTGGGCCGATTTACAGAAGCAAGAATTTAGGTGGGTCCAGAATATTCTAAGGCAGTCAAGAACCTTGACTTTTAAAAGAGAGCCCCAGTTTGGAACAAATTGAGTTTAGCCATACAAGGGGTCTATAAGGAGCAGTAAGAAGGCCACTTCCAATAGGAATGGACCCACAGAGTGAGCCACGTGAAGTTGAAGGGATGAGAACGAACTTACATCACTGAGACAATTGGCTTGGGGTTCACAGTTTTGGCTCCTATGTTTTCTTTTAGCTTAAACTTGATTCTGACTTTCAATAACTATAAAATTTCCTAAGCTTCTTGGCAGTATTTTTTTTAAATTGTAGAAGTACCATAAAGGTTCCAGGTTTTTCAAAATAAGTATATAAGGCTCAATTAAAATTACATTTCAGAAAATGTTAGGCTTGGTAGCCCATGCTTATAATCCCAGCACTTGGGAGGTAGACACTGGAGGTCTATGAGTTTAAGATCTGGCTATGTAGCAAGTTTGAGGCTAGCTTGGGTTACATGAGACCTTGGCTAAAATAAATAAATAAATGAACAAAATTCAGGCAGTGAATGATTTTTTAAAGTATAGGTACATCACATAGCTTGAATGTATTTATATTAATTATATTTGGTTTCTCTAAAATTATTTCATTGAGCATCCTGAATTTTATTTGACAAACCTCACCAGTGTCTAAAACCTTGCCCTTTTAAACATGCAGAGTGGAGAAGCCAAGCTGCTCTCCCTATCCATAATTAGTACTACACTGGAAAATAAAGCACAAAAACAAAATGCCACACACAGTTTCCAGGTCTGTTACTTCTCAGCAATACAGTTCTAAATTCATTTACCCAAACTGGAATTTTTTTAATTTAAAAAATTTTTTTTTAATTTTATCTCAGTCTAGATAAAAAAAATAACAATGGGAGGGGATTTCCCCTCTGATGGCATCTAAATAATTATTGGTAGGCTGACATTTAAGGCATGACATTTTTAAGATTTTTTTTTAAGATTTACTTTTTTTGGTTGTCTAGAAAGGCCAATAGGCTAAGACATGTTCTTCCAAAATTCTCTCTTCCTTATTCTTTATGAAAAAGAAATACAGAAATTACATTGCCCCAAATGAAACAGTACTTTCTCTGTCAAGTTCAGTGCCACGAAATACTCTGATATTAACCTTTGGGACTCAAAGGGCAATGTTCAGCAGTATTGGCCATTGTCTCCAGCTCCAAATGAAGTATGGCCATTCCCAATAATCCCAGAGAGAGGTTGACCATGTCATGAACAAGGACACATAGTAGGTGGATCAGCAAATACAAAGCTCCTCTTCTTTGGTAATATCAAAACCAACTGAGTTCATCCCATTTCTGACTAGGAGTCAAGGATATTTCTTACTTTCCAAATATCTCCAAACAACCCTAGGTCTTCACCATCTTCAATCTAGGCATATTCACCCTGGCAACTTTCAACAAACACTTTCTGCGGTTGTTTTGTTTGCCTTCTTAAATTGTTCTCTTAAAGCTACTCAAGTAAGAGATTATGCTCTAGACGGTAAGCAGGCGACACTGCCGTCCTCGTCATGTTGGGCTTCAGGGCCACGGCACAGGTTCACAGCCAGGCTGAACTGGACAGACAGAACTGGTCCAGCTTACCAGCCTGGCATGAATCATGTCCTACTCAAAGAAAAGTCTTTTATGCTATTTTTAATTAATTAAATCATTTTATTCTTTAAATGTGTATAAGTGATTTGTCTATAAGTATTCTATATATATGGAGTTCTAGAAGAGACCAGAACAGAGTGTTGGATCCTTTGGAACTTGAGTTACAGAGAGTTGTGAACTACTACAGGGGTGCTGGGAACTGAACCCATTCCTCTGTAAGAGCAGCCAGGGCCCTTAACCACTAAGACATCTTTTCTTCTGGTAACAACTCCTCTAAGGAGTCTTCAGATGGCCTTTCAATCCCATACGGTTTACCAAAGAACTCACTATGTTATGCGGAAATGACCACAGAAGTCACCAGACCATTAGCTCTTGACAGTAAGCACCTCGTTTCATTGAATGTCTACAGTGCCTGAGATGAGCGCCTGAGATAAATGTTTGGTCAGATGTTTAAAGGGACCTATAAGTTCCTGAGGAGAGCTTACGTTCTCATTTTCCATGCGTCCTCTTTGTAACCAGGCACCATGAACTGAGGCTGACATGTGACGGAGACTCTACAGCAAACAATTGCTCAGTATTTTTAGTGAAATCTTGTCATTTGGAAAGCAAAATTATGGAAAAATCTTCCTATATGCAAATGCTAATCTCAGGACTTTGTGTACTCTGGGTTTGAGACTAGATGTCTCAAGAGGCTTCCTGGGTGGCCCCTCCCTAGATAGCCTTTAGTTTGCAATTCAGCTCAACTTGCATTCCAATTATGATTGTTGCTATTTCTGAAATCAATCCAAGTAAAGTTCTAAAATTGGATCGAGGCTCCATAAATTTACTAAAACATCATTGAATTGTATACTAACAATGAATAAATTTTATGGTATATACATTAACCTCAATAAATCTATAAAGAGTTGTCTGGCCAACAGAGAATCCTCTTAATTTTCATTTGGACTCCACAGCAAGAGCCATCTCCTTGTTAGCTGGGAGGTGAGTCCGCTCTAACGGGAGTGTGCAGGCAGGTCACCAAATGTAAACAGCTCTACAAAGGTCACCACAAAGACACTGCTGTTCTGTCTCATAGCAAAGAGGGAAAGGAGAGTCCCCACAGAATATCTCCTCTTTCTTCCATCCCCTAATTAGAAACATGTGGAAAAGGGCCCACCCACAGCCAAATCAGCCAGAAAAGGCCCTGTTTCTTCTGCCTAATGTTGCATGTTGGCTAAAGGAAGACCTTTCCCTGTGCCTGCCATGGGAATTGTTTCAAATTATTCAAATATCTCCAAAGGCCACCATCAAAGCTCCAGTGGATTTTCACTAGTGGCTCCCCATGATCTGAAAAACATTCCCTTGACCAGCACATAATCTGTGCCAGCTTGGTAAACTGGGACCAGTTCCATTTTGTTTGTCCAGTTCAACCTGGCTGTGGACCTCCTGTGCCCTGCCCTAAGTTGTACACTGTCCAGATTCCCTTGGGTAGGCAAAATGTAGAACTTAGAAAAAGTAAAATGTCTGTGGCAGCGTGGCTCCGACAACACCTGAGTTCTTTGCTGACATCCCTCTAAGCTGAGCAGGATGCTCTGGGTTTTTTCTTTTCAATTTTTTTCTTTTCTTTCTTTCTTACCTTCTTTTCTTTCTTTCTTTCCTTCTTTTCTTTTTTTCTTTTTTTTTCTTTTTTGTTTTTTTGAGACAGGGTTTCTCTGTGTAACAGTCCTAGCGGTCCTGGAACTCACTTTGTAGACCAAGCTGGCCTTGAACTCATTGAGATCTGCCTTGCCTCTGCCTCTCAAGTGCTGAGATTAAAGGCGTGCACCACCACCATCCGGCCCAGTTTTTCTATTTTACAGATGGAGAGTAGAGAGACCTAAACAGTCTCAGTGAGATTCAAGGAAACAGAGGATCAGTTTTTAAACTATATTTGCTAATGCCCTACAGAAAATGCACTTTATGTTTAAGATACACTACCCACTACCACTTCCTGGTAGAAGAGTGATAACAAAGACGGCATGAGTGAAAGGAAAGCTTTACTATGAGTAAAATTATTTACACTCACACAAAAAGGCCTTCTTTAAGACAGAGGGAGCAACACATGCAGAGACCGCCATGCTGGCCCAACATGGGGCCTTTTGTCTTAGGAGATGGTACAGGAGGTTGGCTTGGATCTGACCCCAAGCAGACATTTAATCTCCTATGTGGAAGAAAGCTATAGTTCTTGGATTAACTATCAGTCCCGGATCTGCTGCCAAGCTGTTCCAAACATTTTCTAATCAGAAAAAGAATGGCCTTTTACCTCAAACCACGTGGTAGAACCAGCCTGTGCCGGAGACTATATGTTTCTTCTTCACTTACAGATACATAAAGGTCAATGCATCGTCTCTATACTTGGGAGCAAGAATTCGATATTCTGAACAGGCTTGCTCGTTCAGCACAATACCAGGGATGAAGAACGTCTGATTTTTGGAAAGAAACAGTCAACAGGAGAGGTCAGTTTTACATGTGGAGAGCTGACCCTCACTTGATGACTAAGACAGGCAAGTAAAATAAGATGAAGGCCAGAAACTGTCTGGGAGTCCACATCATGTGTCATTAGCTAGCTTTTTACAGCACACTGACTGGGTTTTGACAACTACTGGTGGCAGTAGTGGGTGGAGAATAGAAGCTAAATTTAGAACCTGTGATTCTGGTTAAATTGGTCATATGTTTTATAGGAAAGTGACCACCAATGCCCGTCACAGAGATCAGAGGATCAAAAGGACAATCATGAATGAAATCCTTGGCCTTCCTTTGTCTCTATGGTTTTAACCAGTATCAAAACAAATAATGTCCATCAATTTGGTATGGAATGAGGTGGCCTTTTGTCCCCAAACCAAGGTGATATTTTAATAACTTACTGCTCTGAAGCATCAAATATGTGGAAGTTGGGTTTCTACAATGCATAAATGCTAGGAACTAAACGATCAGCCACTAACGTGAAATCAGATTCTCTGAAGGGCACAAACGCTGTAAGAGTACCTTGCAAAGGCGGTGTCCCACCTCCCCACTGCTGAGACATCCTGAGAAGTCGTCTAAGGCTGTTTTGTTAACCTTTCCTTCAAGAGATATTTGGGCAGAGTGAAGGATCAGAATGAATGCATGAGAGCCAGAGGCTAGGGTGGGGGTGGGAGTGGGACAGAACTGTCTTTGTGTCAAATGCTTATTTTTCTCTAGTTAAGACAATTATAGTGAACTTGCCATTAGGATGCCTGAACTAATTTTTCCAGATGCTTCTCTGAAGAGTGACTCTGATCCAACCAACCCTTCCCAAACCAGCAGTTAAAGAGGAAGAAAGAGGAATTTGAAAAGCTAGCCATGCACATGGAATGGTGTTGGGGCTCAAACCCAGGGTTTCGGGCATGCTAAGAATAAATAAGTAAATAAGATGAGAGAGAATGGAGTCCACTACTACCACAACTCATGAAATCGAGTTTCCCACAACTGGGGAAACCACATCTTGAAAGGAATGGAGGAGGCTTACCCTGGGAAAATCACCTCCTTGATAATGGTACCTCCCCTCCAGATAACTGGTACCCAGAATTCTTAGTAGGGAGCTATACCCACTTGTATGACACACCCAGTCCTAAGCTTAGTCTTCTAGGTCTGACTAGGTGGTGGCAATCAGAGGCTACCAGAGTCTTTATTTTTCTTTCTCCTAGATTTCAAATTAGCTGGGGGGGAGGGAGGGGGAAGGGGGAGTGGCATGGCAGAGAAGGAAGCTAGGCACTAAGAACCCTGGTACTGAACAATCAAAGCTATTGTCACCCACTCTGCATGTTCTCTATCAGCAAAACCATTTACATCACTGTAGATCTATGCAGTGCTCACAATCTCCCTGACTGTCACTCCACCGATGATGGCTCCAGGGGAACTAAAGCCAGAGGTGAAGGATTCCTTTGTTTCCATCTCTATGATAGGATGACATGTGGTCCTGAGTGCCAAGGTACTAAGATAAGAGGGGTGCTCAAAATGCCCAGATGGCAGAAGAATGAAAACCGGAATCCAGAGCCAAATTTGCACTGCAGAAAAGGGCCACTGTGGCCAGGCTGGAAGTGGGGTCCTTGTAGTCCACAGGCAGCGGAACTAAAGGGAAGTCATCCCCCAGCTCAGCTGGTGGGAGCTGGGCAGTTTCCCAGCTGGAAGGAGCTCTCGAACACATCCCTGTAAGCTACCCGTGAGAGACAGAGAGCTGTTAAGAACAACACACAAAGGGAGCTGCTAATCAAGAGGAACTTCAGCCTTAAGAATGGGATTCAGTCATCCTTCCAAAGAGATGTGTGCCTGGGCCAAGGCCCAAGAGAATGACATTCAGCTGCTGGATCCCTCTCTGGGGCCCAAGTTGGAGGCACTGAAAGAGGGAGCGATTCACAAAGGAGGCAGATGGGAAGGCTCCATGGCCATGCAGCCTGGGTCTCATGCAGAACACCAGAATCAACAGGTAGAAGCAAGTACAATTGGGATCAGCTGCTTGGAACACAAACAACATTTTGAATAAGAAAACAGCAAAGGGGTTGGCAAGACGTCTCAGGCCAAAGGCATAACAACCTGAGCTGGGTCCTTGAGGTGTCCGGAAAGAGCCACCTCCATAGTTATCTGCCAACATCCACACGTGCACCTGCAAAGGCACAAAGGGACTCACTCACATG
Source organism: Ondatra zibethicus (assembly GCA_004026605.1). Taxonomy (NCBI): domain Eukaryota; kingdom Metazoa; phylum Chordata; class Mammalia; order Rodentia; family Cricetidae; genus Ondatra; species Ondatra zibethicus. The sequence continues at coordinate 60,133 of PVIU01000211.1, read as the reverse complement.
CACACGCGCGTGCACACACACACATACATTGAGCAAATTTACATCCTACCCTTTCCCCATTAACTCTGAAAGGGATCAGTAAGCATTTGGTGCCTGGTGCGTAAGGCCAGAAATCAGCAGCTTCTGATTCTGCCACCCCAGGTTCTGACTCTTCGAGACATCCTAACCAGGAGACCTGTGAGTGTGTGTGTGTGTGTTTAAATCATAGGCATTGTAGATGGCTCACTGGCCTGAACTGTCATTTTTAAGGCCTATTGTTTACAGCCAGGCTGTTTGCTAACAATCCCTGCTCCATTTCTTCCCTAATACTTTCAATACCATCCAAGTTGCTCTTAGCAACATTTTTATCTTCCATTAATCATAAAAATAGAAAAGCTATGACATCACTAAATAAATAAAAAAATTAGATGTAGAAAGGAAAAACACTCAAAGCTGGAGGATACGCTGGCAACATCTATAACCTGTAGAAAAGAATTGCTAACACATTCTCATGTAATTGAGGCCAGGACTCCTTGACTAATGGCCAGAGTTGTGCTGTCTTTTCTTTCTGACTCCTCCTCCTCCACACTCTCTCCTCTCTTCTTCCTTGTATATCTGACTATCACTGGAAATAAAACATGTACCTGCTGTCAGCCACTTTGATGACTCTTACAGGTTTACAGGCGGGAGGATGTGGAGGGTGGGTATAAAGACTGATCTGTCCTTCCTCTCCAGCCTTGATGGCTGAGTGGGACAAAGACACAGCAGCGGAGCCTTTTCCCTCTGGACTTTGGAAGACAATGGGAAGAAGAACAGTAGATGAGTGTCTACTCCACTTTGAACACACAGGAACACGGGCAGCTCCTCCACGGTGCTCTCACTGACTTGGCATAGTTAGTGCAGACATCCTGAGTAATCTTATCGCCGGTGTTTGTGACTTGCATTTCAGCTAAAATGCAAAACAAAATTCTATTAATCCTCTACCGTACTTCTGCCCCAAATGGATTTGGGCTTCTTTAGATGGAAGATAGTTATCTCCACAATGAATGTGAGATAGGCTCAACATGAATGGAGATAACAGTGTCAAGCTTCAGGGGGTCTACTTGTTGAATTACAATGTTTGGTGCCAATATCTACTTGTTTTCTCTTTAACTTCTGCCCTCTCTTAAATGACAACATCTATGGGGGAAACACTGAACCTGCAGCACTGCCTTTTCAGGCCGACAACAGCGGGAAATGCTAGTCTTGAGGTGACACAGTAGAGCAGGCTGCTCTTGAAAACAGAACGCGAGTTCCTCAGAAGAGCAAGAATTCAGATTAAGTCACGACTACTGGCATTTCCATTTACCATGGGCAACAGAAACACTGTGGCCAGAGTTCTTGGGGAAAAAGAGACCATTGTTCGCGAACATTCTCCTGATGTAAATCATCATCTATTTGTTAAGAGATGAGAGAAAACGGTATGCACAAATGTTCAGGTATCAAGCTTTTCGAACAGCCATTGCCTACTTCCCAGTTGGCCTTATTAAGTCTCATTAAGGCATTTTGGGGTAGTTTATTAGGATAATTTTATTGCTTTTTCCTTAAACAAGACTAAATGACAAAAGATTTGTTAGGTTGCCATTAGCAAGATTGCTATGGCATCAACAATCTACTCTGCATTTCTCCCCTCCAAGAAAGCTGAAGAGGTTGGGTCTCACACTGTAAAGATGAGGTATACAAGGAAAGGGAAGGGCAATGGATGGAAGGCTTCACAGGTTTGTCTCCAACAAACACTGGGCTAGGTGAACAGCATGGCTCAGACTCTCCACAAGGGAGGCTGCATACCAGCTGGTATCTTGGGAAGATTTGTGACAAGGAAGTAAAACAGTTCAAAGAAGAACTTCTGAGAAGAGGCAGAAGAATAGTCTAGCACAAGTCCACAGATACAAAGGTGCCTTCCACCCTGGGAAGTCTCATTTTCTCTCAGACAAACTATCTTTCCTGAAAGAGAAAGTTTTTTTTTTTGTTTTTAAGGACTCTCTTATGCCCTTATCATATACAGTTGTTTTGTCTGACCTCAAGCATTCAGACTTGTAACAGTGCCCCTGACAAGGCATGGAGTACTTAATAGTTGGCCTTATCTGTCCTGTGGCTTATAGGTTTCATGAATTTACAAACAATATACCCAAAAAGGGTGGAAAGAGAACAGTTGGGAACTCATCAGGTGACAAGAGGAAGTTGAGTTTGGATATCTAAGGGGAAAATAGCTTACAAAGCTTTGGTGTGAGCCCTTCCATCCTGGAGGGCACAAGGTATCTCATCTTAATTATATGTTGTTCTTCCTGAGGCTACAGATGCCAGAGGAAGAGGAATTGCAGCTAGAGATGTGGGCATCCTCACATGGCTTTACCAAGACAGGAGCCATCTATTAGGAAACAAATTGGATGCTGGTTGAAACCTCACTTTTTCATTAGTTTGTTTTGAAACAGAGTCTTATAAAGCCCAGGCTGGCCTCAGACTCATTTTGTAGTTGAAACTGGACTTGCTCTCCTGATCCTTCTGCCTTGGCCTCCTAAATGCTAGGTTACCTGCATGTGCCACTGCACCCAGCCAAAACCCACTTATTTTTTAAGCTTTAAATTATAGGAAACAGAATTATAGATGAAAAAAATTTCCTTGTATGATGATGGCTCCAAACTAGCATAATATTATAGCATCAACTATCACCTTAAAGACAGTCTTATGTTTTCATCAAATTATGTTTCCCCATGATAGCCAGTCAAGTTAACTTATGTAGGGTCTCCTATATGTTTAAAATTCTTCCTTCTTTAACGTTGCCATGTCCTACTAGGCGCCTGAGCTGGGATCTCCAGGTCATCACTCACTCCTTTTAGCAGAGGAACGAACTTTATCAGTGTCTAATAACACGGTGTTAGTTCATGTCCACATCTTTGACAGACATTTAACCTCCATTAGCTGGGACCTTTTATAGCAATCACAATGCATTTGAAAATGCTGCTTTGAAGCTGGGTGAGATGGCTCGGTGGGTAAATTCTACTGACATTCAATCTTCACAACCCATGAAAAGATGGGTGGAAAGAGCCAACTCCACAAAGTTATCCTTTGACCTCCATAAAACAACACACACGTACTTAAAAAATAAAAATTAATTAGAATGCTGCTTTGCTAAGTATGGTGAGAGAAGCCTGCTATCCCAGCTAGTCAAGACGCTGAGGTAGGGGGATTGCAAATTCAGGGCCTACCTAGGCTGCATAAGAACTTCAATTCAGTCTGGGAACTCAGTGAGATACTGCCTCAAAATGGAAGGAGGGGCTGGAAAGATGGTGCAGTGGTTAAGAAGACTACTTGTTCTTGCAAAGGACCTAGGGTCACTTCTCAGCACCCACATGGAGGCTAAAAACCACCTGTAACTCCAGTTCCAGGGGATTCAAAGCTCTCTTCTGGCTTCTGTGGGCATCAGGCATGCACAGAGTGCACAGACATACATGTAGGCAAAATACCCACACACAGAAAATAAATAAATAAAAGAGGGGAGAGGCATGCGGGATATAGCTCACTGCTATCTGCATTGGTGTTTTGGTGTTTGAGGTGGGACACATCAGGCTGGACAGAGTGTATCAAGGCTATGGCTCCAATTCCAATAGAGAGAGAACAAGAGAGTGAGAGAGAAAGAAAGAGAGAGAGAGTAAGTTAGGGGGAAAAGGAAGAAAACTTTAGGGAGACTTAATAGAAGTATTATTATTATTTTATTAAAATTATGTGGATGATTCTAAGTATAGACAGAAAACTCTTTGCCCCTCACCCAACTTGTAACTTTCACCTGAAAGCACTGAAGTCAAATCTAGAGCCCATCTGGTCCATCCCCCCCTGCACCCCTAAGCCCTTCACCTTTCTCTGCACTTCATCTCTGTATCTGTCCTTTTTTCCTACTTGATAACATTCTTTACCTTTGGCTCTCCCATTTTATGACCTAGTGCTCTGAACTGTGATAAGAATGAATAATGACCTCCTTGGGGCTTGTTTCCGTTCAGCTGCCCATCATGTTGGCTCAACAATAGATAGCAGCCACCCCCCCCCCTTGATGATGCTTTCCATCAGACCTGGACACAGGGCTACCCTGAGTTCACAAGAGGGCTGCTCTAAGAATGGCTTCCCTATTCCACAAGCAAGATGACATGCAGAGAATCTGCTGACATTTCTAGAAACACCCATCTTCCGGTGATTCAGGAACATCAGAGCAAGAGCGGTGTCACAGCAAGGATCTCAGATGGGAGACTGAGACCCTGGGTGCTGAGATACTGCAGTGGGATCCCTTGTTTCCGAAGAGTCTTCCCTCTGAGGATGGCCTGGGAGTGGGCATTGGGGGCGGCTTTTCCAATAAAAGTGCATTTGGTTTCAATTCGCTTTCACAACAGAGACTGACCCTCAGCCAGATGAGCAATATTAAGCTCCATTGTGCAGGCGGAGGACAGCTGAGTTGGGTGGCAAGAAGCTGAGCAGATTCTACTCTGGAGAAGAAAATGTCTGTGGGTAGCAAACCTCATTCCCAAGCCTTAAAGCAAAACAAACAATGCAGTTATAGGTGCCAGTGAGGGAAAAAAATCGAAGGATCATCTCAAATCACAGTGCTGGGCAGAGCCCACAGGAAATCTTCACTGGACTAAGTCAGAAGGTTTGTTTCTTAAATAATTATATAACCCTTAAGGCGTTGTTATGTAATACAGTCTAAGGGCTGAGCAAAGTATTTGGAAATATCAGCCTTTTGTATTAAGTTCAATAATGAAAAAAAATGAATGAGGGTTTTTTGTTGTTGTTGTTGTTTTGGTTTTGGTTTTTTTTTTGTTTTGTTTTTGGTAGCCTCAAACTTTGAAGGTTTGTTAAGTGGGGAAAGTAGAATGGGACCCAGTTTGAGTTCCTCTGGCAAAGAAACTCCCCATGACACTGGTTTATGTCTCAAACCAGACACAGACTCTCCATCACTGCAGTTTTTCAAATGTTGTGCCAGGCACATTTCCTTCTCTTTCTGACAGAAAGGAAGGCACACTGGATAAGCTAATGCGGTGGGAGAATTCTGACGCACAAAATGTCCTAATGAAGTGTCCTTCGGGGTAACAAACAAACAATCCTGAGCTGGGAATGATGTAACACTATCTTTGATATTATTTAGAAAACAACAGGGGGAAATGCCATCTGCCCTACGTTCCTCGAGAACATCCAATCAAGGGCTCAGGCCCGCTTCCTGGCTGCAGACTGGCTATAAATAAATTTAATAAGAATGAAAAAGTCGCTGCATCATTTACAGTTCTCGCTCAACTCCAGCTGACAAAAATCTAGTCCAGATGTTTGTCCTATGAGAGATCAACAGTCACTGGGTGAAACTCCCTCTGGAGTAAGAAAGCTCTAGAAGGAAGGGATTGGTTTGAAGAGAAAGGGGAAGAAGGTTGACAGGGTGGGTGTGGGAAAACCCTGTTTGACAGTCATTTAACAGAGACACAGTACTTAACTTATTTTGTGTATAAGTATCTTAGTTTATTAGCCTCCGCCTTCCTCATCTCCCCTTTCAAAGCCACGGGGACTTGGCTGGTGAGGCCGGCAATGGTTGTTCCATAACCTTTGCTTTTAAATTAAATAAATGACCTCAGATTTTGGAGTAGTTGTTGACTTGGGGGGGAAAGCATGCCATTAAAAGTGTGCCAGAAACAGATTTAATTGGTACACGTCCCAAAAAGTGTTCCAAAGAGCACAGGCTTCCCGCATATAGATTTCAGGGAACTTACTCAAAGACCGCACAGCTTTGTCAAAATTTGAGATGTGAAACAAGGCAGCTGAAAGAGTCCGTATCAAAAGGCTAAATTCAATTCAGGAGATATTAATCTGATTACCTAAGTATGGCTGCGAATCGGATATGGTCCATTGTGCGCTCTTGTTCAACCTGGACAGCTGGAGGAGCCAATAGCTTCCTTTCCCCTGACATATAATTAAGTTTTAAGAGCCGATCAAGTTACGGATACAAAGTTTTAAGAAATATTTCATTCAGGAGTGGCATTTACAGTGCTTGCCTGTTGCAAGAGTCATTGTTCATTTTACTTCCTTGAGCCATGCTGGAGAGAGTATGTGGATGAGGGTGGAGGGGCTCGGTGTTTGTGTTCCAGGCTACAATAACCGCCCTCTGTGCACCTGCCTGGAGGAAAAACCAGTCCGACCGCCTCCCAAGACAAAAGAGCCCTGTTTAGAGTGCTGAAAACCCAGACATGAACTGACCCTGTCAAATTCCAGCTAGGAAAAAAAATATTCAATATTTTCATCCAATCCAGGAGGAGCTGGGTTCCTTTCCCAGCTACACTTGGTTTGAGCAAGGGTGACTGGTCAACAGAATCACCTCTTTTCTCATGAGTCTCCCCACCCTTCTAGATTCCTTTACTGAGGGTAGAACTCACAACCTGGTACACCATTACCCTGCCCCTCAAGGGTCCCTGCCCCTCAGGGGTCCCTGTCCCTCAGGGGTCCATACACATTTTTGACCTCTTTCTCTCCCAGACCGCTCCCAATGCAGTTTGACTTGAGCCAAACACCTCTTCCCAAAGTGATGTGTTACAAAGATATCCCCAGCACACACGTTACAAACTGCAGGTATGCTCATCATTGTAAGAAGGCTGGCCGGTAGGCCAAAGGGTCAAGACTATACTCTCTATTCCTATTATGGTGCTTAATGTCAATTGGACAAAGGCCATGACTAATTGTAGATGACTTTTCCTGATTGTGCAGCTTCGACTCATACTAATTCATATCTAGACTAAATCACACTAAACTTGACTGATAAGTACATCACCATAAAGGAAATGGTTTCTCAAAAAATCTGAAACAAAGTGAGGTTTCCTTTGGGCATTTTATCAGAGGTATTAGCCCAGGTAACAGAGGAGCAACTCGAGACAGAAGGTGGAAGTGGGGAGGGGGAGTGACTAACCTAATTTGAGACCACAAGTTAGTGACAACACCAGAAATGACCTGTGAATTAGAGTTTCCTATTTCTCTGAGTGGAGGGGAAAGCAAATCACATTATGATTCTAACAATTAGCTTAGGCTGCCATTGGTAGCAAGGCCCTGACTGAAAACCATTTTTTGAATATACTTGTTGATAAACAACTACACCCTCACGGGTTAAAGGCTCTCTCAAGACTTCTTCAATAGTTACTCCAAACTCCAGCCCCAAGGGGCAAGAAAATCAGACCATCAGCAGAGGAAAGCCAGGTTCCCTGATATAACCACTGCACCAGCATGTGTTGAATTGTTTGTGTCTGGAGTGAGCCTAGGAACTAAGCAATAGTCTATCTGATTTGGTGCTCAGTAAAAAGCTAGCCAAGAAAAGAGTTGCCCACCTCGGGTATAAGCTACACCGAGTTACACTGACCAGTCTGGTAAATTCTCCGTGAAGCACGGAGTTGAATCATAGCATGCCACTTTACCAGTAGGTGTGACCAGGGCCAAAGGCTGTCTATCAGATGATAGCCAGGGTGCCGCATACACTGTGGGATTCAAGATTACTAGTCAAGGAGTCTTTTTAGTTTTGTTTTGATATCCTAAGACAGTGGCTTGTGCCATCACCAACAAAGGCTTACCTCTCTCTCCATTTCTTCCTTAAAAACGTATTTATTTATTAGTGGGCACCTGTTTGCCTAGATATACACGTGGAGATCATAGAATAATTTGGTTCTCTCTTTTATCATGGGGGTTCTGGGACTCAACCTCAGGTGGTTGGGCTTGGCAGCAATGCATTTACCCACTGAGCCATCTTATAGGACTTGATCTTTCTCCCTTATTCTTGGCAACTCATTATGTGCTGTATAACAGTGAGACCTAAATTGTTGCATGTATATGATGAACCTCATTATCAGCCCTTTCTGTATTTGTTTATCTTTCCCCGTCTAATCACCTAAAGCACAACACCTAGCCAACTCAGATGTAAGGGTTAGCTTCATTATGGAATGCAGAAATTCTAAGGCTCCAATCAGATGAGTTGACCATTAGAACTGGCCTTTATGTTCTAGACAGTAGGGCCAAAGCTAAAACTGACTTTGTTGTCCTCTGAGCAACCAGCAAGAATTTTATATTATAGGTGCTCTACACTGAACGAATGCATGGAATAATCAACAAACAATTGGGTGGAGGGAGCTGATGCTCAAATTCAGGGTTTAGGTATCTGCTACCAAGCATGATGATCTGTGTTTGATCCCTGCAATCCACATGGTGGACAGAGAGCACCAACTCTTGCAAATTGTGCTCTGATCTCCACACACAAGCTCAACATAATTAGCTAACTAAATAAATAAATTTGGGGGGTACAGTCTTACTCTTCTTGAAATAGTAAAGAATTCTCCAGAGAAAACACAGGAGACTTTTGAACTTGACCCAATGCCAGACACTAAGTGGGATATGGGAAGCAAATACTAGAACCTTTCTCATTTTAAAACTTCCTGTTCCTGATGTGTTTTATATAACTTAATTGCACAGTTGTTTGCACCAGGCTTTACAGATAATATGCTAAATATTGATTATAGATTCAAAATGCAAAGACTGCTACTTCAGATAACCAGCATAGATACTGACAAGGAAGGTGCCAAATGACTGGAGAGGGGTTGCTCCAGCCTGGGGTTTATGCTGCTTATCATTGCGGGATAGAGAGAGAAGCCTGCCTGAGGCTCAGAGGAGGATATAGCACTTGCTTTGAAAAGATGGAACACAGCTCAACAAACACTCTGAAAAGGCCAACAGGTGTCACTTAGTGTGGTCAAGGGAAATGAGGGCCAGAGAAGTTTAAGTGACTTGCTTGAACAGCAGTTGGTGGTAGAGGTAGTCCTTGGATCCAAGGTCCCCTGTTTGAAATGCAATGCTTTGTCATTGTTAAGACACACTCCTTCCTGAATATCTGCCAATGGAGAGATTCTAGAGGTAGGAATGGGAGTGGGGTGGTGCTAGGAAGTAGCCTCCAGTCCACTCAGCTCTGGCAAAAAGACACTTGACCAGGAAGTCTCCCTGTGTAGATCCTTGAGAGCTGAGCGCCATGTGCTGATGAACAGTCTCAGATGCCGGACTCCAGGTTTGGCTCCGATTAATTATTGTGATGTGAATATCAGCAGGCTATGTAAGTGCTCCGTGCTTCAGCTTCTTTGCTTCCAAAATGAGGGGACTAAGTGAACCTCACAAGCTCTTGTCAGATTCTAGGTTCAAGAAAGGAGAGACAGCCAACTGAATAGGAAAAAAATAAACCTTTACTAGCTACACATCTGACAGTGGGTTAGTAAATATGCAAATAATTAAAAATAAGGCCCTAAACACCAAAAACAAATAACACAATGAAAATTTGGGGAATGCAACTGAAAAGAGTTTTTAGTAGAAGAAATACAAATATCTGGTAATTACTAGTTTTAAGCATCCTTAGTCATCAGGGATATGCAATTAAAACTACTTTGTGATTTCACCTTACCTCAGTCAGAACGGATAAGATTAAAAAAAGTTAACATTCTGGCATATATGAGGGGAACAGAAGACACTGTTGGTGGAAGTCACCATAGAAATCAGTTGGAAGGCTCCACAAAAAACTAGAATTATATCTACTGTGTGATCATACTTTACCAATCCTGGGCATATTCCTACTACAGAGATAACTGACGCATCCATGTTCATTGCTGCTCTGTTCACAATATCCAGGAAACAGGTTACTTGTCTTCCAACTGATGACTGGATAATGAAAATGTAGTCTATTTATACAATGGAATATTGTTCAGCTATATTCAGAGTTTGGCTGGGCTGTTCTTAGGATAGACTACCTGGCTTGATCTTGGAACACGCCACCTGCTAACCCCCAACAATTCTACAATGTGTTCTGAAAGTATGTCATGTTGCCTCACAGAACAAACTAAACCAATCATCTACTCTTCCTTCTCCTTCATCAAGCCAACTGGCTTTCTCACTCTGAGAATAGAATTATCTGTGATGATGGCCAGTAAGGATATCTTCTTGGAGATTCCTTCCAACTGGAAAGCCTCCAGGATTGTACCATTCTCTCTGGCCCAGTTACGTCTGCAGCTGAGGTGACTGACAAAGCTTGGTTTTGGTGACCCCATCCCTTTGATTCTCTTGACCCTTAGACATTAACAGAAACATGTGCAGATCTGGGAAACCAGATAGTAAATTCTAGATGGTAAAGAGGTCTGAGAATAAGGAGAAATAGTTTCAGAACATCTATCCTGGAGCAGGACACTGAGATGGATACCTGTAATCCTAGTATCTGGGAGGCAGAGACAGGAGGATCACAGATTTAAGGCCAACCTGGGCTATGCAGTAAAACCCAGTCTCAAAACAAAACAAAAGTCTATAAAATGTCTTAGTGAGTAAAGGGTTCACTAAGTCTGATGATGAATTTTGTTGTGGTATATTTTCATCATACTCTGACACTCCCGAAATTGACAATAAAGTTTACTTTGAATCAGAAGGTGGAACTAGCCACTAGCTGACCAAAATTAGCCATAGAGGTTTTGGAGGACAGAGGACATAGAGAGACTCAGGAAATAATAGGTGGGGCTTAGAAAGATTCTTGGCCCTTTTGGATGGCGGAAGGAGAGAGAGAGGAGGTCACTGGTCACCTCTCCACCACTTCTCTAATCATTCAGGTTCTTATCTCAATATCTGACTCCCAAGTTTTTATTGATAAAGAATAAATAGATAAATGCATCAGAATTTTATCCCTGGGACCTACATGGTGGAAGGAAAGAGCCAAATCCCACATATTCTTCTCTGACCTGCCCACATGTGTGTGCTACTGTGCCACACACATACACATATATGCATACATACATAAAGAAATATAACCTTAAAAATTTAAACACGATAAAACAAAAACCATATAAAAGGTCTCCCAAAACTACCCCAAAGACTTCTCTCTGCTGTCTAACCTGTCGTCTATGTGACTGCACATCACACCTGGGCTTCACCTGCATCTCCCTTCACCAAATGAGCACAGATCTCATGACTTCCTGGTGTTTGACTTTACTGCTCCTTTTCTGCTTTGATCCCTCAGCCATGGTTATATTGCCTCCTTGGCCTCCTTGCTGAAAACCCTCACTAGCTCCCCTCCCTCTGGAGATTTATAGCTTTTCTGACATTTGTAGGCTGTGCCCTTCTCTCAGCTCCAGTCTCTCCTGCCTCACATAATATTTAGACTTTTCTTTAGCCAAACACCACACATTTTTTGTGCTTTTAATTTTTTTCTATAAATTAGACTTTTCATGGCATCTAAACAGTTGCTGGAAGTAATATATATAGTCAAGTACCACAGATTCTAGAATGCAGGGAATGTGGGACGTGGGCAGATGTGTGTGCCCTTGTGAAGAGAAACACATGAAACACCCTGTGTGTTGACATATGTCTGTGGCTTTGGAATAAAAAAACTGAAAGATCACTGGGTTCTTTAAATATCTTTATCCAAAACTTACTCCTACAGCATTGTAGTCTCCAAAGCTAAGGTTTCGTGGGAAGTGTGGTGACTTCTGTCCCTGGCACTACCTCTTCCTCTAACTGTGTGGCCTTCGAGCAATCGTTTCTCTCGTTCATGCTTCAGTTGCTTGAGGTGAACTAAGAAATTTATCATTTTAAGACATTTTATGGAACCCTGGAAATGCTAATACAAAGGCTGCTAATAACAGTTGTTCCTTTTAACCTCAGAATCACATGGTGATACCTGATGCCAATTATACCAAAAGCACCAAGTACAGTCATACACCATACCCCTGAAGAGTGGGTATGAAACTGCTCCACCCATATCCTTGTCTACATGATCTACACAAACCTATGAACTTCAGTGTAAGCTTGAACTCTGAAAGGCCTTGGAGTTAACTTGTGGGGAGAGTTGGCTAACTTGACCAACCCACCCAAAAGTTTGTGGTTAATGGATTACAAATTTGGGTAATGCAGAACAATAAATCACAACTAAAATAATAAAGCTGAAAGTACACACAATTTAAGCAGAAACACCAGTGTTTTTTATCGGAAATGAAAGAAACCATTGATCATAGCAACTGTCTGAGATTAGCAGGGAGCCACATTTTCAAACATCCTGCAGTAAATCCAGAGCAGATCCAGCTGGAAAGCAAGAGTGGAAATAAAACTAGAAAATTCATACCACGCTTTGAAGTCTGCTTCTTTCACAACCACGAGTCCCTGATTTGCCCCAACCATTCTGAGCTGCTTTTGCTTGCTAAATTTATTTTAAAAGACACACAAGCCACACACACTTGCATATAATCTTTCAAATGGACTCCAGCTTTTTGCAAGGGTGGCTGGTTAGGGAATTTGAATCCCAAAATACTTTCTCTTGCAAATGAAATCAGCCATCAATTCCCTTGACTGCAACAGGAATAGAAAGGAGTTCCAGCACTTTAAAAAACACTTTTGGTTCTAGTAAGAAGTGCATTTTATTTTTCTTTTGTTCTATCCTTGACCCTTCCATGCACTTTTAAGTGTTAGTTTCCATGTGCTATAATCTACCAAAGACTACTAATAGAGATAAGAAGATAACAACATGACAGATGCTAGAATGTGGGATGGAAGTCCAGTAATGTCTCCCATCCCATGAAGTCACCTGGGACTCCTCAAGTGGGTCATGTTACCGTATTTAAAAGTAACTGCTACCCTCATCATAAGAAAGCAAGCTAATGGTGTGGGCTGAGCAGAGCTTCAGTCTTGCTACCAGATACTAATGTCACCTACCAACTCTGCCCCAGGATACGCATTTATAGGCAGCTGGACCATTAGATCCTTTCTTTAATGATCAATATGGAGAAAGAGTGCCAATGAATGAGGCTCAGCACTGAAGGAACCCAACCTGTGGTCTCTTCAGTGGCTACAAGGAAGAAGCGAGAGTTAAGAAACAGAAACGTTGTAATAACCAATGACTGAACTTTGATAATTTATGTGTCAGGGTTTCTGTCAAAGGAACAAAAACTTAAAAAGACACTTTGAATGACAGTACCTACCCAGGCCTAGAATTATGGAAAATGTTAAACAATAAAATCATTATTTCTACTCAGTCTCTTTTTGAAACAGCAGGTTGGACAAACAGAACATTGCCGAAGTCTTTTCTAGCTCTGATATTATAAGACAGTAAGGGGGTCTAAAGAGCAACTCACTGGTGGGATTTTAATTCTAACATACAGAGTGGGACAGATGACCTCAATGCTGAGGCTGTTCTAGTTAGTGTGGACACTTCGGCATACCTGCCGCACCCCCCCCCCATTGCTTCTTTCTCACTCCGTATATGTTTCTGGGCTTGTCTGCCTCTCATTTTCTTCGCATCTCTTCCATACAGACATAGAAACAGTCCGAGTGTGTGCAGCCCAGAGAGACTGAGGATGGGATGACTTTGCAGTTTCGGTAAGTTTGCAGGAGCCCAGAAAGTTCTATTTTCTTGAATTAATGAGTGAGTTTGTGAAAGGCAGACTTCAAAATGCCAAGTAATTGAATATGTCCTCTTACGAATTTCTTCTCAAGGCACAAGCTGTAGGGCAGGAGTAGGTCGGGAAAGGCCTTGGCCTATGGGGTCCACGCCTCCCTTCTTTGGCCTTCCCAACCGGGAGCTGGGTAACTCAACACTGCAATGAAACCTCAATTTAGGGACTCATATCGTGGACCCAAACTGTGAGCACTGGGTGTGCTTAATCCAGACAACAACCCAGGCACAAATTGAATAAGGCAGAGGCAGCAACACAAAAACAAAGAACTCTCAACTCTACAAACACTGGGAGGGCAACAGCTGGTCAGCTGAGATGAAAGGAGCAGGAGAGTGCCTCCCATCTCCTGACTTCTCCTCCCCCATGGCCATCCTTGCAGCCAGCCAGGACTTACTTTTATAGCCCTGTGCAGATGACCTTGTTCCAGCTAAGATAGGAGCTCCTTTGATCTCAGCAGGGGATGCTCTGGGCCTGCAGCTGGCAGATATTAATAGCACAGGATCAGCTTGGGCAGGAGAGATGGCTCAGTTGGATCAGGTCACTTGTATTCCCTTTTCTGCATCAGAGCAGAAGGGACTTCATTTCCCGGATCAACTCCTGCTGGGTGCTCCTCTCAGGTCAACCCAGATCATTTTATTGCTGGCTGCTCTTGGCTGCCTGCTCTCATAACTGTTTTCAAGTGAGCACTGTTTAAGCAAGGGCCTCTGCCATGCAGCTGAAATCCATTACAGGACTCTATAAAGCAGAAGAGCCACCCGTGGCTGGGTGCTTCCCAGCTGCAGATCACCGCACCATGTCAGCACTGAAAAAGACTTGAGCAGTCTTTTACTCCTTTAGAAATAACATCTAACAAAAGAAACTGAGGTCGAAAAGATCTGCCCATGGTCATAGCTACACATAGGCAAAGGTGATCAAATAGAGGACTAAAATCCACAAGCGGTTTATTCTATTTTATGTCATCTCTTTCACATCTCTCTCATTGACACTTGGGGACCATTGCAATATATGTGAGCAGGAACGCATGTTCTAAGTATTGCTCCCCGCACCCCCGCCCCTTGGTGTGTTCTCTGTTTTTGTTTATTGTTTTGTTTTGGTCTAAAGTTCTGGGATAGAATATCACTGTCTCATGAGTATTAGGCAAGTGTTTTCCCCAGCCAAAATCTGTTTATTTTAACTCACTGGTAAGTAACTCCATTGTAAACTTTGGGAAAAATATTTCTATGTTCTCTTTACAAGTTCCCTTAATACAAGAAAAACACTTAAAAAACAAAACAAAAAAAGCCCATCTGCTTCATTTCCCGCTAGGGCTTCATAATTAGGAATAGTTACCTAAGGATGAACTAGGAACTCTCTTTTCTACGCAGCAGCTGATCACTTTCCTGTTGCCATTACACTAGAGTTCAAAGCCATTTTTTTACCCTCCATTTTGTTCTACTCCTTTGCTTAATATAAAGCAGGGAGCCAAGAAAAAGAAATACACTTGTTTTCAAATAAAGAAGCAAGATATTCTTTTTTGGTTTCCTCAGAGCTGAACAAATTGTGTGTGTGTGTGTGTACATGTGTGCACACTATGTGTATAATTATAATGACTTTTAATGACATTCCTAGGCAGAGTGCTGGTCTCTATTTTCTGTGGTACTCGCTTAATATCTCCTTATGGTTTACAGTATGCCTACAGCTTTTGGTTGGTCACTGTAATAAAACATGCACACAAAAAGAATATAGCATAGCGCTGGTTATACATTCAGTAGTCAAGCACTTGCTATTATAATATGCTTGAGGCCCTAAGTTCAATCTCTCACACAAGACATATCTACCAATTTGGTATTAAAATATATAAAAAGTTAACCTTCTTAGAGCATTTCTTTACATATCCAAGCAGGCAGAGAGGACAGAGGAGGGAGAGAGCAAGATCAACTGTGCAGGCCAGGTGGCTCTGTGCAAGAGCCTTTGCGACTGGAGAATTGGCCTTGGGAAGAGGGATGAGAGAACAGGAAAGAAACACTGTTCTAGAAACAGAGAGAAGGGTATCAGAAGATTGCATGCTTGACATAGACGCTTTATTCAAGGACTTAGTGGGTTGACCAGCAAGGGAAGGGCTGACCTGGCAGGGTTAAGAAGGATTAACCTTATTTAGTGGGGTTCTAGAAACTAGTCCATTCAAAAGAAAGATACTGGAGTTTTTGCATTTGCTGACCCCCACATTATATTAGATGGCTGTTAGAATAAACCTCAAATTCCTGAATATTTTTAAATTGGCACACATATTTTAGTGCATCCTCAAAAAAGACAATCTTCAGCATTTTGAGTAAGAGGGAGACACCCTGGAGTAAGGCCAAATAGCAGAATGGAAACAGAAGGTCTTACAGGGTTTATTAAAATGAACCAATTATGAGTTTTAATAAATCACTTGATCATAATACAAATCACAAAGAAAACAAAGGGACACGTGAAAGATATATTTGTAAAGAAAGCTAAAGCCAATTTGATGAGAGGAGTTGAAAGAGAGGTGAATTCCAGCTAGTTCAGGTTCTCAGCTCAGGTGGCAGGAGGTTGACAGATCACTGAATGCAGAAAGAAGGGACACAGAGCACTTTACAGCTTTCATAAACACGCCGGTTGTTTTCACTATGAAAAACAACACCAAGAAGCAGACATATGGGGCTTCCAATCTGAGACAAAAGTGGTACTGACCCATGCAGGCTACCTGGTCCGGCAGTCAGGAGCCTTTCTAGGTCTGAAAGTCCCCTGGATTCCAGCAGAGCCAATTCTCCAAAAGTAGAAAGGGAAAGTGGGCCTGGAAGAACTGTGTGAGTCTACTCAGGCCCCTAGCACTGTGCCCCAAATTCAACTGCAGCTAGAAAAGCTCAGAAATGTCAAGGGAGGACTTTAGCAAAATTAGAAACCACCTTCTGGCTGCTGATGTAGTTCCCCCAACCACTCAAGGTTCACTGCCCTCAAATCCCAGCCCGTCTGACCTTTGCTAAGTAGGAGGTCATAGGGAAAGGGCAGATTTACAACTGGGGAGACTTTGTCTTGCTCTTCTGCAAAGCTGATCAGGAATGTCACACCTCTTGCACATGGAACCACTGCACACTTTTAGGCAGCCCAGAGGTGCTCAGTACAAATTAAAGGCGAGATTGCAATGGGGCCACTAGTAAAGGCAATGCTGGAGCATCCGCTTCAGAAACAGCAACTAGTTAGCAAGGCGCGGCAGAGGGCGACAAGACTCCCTCCTGGGGGAGATGATGGATGTGTGGAAAGATGACTCAAAGGGAACTCACTCAGAGACAGCAAAAGACAAGAATAGATCAGGTGCCCAGCAAGATGTCCAAGCCTAAATCACCAGGCTCCAGCAGGCAGCACTGACCAGTGTCCAGGAGCCATGTCTCCCAGCTCTCAGCAGGAGGCAGGAGGCTGTATGTCAGTGTCAAGTTTCAGTCTCTCCAGGACAGATCCTTTACCTTCAGACAGGGACAAATCATCAGCTGGAGACACCAGGTCTGCTTGAGAAGGGAGGGCTCCACTCAGATGGGTCGTAATTTGATTCGTCAAGATAACCTGTGAACAGACAGGGAGAACGGAGGGGAAAGGGAGAAGAAATAAAGAAGACCAAATTAATTATTAGAGCTATCAAAAGGCAGACTGTGGTTTAGGAGGAGAATGAGAAAGGCAGGTAGGAAAACCCCAGCTCTAACTTTCACCAGCTTATCAGGCAGGGTCTATCGCTATTCAAAACCCAGAAAACAGAAGCCGGTGGGCTTTCTTCAGAGCTGACATGGCTGATTGCGTCTTCCCAAATACAAAGCAGGCTTAGAAGTGTTATAATCTTAGCTAAAACCAGGGGACAAACCAGAATTAAGATGCATACATGCACATTATATAAAGTTTATCAATTTTTTTAAAACTAGGTTCCAAGTCTAAGATGTTGCTGGTACTGGTTTCTAAAGTCATCATTTAAAGTTTGGAGGCCAGCGGGTTCTTCCTGTTATCCCCAGAGTCGGCTTTATTTCCAAATGTATGAAACAGAAATAAGATTCGTCTGTAAAAGAACAGCACAGGCTTCTTTTACATTAGCTGATAAAACCAAAGAAGTGCAGTGTCACTATGCATTTAAGGCATAAGTGGCTACAACTTTAATACAAAATAAAGTCCACAGCACCTAAAGTTCCAGGAAAGAACTCTAAACACCTTACATGACCCAATGCTATATAGCGCTTTCCTATCTGGTTAAGTCAAGAAACTTTCTTTCCCTCAAAAGTTTCTATTAATAAGTCTATTCTATTGCTTAACAATCTAAAGAGAGAAGAAAATGCAGACTCACTGCTAGAACATTCCAAGAACACATTCACTGTCAAAAGTTCTGGGTGAGGTTCCCATCACGAGTAGGAACCCCTGGGCATCTTGGTCATGTGAAGGAAACGTCTGCTGGTGCACAGTTCAGTGCTTGGAATGTGTACTTAATAGGACAGAACTGTCTTGGTCCATTGAGAGGGTTAGCTTATGGGTTTGCCATCCTGATATGAACAGAATAATCTCATGGTGCCGGGGATTGAACCCGGGGCTTTGTGAATGCCAGCCAAGTGCTCTACCTCCAGCTACACTGCCCATTACCCAGCTTTTCTACCATAGCTCTGCCACTGTGTCTTCAATGGACCAGTGGCACATATAAATCCTGAGCCAAGGGCAGCTTAATTGAGGGGTGAGAAGGGAGTAGGATGACAAGGTCGGGCTAAGAAATGAGGGGCTCGATTAGCAGAGACAAGCTCTCAGAGGCACCAGTCTCAGGGACCCTGGGAGTCTCCAGCTGCTCTGCAATGCTGGTCAAGCTTTCTAGGAGCCCACACAGTACTCGCCACCCTCACACCTCAGATTCTGTCACTTTGCTCCTTCTCATCTGGACTGGGAAGAGTCATACGGGCTGTCTTCAGTGAACATGCCTAAAACTAGCAAGTGTTCATGTGAAAGTATGAATTAAAAATTACGTTCGCCTCTCACATCATAGTATATACTATAAACTACAGAGTTTAATATAGCTGGATTCAAATTGTGACCTTGATAGCCTTGACCTTGGAACAGCTACTAAACTGCTGAGCCCCATGTTCTACAGATAAAATAGTATTTATCTTACAGAATTTTTACGTAACTTAAGTGAGATAATCAGTATGAAGTACTTAATGGGGTTCCTGGTACTAAGTGAAAGTTCACTAGCCAAAAGCTACTGCAGAAGGATGACATGGAAGCTAATGACATAGGATGCTTCAGACATTGGTTCTAAAAACTGAATATTAAATCATGATCTTCATATCAGAAATTAGTTTTACAGAAGGGCATGCTCACTAAGCTTAGTCTTTTTCTTTTTGAGCTAAACTCAAATTTTTCTGTAAAACGGGTCTTGAGAGATGGTTCTGTGGTTAAGAGCACTTGCTGATCTTACAGAAAACCCCGGTTCAGTTCCCAGCACCCACAGGCCAACTCTCAACCACCCACAACTCCAGCTCAGGAGATCTGTTTCTCTCTTTTGGCTGCCACAGGAACTATATGCATGAGGTACATATGCATACAAACAAAATACTCATACATATAAAATAATAGATAAAACCTTTAAATAATTGATATTTAAAGATCATAAAAAGGCAATTAGTTGATGCAAAGCCAATGAGGCACTGATATTGCTCTGATAATATTATGTGTCTCTCATCTACTAAGAAGCAAAACAATGTATGTTCTAGTTTTTTTAACGTGACTTCTGAGAAGTACAGACATACAAGCCTTGATTTTATTAAAAATGTTTATTAACATATATTCTTTGTACAAAGTGATAAGTTTCAAAATGACATTTTCATTTTTCTTTCTAAAATTTATTTATTTCTTTTGGGAGAGAGTCTTATTATGTAGTCCAGGTTGTTCTAGAACTCATTATGGTGATCAGGCTGGCCTCCTGAGAGCTGAGATTAAAGTGTGTGACACTAGGACCTTTAGCCAATAGCAGTCTGTTCATTCATGAATATCACTCACCACACATCTGACCACACTCAGCACCCTCTGTTATGTTATGCTTATTGGATCAGTTATCCGCGGACATGAAGGTTGTTTCCTCTGAACTATTTCAAGGTTATTTTTAGTTGGTTAGGCTTGCAATGAAGGATATGAAAACAAAAGTGAGCTATCATTTTTGTGGGACTCTTCCAGATGATGGCTTGGTGAAAATGACTGGATCTCTAATAATGTGGTAGCAGTAATATATATATAGTGCGTGTGTGTGTGTGTGACAGAATATAGTACCTATCATGCAAAATAAAGCCTGTCGCCTCATACACTGGAGACATTAAGAGGAAAGGGAACTACATGGCTTCTACAGACCTGTATAAATTAATGAGAAGGTATCAGCTAAAATATTTCCATCACTCTTTCTCAACGTTGGTTTTGTAACGGAAACATGTACCGAGGTGATGCTTTTACTGTATGGAACGGATTAACAGTCTGCAAATCTCCAGTGAGCTACAGATGGCTTCAAAATAGCTGCATTGAGTGGGGTTGCAGGTCAGTGGCAGAGCACTTGCCTAGCAACCAAGAGGATTGGGGTTGGATTCCCAGCAAAAGAACGAAAGGATGGGAAGGGGAAAGGGAGTAGGGAAGGGAAGAAAGGAAAATACACATTTCCACTGAGGTAGGTGGAGAAGCTTTTCTTTCTGAAGTGTCTCTGTCGATTATCTTTTCCTTGTTATCATAGGTCTTAAAGCAAAGGCGCTGAAGGCATCCACAGGCCGGAAACTGGGGGGCTTGCTAATCACATCATCTGATGGAACTGTGTGGTTTTCTAAACCTGTGTTTAGCAAAACGATGGAACAGAAACACTTCCAAAAGCATCAATTACAAATAATCACAACTTGGACAGAAGCCTACAGACATGTTTTTCTCTGAAGCAATCTGGAGACGTGAAAACTATGCTCTTAAACTAACTTATAAAATACTACTACAGAGTTATAAACAGAGTCTTAACACTGTCTGGTTTCTGAAAACGAGTTCCGACTAACACTTCAGAGGGCTGTTCATAAACTCTGTTCAACTGGAGCAATTGGGGCTTCTGATATTGGACATAAACTTGTGTGAGAGCAGCTTGCACAGAGGTTTAGGGCAGTGGCTTTGGAATTAGACAGACCGGAGTTCAGATCTAGGCTCTACTGTTTCTACCTAAATGACACTGGCCAGTGTAACTTCTCTTGATGTGCTTAATCCTCAGGAGCTCGAGCATTAGACTTGACAATTGACTTAAGATCTTTAGCACAGTACCCAACCTATGGCAAATGGTTCTCTGTCATGTACCTCGCCATCCTTTGCTGACTGTGCTTTGCTTGTTCAGAAGTTTCATGCCCAACTTTACATATTAGCCTGTTGGTATGTATGTGTATGCATGTTTTTGCGTATCTGTTAAAATTGTAAAAATAGTTCTCATTTTTAACAAAAAAATCACAAACAAAAGTCAGGGGCACCTTTGTACAGCATATCATTCACCGTTGACAAAGAACATACATTTGTTATTTATATCTTTAAAGGCAATAAAACTTCAATTGGAAGTACATCTGTTATTTTCACCATTTCCTTAAAAGCACAGCTAATTGAAAACACAACATATGTACATCGACATCAACTCTAACTACAAAGCCAGAGGGGGACTCTTGGACAAAAGGGAAGATAAGAGTTTTAATGATCATGGCTTCATCTGAAATCAGGAGGAGACTAAATCTGGTTCAGAATTTACTTAGGAGAACACCATCCTCCTACTGAGCAGGGACCAGGAGCCCTGCAAGTTATAGAGTTATAGAGCAACTACTGTCTTGACTGATTTTTTTTTTTTAATGAAGAGATCACTTACTTGTTTTCTAGCACTGCCTTGGTTATAGGATGCATAAAATGCATATTTGTATACAAAGGCACCCTCATACAATGGTGCATAGACCAGGAGTTCCATTGCTAATACTGCCCCCCAACAGAAAGAAGGGGACATTTCTTCCTTCAAAGATAAGTCCCCATGCCATGTCCGCCATGGTTCCAAGAATGAACCAGACTAGAATGGTGAGAAAATGAATAAAAGACAGACAGATGGGCACATGGACAGAAAACTGGGATAGGCAGTCTGGCCTTCAGCTGGAGAAACTAGCATCCCAGAATCTCATCATGTTTATTATGTATAGATGAATAAGGAGGCAGAGTTTATGGAGTAGAGCTGGATTAGGGGAAAGATTTTCCTAATCTCCATAGAAGCAGTCTCAGACTGTAAATATCTGTGGAGAGAAAGCTATGGTCAATAGTTTCAGCACACACCTTCAGCCCTAGCACTTGGTCTCCAGAGGAAGTCTCTGCCTTCCCTCTGAACCTGAGGCTATGAGGTCCTTGACATGGCCGTGGCCATGTCAACAGTACTACTAGCTCAGGCTTCCTCTGTTCTCTACATCCTGCATTCCAGGTTTCCTCTTGCATCATCTTCTACAACTGCATCCTATCCATCTCGCTGTGGCACAATGCCTTGTTTAAAGAAAATACTTCTCTAGAAAGAAGCAAATTTAAGGTACATACTCATAAACAACACTATAGGTGCTACTGTCACAGAGACAACTTGGGAATTAGAGAAGAGAGATGGGAACTAGTGAGGAAGATGGCTGGAAAATATATACACCAACAAAATATGTGACCCACTTCCATTAAGTATTAAAAAGGCAGCTGTCAAAAGCTTTGCTATGGGAGGGTGGAGCAGAATAAGCTGGTCACCAGGCCTAAGGGTCAGGGTACTTGAGTATCTAAGCCCAACTCTCCACTAGTGTATGAGCCCAGTGCAGACCACCCACCTTTAGTTGAGCCATCTTCAGTTATGCTATGATATAAGGCTATACTCATACCATCCTCTAGATTACTGATTCTGGTCCAGAATACATTCTGCTTTAATGGGCACTTAAGTGTCTAGTTTGATCCACATCACACTGAAGGATTAAAAATGTCAGTGTTGAAGGCTTCCATGAGTAGCCATCAAGTATACCATAGTCTATCATGGGCATTGGCATCAACTGGAGAAAACAGAGTGGAGGACTACCAGGCCCAAGGGCACAGCCTGTGATAGAAGGATTGCCTTTTACTTAACTCTTAGAAGATAACGAAGAAGACAAAGCTTGTGGTTGGCAGGGGTAGAATAGGTAGAATGTAGTACTTGGCCTTGTTTAGCAGCAGAAGAAATATTAATGGTCAGCAAAGTAGTAACTCATTATTTATAAGTCAATTAAATATATCTCAATTCTTTGAGAATTCTATACAATGTATTTTGATCACATTTGTTCCCCCAACACACTCCTCCCTGATCTACTTCCACCTCTCTACTCCCCCAATTTTCTGTCCTCTTAAAAACATTGTTTTAATAACTGACTCCAATTGTGCTGCTCATATACTCCTGGGTGTGGGGATACTCACTGGAGAATGTCAACTACCAGTAACCACCCCCTTAAAGAAAACTCTTTTTCCCATAAGACACCAATTGTCCATAGCTCCTGTGGTTGGGGTGGGGAGTTGTGAATATCTTCTCCTTCCATGCTACAATGCTGACTGGCATGATAATGGACAAGTCTTGCATAGGCAACTATATGTTGGGGAATATTATTTTTGGGTGTGTTACTTTTGTTTACGCTGCATTTGATTAACTGTGAAGCCGTGATTCTTTGCCTGTCTAAAACACCTGATGGTCCTAATCAAGAGCTGAACAGTCAATAGCGAGACAGGAGAAAGGATAGGCAGGGCTAGTAGGTGGGGAGTATAAATAGAAGGAGAACCAAGGAAAAGGAGGAACAATGAGAGAACAAGGAGAGGACGATGTCAAGGGTCAGCCACCCAGCTCCACAGCAAGCCACAGAGAAAGAAGAAAAGAAAGGTATACAGAAATATAGAAAGATAAAAGCCCAGAGGCAAAAGGTAGTCTGGATAACATAAGAAAATCTGGCTAGAAACAGTTAAGGCTGGGCATTCATAACTAGGAATGAGCTTCTGCGTGTGATTTATTTGGGAGCTAGATGGTAGGCCCCTCAACAAGCCAAAAGAGAAAAATATTCCACAACATAGCTGCTGTGACTTCATAGCACAGGCATTCTATCATGTCCAGAAGACACCATTTCACTTTGGTCTTCCCTGAACTCTGATTCTTACAAGCTCAGTGTCTCCCCTTGTGGTTCCTGAACCTTGAGGAGGGAGTGTGATATAGACAGACGTCTCACTTGTGGGTGAGCACTCCACCGACACTTATTCTCTATAGTCTGACCAGCTGTGAGTTTCTGTACTAACCACCATTGAATGCACGAGGAAACTTTTCAGATGAAGTCTGAGAGTGGCACTAATCTACAGGTAGAGAGATACAAGTTTAGAAGACAGTTTGATACTGTGTCTGTTTCATGAGAGAATAGTGGTATGCTCACCTCTAGGGCTTGTGAGCAGTCCACTGTGGGTTCTTAGCCAGATTTCTAGTACCAAGAATGTGGTTCCTTCTGTGGTGTGGGCTTTAAATCCAATCAGAAATTGATGGTTACCCCATAACATTCATGCCACTATTGCACCCATGGGCCTATTTTACCATGAGGGTCATCATTTGCAGTTCTTGGGGTTCCCAGGGTCCACAGTTAGGTAAGATTGTTGAAGACTATTTCCCCTCAGTGGCCTGCATAGCACCTTACAGTACTATGAAAGCTATCCAATAGAGGAGGCTTCCTGGTCTGTACTGACTTAATTTCTCCACATCCAATGAACAATGTGCAGTGTCTTCAAAAACAGGGTCTAATAGACAAGTAAGAGCAATGGCATTAGCTTGTAGTTTTTTGGGGGATCTCTAGAATACCTCTAATCAACAACTTGGGGGGAAGGATTTCATATCTTGCACTGGGCTTTTTATCTGGCTTCTGGGATGAGCATAATTCCTTACATACATTAACTACAATCTCAATCTCTCTCTCTCTCTCTCCTCTCCCCTCCACATATAGATTATAAAATAGGTTTTCACATGACTTTTTCAAACAAGCCAGACTGATATATTTAAAGATATCATGAATATAATAAATGTTATCATTAGCTTCATGTGTGGGCATGTTAGAGACAGATTTTATCATCTCTATTTTCCACTAAGTGAAGTAGTCACTTTTCTGAGTTCAACAGTCCAGATGGCAAGAGGGGCTTATAAGTTTATCTGACTCCTTCCTAAAGCAACAGTAGGTAGAGGAGAGAGGGTCTTTGAGCCCAGATCTACTTTAACAGATGACTTCTCATGCCTTGGTTTAGAGAATCCAATCTATTAGTCATGGGATCTAACTATGGGATCTCATGTGCAGACATGCACTAAAAGACTGCCCAAAGTCAGCTGATAACAAGCCACTAGTCATACTAATAAATATGAGCCACATACCAAATAGCTTCAGTTTCTGGAAAGTCAAGCATGCAAGAGAGTCTACATAAATTGTGTCAATCTTTCTAATATGTGCAACTAGTCATTTCTGCGGCCACAGGTATCTTGGAAGCTAAGCTCTTCATGGGACTCATGTCTACATGCAGCAGAATTCAAAGGGTAGACTGGCAAGAGAAACCACAGAGTGATCTCAGGGAGTTCTATGCCCAGAACACTACTTCCTCCTCCGCCCACTCCCTGGCAAAAAATGACCACAGCCTGCTACACAGAATCAGTGAAGTTTCAAAATCACCTTAACTGGGCCAGGAGGGCTGAGTGCAGTGATTGTAAATAGGCAGCCCACTGAGGGACAGGGCCAGCGGGAGAAAGAGCAACTTGACAAGAATATGGGCACCGACTCTGCACATCATCAGCCGGGCACAAGCACAGTGCTTTCAAAATGACGAGCCACTGCCTTTTATGGGCTCCAAAGGCATCTTTCTTTCTTTCTGTACTGAAAACGATCTATCTGCTCCAGGCAACATTATTAAAATATTACTTTTTGTATCTTAAAGCATCCTAATTGCAGACATAACAGTGACATGGCCTTTCTGTCCAAACAAAGCCTTGGGTAAGTCAGACATTCTGAATTTTGATCCCAACTCTGTTAAAACTTACAGAATGCCTTGCTCCTAAGAAGACAGAGGCCATAACTCTCCTGTGAGAAACTGTTCAGGTTCATCGAAACCTTCCATTACACAAAGCTTGAGAAAGGCCCTGGGGTGGTTTTCAGCATGCTCTTCTCTTGCTTCCCAACCATGACAGTGTCTGTCCCAACTCTCCTGCTCCCAGAGAGCCTTGCGAGACAGAGACAGATTAGAGAGAGCAAAAAAGGAAAGCTCTCTCTCTCTCTCTCTGTTCACATCCACACATGTATGAGTAGAGGGAAATGGATTAAGAACAGGGTAGGCCCAGCATGCAGGTCCAAAGGCTATGTTTCCAGGCACAGGTCCCTACCCCTCCCACTCTCTTCCCACCCACTTCCATCTTTGGAAAGAGATATCCAGCATTTGTTGTGAGAAAAAGTCAGACTAAATATTCTGGAATTTGAGCATCACAAAAACAAATCTGGTTTTACTATTCACTGGTTTTGTTTTGCCAAGCTCTGGAAAATTATAAATCATTCCATGATGAAGAAAAGATCATTTCTCCCCCCTTCCCCCCTTCAGCTCAGCAAATATCAACTGTCTGTTCTAGAATAAAGAGCTGATAAGACTTTAGGATGTCAGTCTGCTATTCCCATCATGAAGGACTGACTGTAAGACAATGGTTATCTGGGAAAATAGAATGCTGTCAGGACCTTTCTTTTTGAAATATTTGTCATAAAACATCAAGCTTCAATTTGAGCTGGAAAAAAAACCCCACAATTGAGGGATTCTAGCAGCCTGCCTCTATTTAGTTTTGGCTCTGACATTACTCTGCTGTGCAATTCTGGGAAATGTGCCTAACTCCTCTGTACTTTAAAGTGTTGAGTCCACAAACACGATGAGGAGAATATACTCCGATGACTGTTAGTGGAGGAGGCTGCAGAGAAAAATGCCAACCGTGTTTCAGTTTGCAGCAGGTCTGGTGTTGTACACAGAATTCCATGACTGTTCTTCAACCTTGAGAATGCTGCTCTGCCCAGAGATACTTGGCAGGAGGAACAGTGAGGGAGACATCCTGGGCATATTTGTCTTTATGGGTAGAATTCTTCCACTCCAGAGAATCCACACTCTGCACAATGATCTGGGAGTAAAAGTCTCTCTAGTGTACTGGCTTCCTCCACTTTTGCCCTCCCCAGCTCCAGAACCACAAGGTGCTGATGCCAGTTCATTGAGAGAGGGAGCACACTGAGATGCAACTATGCCTATGGGCACAGCACCACTATTGCTGGCCGCAGCTTCCCCTAGAGTGGATTCCCAAAGTAATCCACAGCCAAACTGGGGAAGTAAGTTGCTGATCACAAGAGTCCTTGGAGGAAAGTCCGGCTCCAGGAGAGGCAGCACACACGGAGGGAGGCTGAATCTCTCCAGCTTTCCATACACATCTAAGCATCCTCCTCCCATCATCTTGAATGCATCACCTCCAGCACTGAGTTCAGAGGAAATGTACTGAGGACAGTGTCTGCTATTTGTTCAAACCCAGCACGATGGTGAGGCTTTCTCTTTGGCCTACTTCCCCTAGAATGTACACCCCAGGGGGAAACTTGTGGCCAGCAACTGCGGTGCTGTGGCCATAGGCATGGCGAGCACTAATTGCATATCAACACATTGTTCCCTGACCCCAATGGGCTGACGTTAGCACCTGGGTTCTGGGACTGGGGGTGGGGGTGGGGTGGCAACAGTTGAGGAAGCCACAAGTAGCAGGCCACTGTGCTGTTTCCATCTCTAGCCCAATCTGGCGGCATTGTATCTGTGATCTTGGGCCCACTGCAGGAAATGACACACTCTCTTGGTTAGTTGTGACAGGGTAGCCACTGTGGCTTCTAATGGTGCATTTACCAACTATAAGCAATATTGCATTTAGCACGGGGCCAAGACAGTCTGGCCACCTAGGTGTGGAAAAGAAGCAGGCCAATTGTCAGATGACTCTGAGCTTCACAGAACTACGTGAAAGGAACTTTCCTACCAGCTGTGCTGTGCACTTTCTGTGGCAGAGTCACTTCTGCATAAAGTTTGTTTGGCTGTCTCTGCCTACTTCCTTGTCCCTGACTACTGAGCTCTTCAGAAAGGCAGGGAGGTGAAGTTCCAGAGGCCCCCTGAGTTTCTGATGACCTTTTTAGGTGTTTTTGTTACTTGTGGTGCTTTCTATTCACGTGTATGCCTTGGTGCTGGGGATTCCCCTCCCCTTGGTTTGCAAGAAGGGTTAGAAAGACACAGCTTTGTGATAAGTATCATCATAGATGGCTGGTACTAAGACACTTCCCCTCCTTACACTCATTTGGGACCAAGGAAATAGTTCTATTAGTCATTTGCTTCCCCAAGAGACTGAAAATATAGCTCCTGGGGGAGTCCAACTTGATCAACACCAACTTTGATCTCCCAGTCTCGTCTATACTTATTGGAGTCAGGAGCTGAGCTCAGAGGAGCCTCAAGTACCTCCTATGGAGTACAGGCCAGTGCTTGCCTCCGTTTGTGTTTCTGTGCCACCAACATGAATGGTGTGGCATTCTAGCCAGCATAGCCTCACCAAAACACTGACTGGACAGATGCAATTATCTCTGTCTCCAGAGTAAATGAAATAAGCTCTGTTCACCATCTGTTCAAAGACTGGTCCAAAGGTCTGCCTAGAAACCCAAGTCAGCAGCTCTGTCAGATGCTCTCACACAAAAATAACTGCATGTACACAAAGATGGACCATTTATAAGCTATTAGTTTTTGAGGGGGAATGACATTGTGCTTCTATGTCCGTATTTAAATGACATCAATATAGACAAACAATAATGACTCATGATTAAGCAGTCAACAAAGGAAAGACACAAGAGGAATAGGTCTAGAACAAAATCTATATTAAGTGGCCAATATTTAACCTAGTAGTCCTTGGTGTGGCACACTCCATCAAGACCACTAGAGAGCAAACCCTCCGTCATATGTTACAGACCCACTGAAGCAAGTATCCTGGTAAGGGCACATCTCACTTGAGGTACAAGACCCAATACCAGGTGACAAAACAGTTTCTTCTCTCTGATACTCACCCTGGTGACTTGGAAACGCCCATCTGGAACAATGTCTGAGAGGAGATGTGAGGCTCTGTCAGGCCTCAGAGTTGCCAGATAATATGGCTAGGCACCTGCAGTGACCACTGGCTCAGTTTATCCATATAACTACATATTGCAGCCAATTTTTTGTATCTTTCCTTCCCTCATTTTCAGATGGCTATTTGTCACCTCTCATCTGACATTATTAACAGAAATAATGGGCTCCATGATATTTTATACTTTGGAGGGTTCATTCACAGCCCGGTCTTAACTGATCCTTATTAGTGTGTGAGGGAAGCTGGGAACTAAGTCTAGAAGCCATTGTGAGTTAGGGGGTAGGCAGGCTCTGGACCCAAACATCCTGGCTCCCTTCTCATAACAGTAGTGGAACACCAGGTCTTCCACTTACTCAGGTAGGTGATTCGCTCTCTCCATGCCTTAACTGCATAATTGGGTTTGTAATTATCCCTATGCTGAAGACAAATGACAGCATGCAAAGTGCTTTTTAAAAAAGGCTTGATGCTTAATAGGTGCCTAATGAATATTCCCTTTGTTGTGACGTTCTATTTCTAACTTGTTTATGTCTCATGGTTCCTTCCTCTGCTTTTCACTCATCCCATCCTAAATACCCCAGTCTGAAAAACCCCTTCTTCACTCTTCTTTAATTTTTTTTTATTTCAGGGTTCAGGTAAACTCTTGATTCTTTCATGAAAAATTTCCCAAATATTTTAGTCTCAACTAATCTCTCAGCTCTTAACATACCTTCTTCAGCATTAGTATTAAGTAACTTACTACAAGAATTTTTCTCAATGTTACATGTGTTATTTTTCTTTTAACAAGACTTAACAGAAATATTTCTTGGTCTCAAATAAGTTCAAGGAGGGGAAGTCAGTTAATACCTACAATCTATGATACTACTCATCATAAAATTTTGTTTTTCTAATCCTTGCCTACTTTTTTAATCCTTGTAAACCTCAAGAGATTTGATGCCTTCCTGGGTCTCTGACCCTATTCTAAATGAGGGAAGGGAGAACAGAAACTAGCTTTGATTCAGTACTTCCCACCTACAGACTCCACAGTGAATGCTTGTCTGACATTTATTTAGCTTATTTCATCCTCCCAACTCAGCAAAGTCAACATTATTATTCTGGCTTTAGAGATGAATAAACTGAGGTTCAGAGAAGTCAATCAGTTTTCTGAAATCAACAGCACCATGGGTCAGATTCAAATCTGTTCTATATGGCTCCCTATTCTATACTGCTTCTGTCAAATCAAAGTTCTTTGCATGAAAATTTATGGCTTCATAGACATTTAATGATTCAGTTCCTAAAAGCAAGGAATGCTAATATTAGATTAAACAAGTTCCATGTTGCTCAATGCAAAATCACATAAAGAAATCTGGGAAGATGGCTCAGTGGGTAAAGTGCTTGCTATACTAGCCTGACAACCTAAATTCAGATCCTCAGCATCTATGTAAGAAGCCAGTTATGGAGGCTTAAGGCTGTAACCTCAGTGCTGGGAGATTGAGAGAGGATGCCAGAGGGCTTGCTCTCCAGCCAGTATTGTTCATCAGTGAGTTCCAGGTTCAGTGAGAGACCCTGTCTCAAAAAACTAAGGTGGGAGAACCATATGAGCCACACACATGAACCATAACAATGAACAGCAATAGTATGATATACCTAAGGGTGCAACAGTAGTACTCATAGCTTAGAGGTAACCAACAGATACATAACTGGACTTAAATCCTGCTCAACAGGAGGGAAATCATGTCCAGTACAGGAAACCTAATTAACTACCTGGGGCTAGTGAGGTCATGGATCTTAGAGGAGAATCTGCTGCTGCCCGTTACTAGACTAGCATAATTCCTAACTGCATTCTAAACACTTTTCCTTTCACCCACTGATAAAAATAGCTCTCACTCCTCATCAAAGAAGTACCTCTTTGCAGTGAACAGAGACCATCACAGGAAATACAGAGAACAACTGATCATGGGGTACTTAACCCAGTGGACACATCTATAATACAACTCTTGCACCTAAGGCTCAGGGGACACTGCAGAAGAGGGGCAGAAAGACTGTAAGAGCCAGAGGACCAGAGCTGTGAGATGGTGTCTCTTGGAAATGACAGGGACACCACACTCAGGATACTGAAATAACATGCTACCTAATCAAGACCCAAACAATGGCAAAATAGACATGTTAACAAAGAAAGGGGAAATATCAAGGGGGCCTCACCTCCTAGACAAAGAACTACAGGCAACCAATGACTGTGGAGAGAGGGAGAATTAGTCTTCCCCAGGGATGAGCTCCCTAACTCATTATGCCATACCAAGTGATCAGCCTTGAAATCATATACCTATCAGCAACACTAAACACACTCAGCAGGTTATACACACATCGTATGTGTGTGTGAATATAACACACACAATGATAATCAAAGAAAAAGAGGTCATGAATTTGAGAGGGAGCAAAACGGGGGGGAGGCACAAGAGGGGTTAGAGAGGAAAAAGAAGGGGGAAGTTTAATCATATTTTATTTATAATTTAAAAAGCAAGGTGGAAAATGATAGAGGAAGACAATGGACATCAACCTCTCTGGCTTCCACACATGCACATATACATACAACATGCATGCATATAAGAGATAAGAATGTATTTATTTTTAAACAAGATGTTTAAGAATAAAACAAATTTTCAGTAGGAAGGAAGGGAATCAGTCAACTGTCAATAGTCTACTCAGTGGGCCTAGAGACGTTGAATTTGCAGGCTAGGGAGGAACCGTGCACTGGTAGGTGTGGCAAGGGAAAGGACACAGATTCCTGGATTCTATTTCTGTCTTGGCCACTAACCATGCTGCTAATATTTTCACTTCTGCTAAAATGTGATGACGAGAGTTTCAGGAGAAAAGCTGCTCCCTAAGAGCCGTCAGACAGGCAGTTAGCTGGTCACATGTGGTAGAGCCACACACAGTACTGGGCTCTGGAATGGGAGTTCACAGCTGGGGCAAAGTCCATGTGCATTTGTCTTTCCAGTTCCACCGTGACCCGCAGAGAGAGTAGCTCACTTAGGAGCTACTTGAGCCACTTGGATCTGTTCTTAGTTTCTTGCTTGAAGCAGTATTTGTACTTTTCAGACTGGTTACTATACACAGTAACAATGCAAAATAATAATAATAATAATAATAATGGATTCTTAGCGTATTTGGAAATTAAGTCATGAAATATTATATTAGTGCCTTTGCATCCTGAGGGACACCCAGCCAAAGGTGAAAACTCAGCTGGGATGGGGGCAGCAGGGGCAGAGGTTTGCCTTTGTTAGTTCACTCATATCAAGATGTGATAGTCGACTCTAGCTGTTTTCTTTTATGGCATTTCATGATTACTTTAAAAAGAAAAAGTGATAGAGAACCCATGGGTGGTGACTGTCCATTTCTAAGTAGCTGATGTCTCATAGAATTCTGAATCCTAATGTTGGGACCAAGTCCTATAGCTGACTTCCTGGAAGGGATCGCTGAGGGCTGCTTTGGACTAGGGGCACAAGCAAGCTCTCTTCTCTCCCTGGTTATTGACAGAACAGTGCTCCTTCATGAGGACTCCTGCCTTCCACAGGACCATAGCAAAATGACTAAATTGGCCTGTTGCTCCAGTGAATCCGGATAAATGAATAAGTCAATTCTCTCTAACTCTGTGGTCTCAACTTCTTGTTGGCTTATTGCAAAATTAAAGGGCACACAGAGCAGACCCATCAATCAGTAACCAGGAGAGGAATGAGCTCTTTGTGGAATGCACTAAGAGCAGGAAAGATGAAAAAATAAAAAGAAAAAGAAACCTCATGAAATAATCATTTGTTAGAAGAACGGAGGGAAAATTCCCCGTTCACATGCAACATTATTTAGGAAAAGTCTTATTAAAGGTTTCCTATCTCACTAGGGGAGCAAGCCCTGGAATGCAAACAAAGTCCCTCAAATCATCTGCTCTTTATTGGTGCTTTTTTTTTTGGTGGGTTTTTGCTGTATTCCACAGGCATAGCAGATATCATGGGCCAAGGGCTAGAACCGTGAGTGACTCAGCCTCAGCAGGGTCATGACCACAGGAAGGGGAAGAAAAGCCACTACTGTTTATTAACAAACGAATGAACGAATGAATGAACAAATGATCAAACAAACATCACTGACTCCTACAGCCTCTGCTCAAAGCTGAGCTTCCCCTAGCACCTCTTAATTCGGAGTTAAAGTTCCCAAGGCCATGCTTCTTTAGAATACCAACTAACACTATTTGATGAGCACAAAACCCAAAAGGGCTGGAGGAAGAAAACCAATATTTACAGAGTGCCAATCACCAGGCTCAGTGTCTGTTTAAACAAGTTTCTTTAAGGAACTTGGGGTGTAGTCCAGAGGTAAAGTGCTTGCCTGGCACACACAAGGCCCTGGTGTAAACCACAGCACTGCAAGAGACGAATGACTTACTGTAACACCCATCGCAACCCTGAAGTGGATGACATGATCTCCCTGTTTTATGGATAAAAATATTGAGCACCTGGTTGGAGAAATAGCTCAGTCAGTAAAGAAAGACTCAATTTAACCCCCACGTCCACATAAAAGCCAAGTGTGGGGGTACCCACTTGTAACCCCAGTCCCGGGGAAGTGGAGACTGGCAGACTCTTGAGGCTTGCTGGCAAGTCAGTTTAGCCAAATTGATAAGCCCTAGGTCTCAGCAAGAGACTCTGTTTCAAAACACAAGATGGCATCTCCTAAGGAATGACACCCAAGGAACACACACACACACACACACACACACACATAGAAATGCACGCACACACGCACGTGCCCGCACGCACACACACCAAATTACTGAACTTGTAGCAAACAGCAACATCATGTGATTACAAGACACTCTTTCTTAACTTAGAGGATCCCATCCAGGAAACCCACTGGAAGAAATGAAATACAAGTAGTGATGGAGATGGCATTCTGCCAACTCAGCAGCATACACTTCCCATGCTTCCTTTCTCCAGAGAAGTTTCTTCTCCAAGACAATCATTACAGCGGCTAGAACGGCAAGGCACTAAGGGGTGTAGAGAGCTGAATGCACTGGTAGATAGCAGAACCATTAGAACAGAACACGGCCCTCTTCTTACCTGGGAGATGCAGCTTTGGAAATACTGTGGCCACGGGGAAGAATTCTTTAGGTTACTTTAGAACATTTTAAAATGTATAATACATGTGAATGAATATAAACTCTTATCTGAACCTCATTGCCAGTAATAAAGTAGGTATTACAGTCAGAGAAAAAGAGCAAACTGTCTAAAGTCTACAATATTTAAATGGAACCAAAAACAGGTCCAACTGACTCCATATCCCACTGTCCAATATTCCTTGATTCCAAAGAAGAGCTCACCTCCTAGAGATAGGGAAAAAAAATGCCACGAGAATGGGATCTCATTTTCTTTGAAGTCAGGACGGCTGCCTGGGACCTGTATTCTCCTATGGGAACTGGGTCTTGTTTTCCTGTTTTCTCTACTGGTTACTCACTAGGAATAGCTTTAGAATACACATTGTTGCTGAGGTGGTCCTTCATTGCCAATGCAAGGCTTGATAGTCATAAATTACCACAAGCTGTCCCCTCCACTGACTTAGTGACAAAGTTCCCAAGAGCTAGGGCAGTAGAGGCAAGAGGTGAGAGAAAGCTGTATCTGAGACAAGGAAAACTCAGACTGAGCTGAGAGTAAATCTCGTTTTAAGTTATCCCGTCCAGTCCTGTCCCATTGTTGCCTCCCCACAAGTCCATCGTGTCCTCTGCCTTGAGCATTCTGTGGATGTCATAACCCATCCTTCTCTGCAGATCTCCTCTGCTTGCGAAGGAAGCTTGGAGGGCCCATCGGTCTCAGCCATGAGCTATCCACCACTACTTAGAAATCTGTCACCGAGGCCCTAGTGACAAGCAAGTGCTCTACAGCAGTAACTCTGAAGTGGTAGCCATAGGTCTGGAGGTCAGTGCTTCTGACTTCAGATCCATATTAGTTCCCCTGCATGTTCTTTTCTTCCCTTTGTTGAAATTTAATATTTGACTCTACAATGGCTGTCAGACTCCCTTTAAACATGTCTGAGGCACAGCTGAAATATAAAATATCAAATAAAAACAAAATTACTCACATAATTTATTTCATTATTAAAATTAACTCTTCTGTTTATTTAAAATGGAGCAGACAGGTATCTTCTGTGAATGAACTATAATGAAAGGGATCAAATAATCCTTGTCATAAGGGAGGTGTGCCCAGATGTATGAGAACATAGAGGTTGGAAAAAGATGAGTCTCCTGCTGGAGATTTGGAAAAGTGTTGATGGACCTGGAGAGCATTTAGCTGTGTGGAAGGAAATTCTACATGGCAGAACACCTCACACTAGAAGAATTTAGAGCTGGGCGGTGGAGGCACACATCTCTAGTCCCAGCACTCGGGAGGCAGAGGCAGGCCTGGTCTGCTTGCAGAATATTTGTTTACACTGAAAAGATGCCTCGCTGCCTAAGGTGTCTTCTGATTGGTTTAATAAGGAGCTGAATATGCCCACTAGCTAGGCAGGAGAGATGAACTTAAGACCGACAGCTGTTAAGTCTCCATGGGACCAATCTAGGCCCTCCGTATGTGGGACACAGTGATGAAGCTTGGACTATCTGAGGGGCCCCTGGCAGTAGGACCAGGACCTAGACTTGGTTCATGAGCTGGCTTGTTGGAGCCCATTCCCTATGGTGGGATGCCATGCCCACCCTTAATGCAGGGGAGAGGGGCTTGGTCCTGCCTCTACTTAATGTGCCAGACTTTGTTGACTCCCCATGGGAGCCCTAACCTGTTGGGAGGAGTAGATGGGGGATGAGCTGGGGGAGGGCCGAAGTGGGGGGTGAGAGGAGGGGTGGGAGGGAAAACTATGGTTAAAATGTAAAATGAAATTAAAAAGAATAAATTTTTTTTTAAAAAAAAGACAAAAAATTAAGACTGAGAAACATGGTAATAAGATCTCAGCTGAGAGGCACCAGGTAGACTTTCTCCTCCACCATTTGTATCTGGTGTCCCAAACTTTCAGGAAGAGAAGACCCCATTACCTCCTGCCTGCCATGGAAGGTTGTTTTCACAGGACAGGTTCTTACAGAAAGAAAGAATAATGTCAGCTACAAGTGAGTCTCCCTCTTTCCCACCTCCAAATATGGGGGGAGGGCAGCACTCCAAATTTCAAACTGTATTTAGAAGTCAAATTCTGCTAAAATTGGGGTGGTACAACTAAACCAACAACCAAAACATCCTCAAAGACCATGTGCCATTGCCGCTCATCCTGGCAGCTTCTCTTCAGCCCTTCACTCAGGAGGGACTCCACCAGACTTCTGAGCTCCCCTATCCAGGCGCAAGGGGTATGACAAGGCAGAGTCCCTTTACTCACTCTGGCAGCTTGAAAGCCTGTCTGCTCAGCGGCTTATTCATCAACATGACAGACAAGAACGTTTTCCCTGTTCTGTGTTTATCTTCAAGGCCAAGAGCAAACCTCCATCCAAGGCATGTGTTTTAGTCCTAGATCCTAGATTGTCATGATGCAGGTTTCACAATATGTGAGGGAGGAAGGAATAGAGAGGGAGGGCAAGGCAAACGCCTTCAGTTCTAAGCCCCCACTGAGCCCGTATGTGGGTGCTGAGCATCCATTGGGATTAGATCACCTTCCAGGTTCTGAGACAACAATAGAGAACAGGTCAAACAAAGAACAGCTTGCCCTTGTGAAGTGAGTCCCCTAATCAGGGTCTAACAATAAATAAGGAAACCAGGAGGTAGGCAAGGGAATATCAGGTAGGATAGGAGATGGGAAAAACAAGCTGCTAGGCATGGAAGATGATGGGTAGCTCTTGCCGAGAGGAGCCACTTAGGCTGAGATCTGAGAGGATGTCCTGAGTTTGCCCAGAGCTGATGGCAGAGTCCCAGACAGAAGAGATGAGAAGCAAGCTTGAGATGATCTGGGGACCCAAAGACCAGTGTGGTTGCAGGTTAATGATTGAGGATCAGGGTCAAAGAAAAGGATGGGCTGAGTCAGCATCTTGGACCCTACAATGATGACTTAGAGTTTGGACTTAGGATGGTAAAAAGCCAATGATGGGTTTGAAAGAGATGGCAGACATTATCTGACTTATGTTTTAAAATATGTTTGATATGAAAAGTTATAGTTCCAACACTTAGTCCCTCCCACAAAGGTAAAGCTTTTACATCCTGTGTAACCTGCTTAAAATATTCAAGAGTGTCCAATCCTTGGTATGGAAATAAGAGGAAATATTTAATAGGTTTCTTTTTTTTTTTATAGATTGAATAAACTGCAGGCTCCTAAGAGCTGAGAGAAATACAGAGAGTGGAACACTGGACAACAAAGTCAGAGTAGCATAGTAGAGAATGGCCCGTAGAGGGTCTCTCAGAGTTCAGGGTTCTCCCACAGCTGATATCAACGAGGAGAAAGTGACTGGTCATATACTCCATCTGCTCCAGATGAGTCCTAATGTATGGGCAGCACAGACAGAACCCTTCCATCTGGAAACACACAAATAGAATCCAGCTCATCCCAGGCAGGGTATGGTCTAACTCTCAAAGGGCAAGTAATTGTTACATGTCTACAAAGCAAACAGGAAAAAGTAAATACTGCAAAAATAAAGATGCGATGTGCCTTTGAGGATTTGAAAGTTCTACGCAGCAGATAAGCCACAAGAAGGAAACTCTCAACAGCGACACAAAGCTTCCTGCACGTATATGTAGCTGTTCAAAGATGGTTCATCACCAGCTTGAGTGAACATATGCATAAATGCAGTGCCTTACGATTCTGATGGTGATGGGATGTTTCAGATGCTTGCTGGAATTCTGTAGCTCCTGGTATTACCCTAAGACAAAGGTCATCTACAAACAGCCACTTGGCAGAATCCACTAGCAACGCAGTCAATCTCTTCGAACCACCACAGTTTCACTTCCCTATGGGGAAGCTACAAAATGTACACAGGGGAAGTGAGAGTGACGTGCTGATGGCTAGTTGTCTTTTTTGAAAATGCATAATCTACACAATGATATATATGGGTACACAGAAGCAGCAGGAGCTGCTGTGTGCTTGTGTGTTCTAATACCTCGGTTTAAAAGAGTGAGATCTGAATATACTTGCTTTGCCTACAAAACGTCAGAGAAATACCTCCCAGACAAAAAAGATTAAAGTGTCCTGGATTCTTTAACTAGCAGGAAATGTAATTCTTTTCTTTTGCTCAAGGGAAACTAACAGAACTCTACCAGAAGCTTGGTTAGTCCCTCTGTTCAATTTCCAATAAAAATGCCAGGTAAGTCAATTGTTCAAACCACAGTGATTTACCACAGCAGCTGACATACTACAGAGAATCCTCTGGCATATTGCTTGAAAAATTCAGATTTGTCTGAGGAAAATGTAAACTATAAAACTGACAAGCTCAGAATTGGGCAGTAGGTGCTTGGACATGACGAAAATCATTTAGCTATGACAACATTACAAAACCAGGAACCATTAAGGATATTTTATATTATACTAATATCTGAAGTAAAATAGATAATCTGATGTCAACTGAGATACATCAGGCAAGTGAATTGTTCACCTCTGTTGTCAGCTAGAGACAGAACACTGAGTTATGAAACATTAAGCCAAATATTTCAAAATAAATTTCCTCTCTATATTTGAGTACCATCCTTCAAGGGTTTGTATGGGCACAAGAGTTCTGGCAAATTTCCTCTACAGAGCTAATATCTAAAAGTATTATTCTTCTAAGTTAATTTCACTTAATTAATTTTAATTAATTAGTTAATTTCCAAATAGTCAATTGAGCTGTACATAATTATTTTTCATCCATGACTTCTCTGAATTCTTCACAATGGATTTATGAGATAGAAAAATAAATATTTCCACTGAAGTACAAAAACACCAAGGCTCAGAAGTTTCTGGAACTATTCTCTCTTCCAGATGTAAGATCTGAATCCTACGCTTCAATGATGTTCAACTATTATAATTTTGATCTATAAGAAGAATATAAATTAAAATTAAACATCAGCAAAATTATTTCATCAAAAGAAAAGCAAATCCATGTTTGTCAGAGGCTAAGGAGAGAGACAACTAGCTACAAATGCAAACAAGGGAAATTTCTGGGTGACAGAAACTCTATTAGGGATACATATGTGTCAAAACTCGGTAAGCTATGCACTTTACTAGATGGAGATAGGATTTTAGAAACTCTATTGGGTATACATACGTGTCAAAACTCGGTAAGCTATGCACTTTACTAGATGGAGATAGGATTTTAGAAACTCTATTGGGTATACATACGTGTCAAAACTCGGTAAGCTATGCACTTTACTAGATGGAGATAGGATTTTAGAAAATTTGGTGCTAATCTAATCTTCCAAGTTTTCCTCTCATAAATAAAGAGAAATAACTCATCTTCATTCTCCTTCTACTGCCTTGGTATAAGAAACTAATTCTCCCATTTGAACTTCCCAGTGGTCATCATGTTCTCTTTGTCATCGCTCCTTTGATGTTAAATGTAAAAACATTAAATTACATTCCTAGCCTTGCATGGATGATTTTCCCCCATATGTATGTGTTTGTCTGACACAAGTTGCCTAAATTGAGGTATGTCTCCAGTCTCTGTTGTTGTCATGGTGTTCCTATGATTAGGGATACTTTGGGGATCTGAATCAACTGGATTGCTCACCCCCAGAACTTACAATCACAAGGGTAAAACATTCCTCCAGAAATCAAGATCTTGGATGAAAGCACAATATTCTCCTGCTTTCACATTTATTTTCATTCACTGTATTTAAATACAATGTCCCGCGAAGATGAAGGGGCTCTGTGTCTGTGCAGGGACTAACAGAATATATAGGGCTACACAATAAATGGTGTGCTAATGGCTTTGATAAAATAATTTTTACAGATCTTCAAAGTACTTTACAAGATATCCTCACCTTTATTTCTTCCCTGGAGGCACGATATTATGGGGGAAGGTACTATATATGCCCTCTAGCACAAAGATACCAGAGTGGTCAGAATTCCAACCTATCAGAAGTTATTCGGCTCTTAGATGGTAGAGTCCATTTGGCCATATGGTCTGTCCTTTATTCATTTAAAACACACTGCTGGGGGCAGGAGAGATGGCTCAGTGGTTAAGAGCATTGCCTGCTCTTCCAGAGGTCCTGAGTTCAATTCCCAGCAACCACATGGTGGCTCACAACCATCTGTAACGAGATCTGGCGCCCTCTTCTGGCCTGTGGGCATACATGGAGGCAGAATGTTGTATACATAATAAATGAATCTTTAAAAAAAAAAAAAAAGAAAAAAACACACTGCTGTATTAGCTTCACTTAGAGTAAAAATCGATTTCCTTTCTAAAGAAATGTTGGAGTATGGAAGATGAGTCCACGGCTTCTTGTTAAGAGTATTTTAAGTTAAAGAAACTAAAATATAAATTTATTTCTCCTAAAGCAGGAAGAACTCTTTGTGACCTTCTTCTACCTATCTCCCCAGACAGAAGCCATTACTTTTTTTTTCTGACCTAGCTCTTCAAGAATCAGGTCATGAGGGTCCCATTCTAGAGATGGTCTATCCATATCTTGGAGACTAAACAGAACTGGAACAAACAGGCTTTGCTAGGTTTCCTGAGTTAGGGCCACCATCACACCCTTCACCTCTTATCATATTCTGCCTAACAGTTCATAAAAATAGTTGCCATAGGTCTTGGGGCTTGTGTGTCTGAAGTCTCCTGTGTCACATAAACGTTGGTTAAATATATTTGTTTATGCTTTTCTTTTGTTAGTCCGTCTCTGTGACAGGGTGTCAGCCCTGAACCTTATAATGAGTAAGGAAAGAATATTATCTTTTCTCCCTGTTGGTTTCAGGTGCCTGAACAAGGGGCCTAAAGCCTATTGCCAACAGTCAAATACTGATTAGTTTGGCAATAAAAACTTACTTGTGAGTAGGGAAATATATGATGGGACCATCTATCTACAAACTTAATCTGATTTGATGCCCTTCAGCTCATAGTCACGTGTCTCTTATACTCCTGTAATTTGCAGCTTTTATTTTATTTATTTATTTAATTTTTTGCTGAGCATGGTTATCTTCACCTTTCTAGTTCCTGATTTTCTGGGGTAAACTGCTTTCTTCCGCTGTGCTGCTTGATTTTTTCAAACAGAAGCACACTTATTATCTTACTTAGTTATTTTCTCACACATCTGTTGTGCTGATCTAGGAGCATCTTTAAAGAGCCAAGTCTCACTCACAGCTATTGGTACAGAATAGCACAGTAGGCACCAAGGAAATGGTGGCTGAAGACTCACTATGGCACTACATACCTGCGATAGACTTATTTTGTAAACTAGTGATAAGTCTTGAGGATAAACTTTACTAAGACCAAGCCATTTTCCCAAACATACAATAACTGCCATTTATAACCCTATATCTGCACCCAGTTTATTTTGGCCACTGGTAACTGTCATTATAGGGTCATAAAAACATATTCACTGCAGACATCAGTAACAGGAATTCCTCATAGTAAAATGAACTGGACCCGGAAAAGGAGGCTGAAATGCAAGACTATCCTAGTCATCCCAAGATGCCTGGTCACTTGCCGATATTCTACCTAATCTGCTTGCCTTAGATTACCCCTTTTATTTCACATCAAACACTGAGATGAGTTTGATATGCTACTTAGAGACACAATCCTATGAGTTGAAGGTTTTCCGAGTTGACAGGCCACGCTTTTCTATTTCCTCACTTTCAGACCTGGCCTTCATGACTGGAATAGGTTACATCCCAGAGGGCAGATGAGTGCATGCAGCACGGATACTCGTCTCTTACTTTCCTTCCATTGTCTTCCTTAGATTCTGAACACTTCTGATGTATCAGTCAGCATTTTCCAACTCTTCTAACTTCTCTGAAATAATCCCCACTTCAGCATCCTTACCCTCATAAATATCTCTAGGCTCATGAAGTCCTAGTGACCAGCTTGTATACACTCTACTCTTCTTCGCCTCTGACACATAAGAATACCCTTAACTGCTGTCATTGAGTTCTCGTGAGGGGTCAAGGGTGAAACATCCCAAGGGTCTGACAGGGTAGGACAATCACACACCTTTGCATTTTGAGGTCGTTGGTT
This sequence comes from Ondatra zibethicus, assembly GCA_004026605.1. Taxonomy (NCBI): domain Eukaryota; kingdom Metazoa; phylum Chordata; class Mammalia; order Rodentia; family Cricetidae; genus Ondatra; species Ondatra zibethicus. Next base: position 18,330 of record PVIU01000211.1, on the reverse strand, counting down.
GTTTCCAAAAGAGAGCCATAAGACAGTTGAAAGTGAAGCATTGGAAGGTGAAATTTATTTATAAACTCACAACACTGCTGACTTTCTTTGTTGCTTCTTGGTATTTCCTGCACTGAGTATACATTGTTTGTGATTTCTGCATCTTGGTTTCTGATGATCAAGGCTGACACTGGTGCTATTTAAACCAGATGTTTTCCAAAAGAAAAATGTCAAATAAAGGGGGAAGGGCTAGACTTATTACTAAGGAACATAGGCCTTACAATGTTCTAATGTTCTTCCTCCTAGAGACTGCTGACTTGACTAATGCTTGGTGTGTTTGCTTTTTTTTTTTTTTTTTTTTGCTTATAGTAAAGTGTAATTCTGTGTGTTCAAACAAAAACTGGTGTCAGGAAGCAGAAAGGCACCATGAAGTATGCTAATCTTTGTTGTACATTTAGTTAGTGTAACTATTAAATCTAAAAATAAAAATTTAGGAATAAGTACTCACAAGGAATATGTATTCTTATTAACATTTAAGTTAAAAAAAAAAGCCATACTGAAATTGTTGAAGGTAAGTCCCCATCACTAGGATTGGCTGTCCTGTGCGTCCTCGCTGCCACATGGCTTCTACTTACTGACTCTTTGTTTCTTTTTCATTCTGTAGGTCTTCCCTGGGTCCTGTCACACTCGTTAGATTTGAGTTTCTGTGATTTGTATGATGCATCAGGATGTGTGCTGCATTAGGATTATCTGTGTTTAGACTTTCTCTAAGGGCAGTTTCTTTATAGGCAACCTACAGATCACAAGAAAGCATTTACAGGCATTCGTTTTCTCTCAGCTCCACAGTGTACCAGGGAGGGAGGCTCCATCCCTGTGTTACAGGTGAGGAAACCGAGGCTTGGAGTCTTGCTTGAAAATTAGTAGCTACTATAAAGGAAAGGAAGATTTAATTTCTGGTTAAAATTAATTTAATTTTTAAATCAATGGTTAAGTATCTCTGGCAATAGATTATCAAGAGAAAAGCATAAACATATTCATTGATTAAAAGTTTTTTGAAAATGTGTATGGGTATTTTCCTGCATGCATGTATATGTGTTATGTGCATGCCTAGTGTCTGAGGAGGCCAGTTGTGAGCTGCCATGTGTTTGCTGAGAACTGAATCCAGAACGCTTTGCAAGAGCACCAAGTGCTTCTAACTACTGGACCATCTCTCCAGCCCCTTGAGTACACGTTTTATGTCCACGAAAGCCTTCAGAAATGAGGATTTGGGAAATGCACGACATTTTTATGCTTAGGTTTAACTAAGAAGTAGACGTTTGGAGAACTATGACTGGACAAAGGGAAACAGAACTTAAATGGGTGGTGAGAGGATTTAACAGGGCCTCTTCTCTGAGTCCCAAGATCTTCAGAATAAAAGATGTCCTTTTCCTCTGGGTCAGGGAAGGCAGCTGCCTACTAAGGTCTATGACTTATGACTTCAGAGGGAAGGAGTGAAGGAAGATAGTCATCTCCCTACTTCTATGGGTTTCTGCAAATATCAGGGTACCATACTGTTTTGAGCAGCATGTCTTTAACCCTAGCATCACTAAGTTATGGGAAGGCTTCCAACTCAGAAGGCTGTGACTCAGAGAACCATGAGCCTCCTAAAGGGTTTGTGAAGGGATGGGGTGGTGGAACAGGCAGGTGAAAATCCTACAGCAAGGGTCCATGGATACAAATTTCAATTGCACTGAGATGAGATATGAGTTATTTACCAGTTCTCCCAATCTCAGAGTGGTTTTGCATCTGTTAAAGCAACTCTTCCTTGGGATGGTGGGGAGTTGGGAAGAGAGTAAGGGACCATTTCTCCTGGACAGAGGACGGAAGGTGTCACCTTTACTTTCCCAACTACTCCATTATCTCACTTCTTTCCATACCTCCGCAGCCATAGGAGGGCAGAAGATAGAACTTGGTCTAACCATCAAATTCTTCCCTGTGTCGCCCTTTCTGGCCCTGCTGTTCTCTGTATCTGCCTATGATGTTGCAAACTCAGGTGATGCACATATACACAGCAACATTCACGTGAAAATATGCACAAACACGTCCTCCTAGAAGGTGGGACAGTCTCGAGGTAAGGGGTTTGAAACCCATCTAGAAAGGCTTACTCTCGCTTATAAACAACAGCAAGTCCATGGTTAGTGTTGCTTTGAGCCCTGCATTCATTGGAGGAAAACAACACACCCAGTTTAGTGAATAAGCAGGTATTTAAGGCAGATGGTCATTTTACGTGGGAGATGCATTCTAAAGTTGGCAGTAGAAGGCAAAATTAACACTGTCAAAACTACCCTGGAAAATCCCTTAAACCTCCCAGTCCAAGCTACTTGGTTTTGTAGTTATAATGCTGCTGCACAGTAATATGTGTATACAGTAATATGCATAGCACGTTATTTAGAACGGACAAGTGTCAAATACAGTCCTGAAGTAGCTTTAATTATGTAGAAGAAAGAGCGCCCAGTTGAACTTGAATAAACTAAATGAGATGCTGATGCTACAGCCCTGTATCTTTCACCTCAGCTCCCACAGGCTTTTTACACACTTCTAAATAGGCTTAAGGGCTCCATTTACATGAAAAGGCAGACAGCTCCGGGAACCTTTGAGCCTTCTCATAAGATACACAATCACCACAAAAGGAAAAGAGAGAGCATTCTTTCACACACATCTCTTTCCTGTTTTTGCCTTGTGGCAGGAACAAAAAAATTCTGAAAGAGAAAGCCAGCAAAAACTGCAGGCAGTAACTTCTGCACCAGGCTGTGGACCACGCCAAGTTTAAACCGCTTCCTTAAACTGTGACATTCACAGCACAAAGCCCAGAGACGGAGGGTCTTCATGACAGGGTGGCCTAAAATCTGTGAAGGATGGGAAGTTTTCTCAAAATAAAGTAGGAAGCATTCTAGTTGACATGGAGTTAAACAATGGTTAGATAAAAACCTTAACAATTAGTGGAAGATTAATGATATTTGTGAATGTGTTTATTGTTCTTAAGAATTCACATAAGGACATCCTTTAAACTTTTTTTTATTTAAATCTTTTCATATAATATATTTGATCGTATTTTCCCCTCCCACAACTTCTCCTAGATCCCAACTTTATGTTCTTTCTCTCTCTGTCTCTTAGAAAAAGAAATGAAAAGATGAAACAAAACTAAAAACAAATAGAAATAAGGACATCTTTAGATAGGGTATAAGGCCAGGTATGTGGACACACACCTGTAGTTCTACCACTTAGGAGGCAGGGGCAGTAGGATCTGAATTTGAGAAAAGTCTGGGCTACATACATGGCCTTGTTCCTCTCCTCTCCTCCCCTCTTTTCACCTTCTCTCTTCTCTTCTGTCTCCTTCCCCCTCCCATCCATCTCATCTATTGTATTAGGTAGTTGTTTACATTCTCCATTAAACACTATCCTAAATGTAATATGATGGGATGTAAGAAATGCTAGTTAAAGATATGTCACTGGCATACTGAGCATTTTAAACAAAAAGAATTGAGTAGACTGGGAAAATAAAGCCTCTACGACCTTCCATCCTGAAGATACTGATGTGACAGCTATCTTCTTCGCTGCCTGGAATGAAGGAAAGATAAACATGACAGGAAGAATCTGAACAAACTGGACTTTTTAAGATCCCCTCAGTTATTCCCAGTGGGTCATACCTCTTTTTATTCACCCCATATTCTATACAAGTGCCTGCATTTGATTAAAGCTAGCCATAAAAATAGAGTTTTCCTTGGATCTAGATCTTCATTCTAAGACACCCAAGACTTTGGTTAAATTTGTCAGTCTGTCTTTAGATACAGGGTGCCAATCACTAACCTTGCAATGGGTGAAGACATCACATCACTTTCTTCCCCACGTTTCTTCTCCTTGCCCACTTATACACATACACAGGACAGCATAGCCATAGCTTTGTCTCATTCCAGCTCTGCTTTCTGTTTGAATGTTTTCCTTAGTTTTCCCCATGACTAGAGGGCTCTTACATGATACAAGGCACAGATCAAATCCTATTAGGTTTCCCCTGACCATCCACTGTGCAGGAGATAATCTTCCTGCCCATTGTCACTAGCTCACTACCTGGAGATACCTTGTTTTGCTTATCATCTGAACTACTGAGATGCAAGCTCCTTGAAGGTAGGACCTCTGCCTTTATCAACACTTCCTCTTCAATGGCTAGCATATTCAGCCCAAAGAAGATGGCCAATAAATATCTAATGAGAAAAGAAATGATTCTGAGACAAAATATGTCTATAGACATAGCCATTTAGCCATATCCCTTTGGTTTGGACTTCAGTATTCTGGCCAAGATACCATACCTCATTCCTCCAGACACTAAGAAACAGACCATAAAGGAAAACAGGAGCCCAGTGCACAAGCCCTAAAGTTAGAGAAAGCCAAGCACCACCAGGGTGATACAGATATGAATAATTTGCATTGATATGGATTTTGCTTTATTGATATAAATTTAAGGTCAATTTTGTTATATGCATATTTCTAATCTTGATTAAGGTATTGTGATTGTGTAGTTCATTTAAAAATGTAATGTATAATTAGAAAATATAGGTTGTTAATAGATAATTATCTATAATAGTCAAGTTTGTAGTCATGTTAGATTTTCTAGATGTGCATAAATATATTTCGGATAGGCATTCTTCATATCTTTCAAAGACTACAGAATATGGCATTTTAAATGTTTTAATAACTTAGGGCTTTTCATGACAATGAGACACATCTGCTCCTGGCAACACCAATCTACTTCAAGAGAAAGATGGGCATTGAAGAGGCTCCTTATGGAGTTGGTTAGCCATTTGGGCAAGAAACTGCTCTTGCCTGGACTGTTGCATAAACTGGACACGAAGAACCCACAGAGAGAGGACTGCTGAACTTGCCTAAAGGTGAGATGATCCTTCAGGGTTCCTGATTCATGAAAGAGTCTGTGAGACATTCTGCAGGATACAAAAGAAAGTGACTAAACTGTCTTTAAAATTTCCTGCTTCATGGAAATGTCTGCTGGATACTATGGGCCTGTAGGCTAAAGATGGATGCCCCAATGGTACAGAAAAACTTTGGGTGACTGTCCAGGCAGCAAGATGTCTCTGTCATTTCTAGAGTTTTGGAAGTTGCTTACTTCTTGTTTACTCAGGTAATATTATATCCTTCTGGAGTCTTTGATGGAGTTGAAGAATAGATAGATAGTTACAGTTTTCCTTTGTTATACTAAAAGATAAAATAGATATAAATAATGTAACTGTAATTCTTGCTTGATAACTGTTTTGTTATATGTAATTTTACTATGTTAAAGTGAAAGCCTTTCCTTTTTGTTTAAACAGAAAAAGAGGAAATGGTGTAGGAGGTTCTTCTGTATTTGTGTTGCTTTCATTGGTGTATAAAGAAAACTGCCTTGGCCTTTTGATAGGACAGAAATCACGTAGGCAGAGGAGACAGAACGGAATGCTTGGAAGAAGGCAATGTGGCAGATGCCATGGTTCTCCTGCCTGAGACTGACGCTGGTTAGAAGCTTTCCCAGTAAGCCATGACCTCATGGTGAAGACACATTAATAGAAATGGGTTAGATAAAGAGTGAGAGTTGGCCAAGAAGAGGCTAGATATTATGGGCAGGCAGTAATTTAATTAATACAATTTTCGTGTGGTTATTTCGGGGCTTAAGCTAGCTGGGTGGCGGGACGGGGCTGCCACTCTCTCCTTACTACACCAGGGAACTGACAGGTTTAAGGTTTCTCTATATAACATCTCCCCTTTCTTCATACCGAAAAGATTAGAGATACAGAGCCATAACCTAACAGGAATATCAGCGTATATTCTTCTCTGAGTCTTCTAAAAGAACCAATCCTCCCATGCTATTAATTAAAATCTAAGATCCTTGCACCTATCTGGCCTAGTCAGCCTTACCAACACCACAGGACTTTCCAGAAGAAGCAACGAGCATGGCCATAGCCTAACCATCAGGTTGATGTCTAATTCCCTGCAAAAATGTATCCATTACCTCCCCTAGATGCTGCTGAAATTCAGTTCAAAAGTCCTTTGTGCAGCATGCATCACAGAACACATGCTGCAGAATGCTGTGAGAGACACTAGGGTGAGAATCAGTGAGCTCTGCACAAACACCCTAATGGTGGAGGCTTAATGCAAATAGAGAAACAAGCATGACTGACAGGAAATGGCAGGTGAGGCTCAAAGAGTACTGACTTCAAGATTCATTTATTACCATGACTAACAATCCTTTCAAAAGATAATACACAGTCATGGGAACCGATCGATCATAAGGAGTTTCTGTTTCCCTATACACTGAGCTACGAAAGGCATTGGTAGCTAGCAAGAAATAGGGTAGGGGCAAAAAGAGGTGATGTCCTCCCTCAGCCATCCTAAGGGTCACAACAGAGTCTCCTGTAAAAAAGGAGAAATGCATAACTCATGTACATCGTCAAAGTTTTATGTGATTATGTGAAAAGGCCCAAAGGGATACAGGAGGACAGGAGAACAGAGAGAGAGAGAGAAACAGAGAGAGAGAGAGAGAGAGAGAGAGAGAGAGAGAGAGAGAGAGAGAGAGAAACAGAGAGAAAGGGATGCTTGACTACCTTTGAGATTCTCCCTACTTCCCTTCTGCCTCCCTTCTTTGAGACAGGGTCTCTCTACACACCTGGTGGTCCTGGACTCACTATGTATCTTAGGCTGTCCTCAAATTCACAGAGATCCACCTGCCTCTGCCTTGCCAAGTGCTGGGATTGAAGGATGCACCACCACCTGTCTCCACTGAGACATTTTAATCCTCATTAGCTCAAAATACTTAGTACACTGAAGTGCTGTACTTTGCAGTGACATTTTCTTATATCCAACAGTAACATGATTGTAACAAATTATGGTGAATGGATACTGTTTTTCTAGGTTACTTTTAATGTGTCAGGCATTGTCTTAGTCTAGCTACTCCTACATGAGATATTTAATTCTTGTAATAATGTAATTCTATTTTTATCCTTGCTTTCATACAAGAGAAAACTGGATCTCATATGTGATAAAAGGCCAATCTCAGAACCGAATTTTGAGTCTGGAAATTCAATCTTCTTTTTACTTTCCCACAGCTACTCCTTTGATCAAGATACAGTAGAACTGGGGCTGGGGAGATGGCTGGGCAGTTAAGAGCATTTTTGGTGATGCAACATTTGAACAGACACATGAATTTAAGTGAGTGAGATCACAAGTGATTTAAGAAATAAACAGAAGTAGAGAGAATAAGCCATGGGGCAAAGGCTTTGAAGTGGGAGTATGCCTGGTATGCAAGATGAAGGGAGTCACAACAAGGCAAACAGTCATGAGTGACCTGAACAGAAATAGTTATGGTGGAGCCCTGGAAACAAAAGCCCAATATGGATGGGTTGGAAGAGGTAAAGTGAGAAAGGACAGCTTTGAAGTTGGCTTGGGCATTTAGAGGGGAAATCTGAGATATAGGGTTCATTTTAAAGATGAAAGTTATTCTAGCATGTTTAAAAAAATTAGTAAGGAAAAGAAGAGGAATAAATATCACTGTTAAGTGTTTGAGGAGGTGAAAGTGGATGGGAACTACTGTTCAAGTGAGGACCTGAGATGAGGAAGAACCTGAGCACGCACAGAGTTGTGACAGAGTTAGTCACAGTATGAGAATTACTTCCAAGTCCTCAGAGAAATCAGAGGAATGGCTATGAGGGAGTAAAGGGAAGCATTAGAGACGGTAAAAGAAAAAGGGATTGGATGTTTGCTTTGGAGAGAACTGTTAGAAGGGATTCTAAGAATGACTGAAGACATTCAAGGAAGAACGTAAGGACAGATTTAGGCTGGATGCACGTTTCTCCAGTGAAGCCATAAAATGGACGGAGGATTATTAGGTTTAATAGTATGGAGAACTTCCTCATTGACTATAATTAAGGGAAAGAAGTTGAGAGTCTATACACTCTAGTGATTACAACAATGGGCTACTAAGTTTTGGTTAAGAAAATGAACAGGTGTTGATGGAAGTTCTGTCCCATCCTGACCACAACTATTCAGCCCCAAAGAAACAGAAAGAGGCATATATCAATTATAAACTGCTTGGCCTATTAGCTCAGGCTTATTATTAACTAGCTCTTACAACTTAAATTAACCCATAATTCTTGTCTATGTTTAGTCATGTGGCTTGGTATTTTTTCTTAGTGAGGTATTCTCATCTTGCTTCCTCTGTATCTATCTAGTGATTGACTCTCTGTTTTTCCTCTTCCCAGAATTCTCCTAGTCTGATTGCCCCACCTATACTTACTTCATGGCTACAGGCCAATCTGTGTTTTATTAAACCAATATAAGTGACAAATCCTTACAGTATACAAGAGCATAATCCCATAGCATTTCACATTTTCTTTTCAAAACAAAACCCCGGAATCTAATCTCCTTTGTTTAGCTGTATAACAATGAGTTTGGGGGGATTTTAATGTAGTTAGCATGTTGCCAGGCTTGAGATATAAAGTAGATGAGATGGTGGTCAAAGAAAAGGACACTTAAAATTATGACTTTAGAGAAGAGAGAGTGTAACTGGTCATATCAGGGTACAAGGTATGACCACGAGAATTTCTGAAGTAGGATGGGGGGAAGATCCATAAAGGAGACTTCCTGAGAAGTTAGAATGTTGGATGGATTGTCTATAATGGGGCAATGAGGTTCTAAAGGATGATTACAGGCATGTGTTAGGGAGTTCAGAACCCAGTAGACACCTGAGTGTTGATCTATGACTGGTTTTGTTTTGAGTTCAATAAAACAAGAAGATGCATCTATAATGGAAGGACCTGAAAATTCAACTTTTTTTTTAAATGATTCTTAATCCTAGTCATGAAATCAGATAAAACACTGAATAGACTTTTGGGTAACTTTTTTGGAAGTGACTACACACACACCTAGCAAGATAAAGAAAGCATCTTAATCCTTTCCAAACAGATTGCTCAGCAAATACTAGATAGAGAAGGGCATGATGGGAATAGCCTTCAACACTGGCCCTGCACTGCTGACAAGAATTTACAAGAGTTAGGACTGGAGATTAGTCATCAAATTCAACACTAAGAAACCTGTATCCATCTGTCTAATTCACTCCCCCACCCCCGCCCTCGATAGGGTCTAGCCAGAGGTAAGGTGCGGCATATATTTCTTTAGCTGACCACAGCCAGGATCCAGATGAACCTTGTTGTTTTTTTGGTTTTTTTTTTTTGCACAGTATTTATTATTCTAATAAAGCAAATGGAATGTTTAGTGATGATGGGCAATCTGATTGGCACATGCACAGGGCATTAATTCTTCCAAGGTGACTGGTGCATAAAAAGTGAAACTATAGCACTCATGTAAACAATCTGTGGGCCTCATTTCCCTCCCTTAGGCACCTCTAATTTTCAGCTTATATTAACTGTAAGACGAGCTAATGTTTTTGGTGTAGAAAAATGGCATTATCCCAGACGAAGAAATTACTCTCAGGAAGAAAAATTCTATAGCCACCCAGATTATATAAATGGCATCTGCAGCCAGTGACTATTATGTTGCAGCAGACAGGGAAGACCACAGTGCAAACACCTTAGTAACTAAATACCAACTTATTACAGGCATCAGAAGTTCCAGTTTAGGTGAGGAAATTTTATGACAACTTTTGTCCATAAAAGATAGGCACTTTGGAAACAACCACAAAGAAATGACTGTACCTCAACAATATGGCCTCGTTGTCTCATTCTTTCAAAATAGGCCTGGCTTGTGAGTACTTTGAAAATCAGAGGGACTAATTGTCTTATGAGGGCAAACTTGGAAAAGCACCTGGAAGGCCTGTGACAAAAGCAGACTTGATATCTGTCTGTTGCTTTCCTGGGGCCAGACAAATCAATTATCTATGGGTAATTAGTTTATGCTTATCTTTGGCAAATTTTGCCTTTGAATTCTTGTTATGATTTATCCTGTGACCCTTTTTGATTTTTCCTTGTCTTTGAATTCACTCATAAACCAGAAAGAGAATAGGTTTCTTTAAAAAGAATATGTGGGGCTCCTTAAAACATTGATGTTTTTAAGTGAAAAAGAAGAGAAGGAAGAGTAGAATGAGGAAGACAGCAAGCGAAGACAGACAGACAGAGAAGGAAACAAAGAAACCTAAGTGAAATGAGATGGAGGGGGTGACACAGTAAGAAGATGGGAGAGGAGAGAAGAAACAGTTTGACTTAGGATGATAAAGCATCAGAGGACATCTGGCCTATCTTCAAGCTCTTCCCTGCTTGGTTACTCAACCCCCAGGGGTATGCAGCCCACTGGCACACCTAACATGCCTTCTGGTGTGTACAGGGCATTCCCATGCCAATGCCACCCATTCCTTCAGTGCTCTGGGTAGACCAACCCCATCTCAGAAATATGTTTCTAAGTGCATAGAACATAATACATAGGAATATAATGGAATCAATATCATAGAGATAGTTTCAAAATTATTTAAAATATATAAAATATTAACGGATATGTTTCTTAAGCACTAGAAGTATATATCTATAATATTAAGTATCTGTGGTTTAAAGTTCAGGTTCTGCTAATTTACATTTATTATGTATTTAAGTGAAGGAAATGCTCAATTGTAGCCATGTTCATTGAAAATGGAGATATATCTCTTTATCTTTCAAGTTCATGGATCACCTACCTTTTAGGGATGAAGAATGTTAAGTGAAGCTTAAGAACCTCTTCTTATTCTTTAGACAGCGTCTAACTACATAACTGAGCCTAACCCTTTGGAAACTTTGTACAGCCCAAGCTGGCCCAAGTAATAAGACTTTAGGCGTGTTGGTGTAAGTGTGTGTATGTATATATGCATATGCATAATAATATAAATTAACTTGAAGAGCTAGTCCTTAGTTTATGAATTTTTAAAACTAAGAATAACATGAGATTCTACAAAACAATGCAGACCAAAGCAGATATGGAAATCAAACCAAGAACTCTGAAGAAATAATTAACTAAAGAAACTATTGGTGGCATTGACTATGCTGGTAACTTGTTTCCAAGTTCCTAAAGAGGCATAACTGAATTACAGAGGAGCCAACTTCCCAGCATACAGCAAGGCAAAATCCAGAAAACAACAATGAAATATAAAACTATTAAATTAGAAGAAATGATGACTATTTTCCACTGATTGTTGAGACAAAGGACACACAGAAACATAACATAATAGGTATATATGCATAATCATAGTCATACTGTCTGAATTTGACTCTTTCTCTCAGGCAGTAATGGACCTTGAACTTGGGACCTCATACACAGTAGGTAAGCATACTATCACTGAGCTATAGACCCAGACCTGAATCTCATTTATGCTACTTTTATAAACATGATTCCCTGTATCTTAATATCCTCACTAGTAAAACAGATGTAATATCATACACCTCACAGGACTGTTGCAAATAGTAACCACACACACACACACACACACACACACACACACACACACACACACACCACTTGTAAAGGCAGCTAACAAGTGATAGATATGTTTACTAGTGTTATATCTTCCTTAAGATAATTTTATTGTAAAAGAAAAAAAACAAAGGAAAATACTGGCAATTTTGGTTACATACAGCTTTCCATACCCATGATTTCATAAACAAATATTTTTTAAAAAAATTAGAAAAAAATAACTGAAACAAAAATTGAGAAAAAGGTTAAAGCTTTAGTATATAAAGATTTCTTATAAGTCAATATAAAATAGATATTAGCATTTCAGTAGAGAAAAAAGCAAAAGACAAAAATGTTCCAAACAAAGAGGGAAGGATGTGAGAAAAGTGTCAAGTGGAAAATAATGCCAAGAGCAGGATATCAATTTTGTTGACACACAAAAAACTTTTAAAGTTTAGAAGGAAATATACCACAATGCTAAACATGCTTGGAGAAAAAACAATGAGTATAAAAATGTTTCTTTTCCTTACATGTTTCTGCCTTTTTTAGTGGAGAATTTGGCCACATTTATACAAAATATTTTTTTATAAGAAAACGAGTATGAGACTATAGTATTACCTAAAAGAGTGGGAAACTTAAAACCACCCGTTAAGGTTCATCCGGTCTTTGTGTTTCTATGAGGGCTCTGAAGCAATCAGTGATTGTGGAAGCTGGAATCGAGCTGGAGGAGGTGGGTTGCTGACGGTGTGCTTTTGAATGGTGTAACTGGGTCTTGGCCTGTTCCTGTTTCTCCTCTTTGCTTCCTGGCTGCAGGAAGTGAACAGCTTTCCTCTACCGCACCCTTTCTCCAAGACATTTCTGTTTTACCATATCCTATAAGCCAGGAAACCATAGACTGAAACCTCAAACTGTGAGCCAAGATGAGTAATTCATCCTTCTACATTGCTCCTCTCAGCAGCAGTGATGTCCTAAGAAATACATACAAGAAGCAATGTACAGACTGGGCAGGTTATATTTATATATTTAAGAATACACACATACACACACACACACACACACACACACACACACACACACCAACAATTAATGAAAAAACAGAGGCCATGAATTTGAAAAAGAGCAAGGAAGAATGTGTGGAAGTGTTTGGAGAAAGTAAAGGGAAATGATGTAATTATATTATAATCTCAAAAAGTAAAATAAATGTCCCTCCCCACATCCCATGAGACTGGGTTTCACCATGTAGCCCTGGCTATCCTGGAACTCATTCTGCAGACCATACTGGCCTTGAACTCAAAGATCTTTCTGCCTTTGTTGTACCAGGCTTTTTCTTTTGGACCACCAACCAGCTCCCAAATCATGACACGAAACTTAGTATTAGTTTTGAATGCTCAGCCTAGCTTAGATATATTTCTGGCTAGTTCTTTTAAATTAGCCTGTTTCTCTTTATTTACCTATTGTCTCCAGACTTATTACCTTTCTTACTACTGTATATCTTACTTTTTTTTTTTTTTACTGCTTCTCTATCTCTGATTGGCTGGGTCTGCCTACCTTCTTGGTCTGGGTGTGTCCCTTTTTCTCTCTTCCTCCTCGCGTTCTTCCTGCTCTCGAACCTAGATTTGTCCTCCTGTTTAGTCTCTCTGTCTGTCAGCCCCACTTATCCCTTCTTCTGTCTACCTATTGGTCATTCAGCTTTTTATTAGACCAATCAGGTGCCTTAGGCAGGCAAGGTGAAATAAATGCAACACATCTTTACATAATTAAACAAAGGCAGCATAAACAAAAGTAACACACCTTTACACAGTTAAATATTGCACAGCATAAACAAATGTAACACATCTTTTCCTAGTTAAAATAATATTCCACAACACTCTACCTCCTGAGTGCTGGGATTAAAGGAATGCACCTCTTCTCCAGGCTAAAATAAATCACTTAAAAGGACTAACACACCACCTAAATGTCTATCAATAACACATGAGTAAAGAACATACATAATAAGTACATTTGTTAAAAAAGAATGAAGTTTATTGTTTTTGCAATAGTGCTACAAACATAGAAATTATAGAACAGTTCTATTAAAAATATTGAGCCAGATGTGGTGACACACACCTTTAATCTTAGCACTTGGGAAGCAAAGGCAGGTGATCTCTGTGAGTTTGAGGCCAGCATGATCTTGGTGAGTTCCAGGACAGATACACAGTGAAACCCTGTCCCAAAAAAGTGTGTGTGTGGAGAACTTGGAAAACAGATTAAGGCTGAAATGAGTGTATTACATTTCCAGAATATAGTTGTAGCCATATTTAAATGCAAAGCGCCAAATACCTACCCATGCCACATCTACATTATTTCTTCTATTTCTCCTTCTCCATTCACATCAATTCTCATGCAGTTGGGATACATAATAGAGAAGACCTACATTTGAGTTCCACTAGAGCCTTCCAAGGAAATCAGGACCAAGTTGCTCTCAAGTTTCCAGAGCCAAAATGCAATGTTAGACTATCATGATCTTGCTGTTTTGAGCTTCCACTGCCTGCTGCAGGTACACTCGGCTCCTGGAGCTGTGGGATTAGAAAGGAATTTGAGCTTCTTCCCTTTTGTAGAAGTTACAGAGACCCTTTAGAAACAAGAGTTTCAAAAATAAAGAAGGGACTCTGGGCCATAGAACCAAACACAATTAATGTCAACATAACGATGCCTAACAATGTTCTCCTATACTCATAGATTGGTGCCTAGCCCAATTGTCATCAGAGAGGCGTCATCCAGCCAAATATTAGGCTGAGCTCGGGGAATCCTGCTGAAGAGTCGGAGGAAGGATTGTGTGATCCAGAGGGGTCAAGGGCATCACAAGAAAACCCACAGACTCAATTAATCTGGGCTCATGGGGGCTCTGAGTCTGAACCAACATACCAGGGAGCCTGCATGGGACTGACCTAGGCCCTCTCTATATATGTGACAATTGTGTAGCTCGGTATACTTATGGGACTCCTAACAGTGGCACGAGGGGCTGTTCCCAGTGCTCTGTCTGGCATTTGGGGCCCTATTCCTTATACTGGGTTGCCTTGTCCAGCCTTAATACAAGGGGAGGTGCTTAGTCCTACTGCAACTTGATATGCCATGTTTTGTTGATACTCATAGGAGGCCTTCCCCTTTCTCAACAGAAACAGTGGATTGGGGGTAGGGGTGGGGCTAGAGGAGAGTAAATGGAAGGAAAGGGTGGCGGGGATGTAAAATAAATAAATTTAATTAATTAAAAAAAGAAGAGAGAGGCTATAACAGGCATTCCTTTAAAATCTTAATAAGCCAAGTTAGTCCCTTTGGTATCTTGCTGGCTACGAAGGCTTATATTAATTTGCATGACTAATATAAAATGGTGGGTTGAGATCTGCACCCAGTACCAACAGACATTGATGTTTACAAAATGGGGAATTTTTACATACATAGATTACCATGCCAGCTCTAAGTAACAGTATTCTCTCTCAAAAAACATATTTCACACTTTTCTAATGGCTGGGATGGACAAGGATGATGGGGAACTTCCTTCAGCCAATGGCCTTTAAGAGGCTGGACCAGGTGGGGGGTGACTTTTGGGTTCCCAAAAAGCCACCATCCGGCCTAGCTCACCCTCTCTTCCTTCTTCCATGCTCTACACCTTGAGTTTGGACCCCCATTCCTATTCCATGAGTTTTCCCCCTTAAGAAAGGTCTTAAAGAAAGGTCTTAGAATACACCATTTCGGATTCAGTTTGGGATTATTTGTCTCGCGTCATCCCCCAACCCCTTTTACCCCTTCAGCTTCACAAGGATAGCACAAAAATCTGAAAAAATACAGTTGGGGTGTGGACAAGGATTGTTGAACTAGTTAAGACATGGAGGCAATGCCAGCAGTGGTGGTGCACGCCTTTAATTCCAGCACTCAGGAGGCAGGGGCAGGTGGATCTCTGTGAGTTTGAGATCTCTGTGAGTTTGAGGCCAGCCTGGTCTACAGAACTAGTTTAGGACAGTCAAAGCTACACAGAGAAACCGTGTCTCAAAAAACCAAACAACCCCCCCCAAAAAAAAGACATGGAGGCAAGTGAATCAGTATGTGTACTTATAGGGACAGATGTGACATCTGCAAGATATTGCAAAGAATAGAGTCCATCAAAGACTGACTTTTCTTAAAGTCGTCCCCTTTATTTGCTTTCTGGAACACTAGAGTCAAAGGGACAACCCCTCTGCATTCCTTTAAAAGCTTTAACAGGTTTGAAGTTATTTACCAGCATCTAAAATAGCAAAGGACTGGGCCCTGTCCCTTCTAAAGCTACACTCCCCTCTAGGAAAATACCACATTTGACGCTTTTACCTTATGCTTTTAAGAAGGAATCTTCACGAGACTCCTTGAGGTGCTCAAAGTTAGGGAAAGGAGCGATAGTGAATTAGACTTTACAGAGAAGGTAAGTCCATAAACAAAATGTGCTTTGGAGGAAAAAAAATTAGTTCCTTCTTAAAAAGTGCAACAAGGATGAACTGCCTTTCCCCCCGGGTCTACCACTTAAGAATCAAGGACTTGTTGGTGACTCCAGACAGCAGGACCTTGACAACTGGTCAAAGACAAAGCTGTTTGCCGAGCATTTCTCTTTTCTCTGGAAGCATTTTTCCTCCCAATTAATATAAGTTATGAGGCTGTGCTGGAGAGCTCAATAAACTGACACCCAAGAGCAGTCGCTGGCTTTTTCATGCTGAAATCAAGGCAAGTGAGCCATAACAGCTTGTGTCTACTCGGGTTCAAGTGGCAGCTCCTGGCTGCAGCCCTGTGCTGGGATAGCCACTGTGTTTTTCTCATATTATCCCTCCCCCGAAAAATGCCTCCTGACCCCCAGCTCCACTCTGGTTTTCTCACTGTTAGACCCCAGGCTCTCAAATCCCTGTTCTGAACTGTCACTCAGAAGAAGGTCTGAGGCTTTCAGTGAATTAGTGCTGGTGTCCTAAGGCTGTGAACAGGCCCGGGCAACACTCAAAGGACTTGGGGGGAGTGAGGTGCCTATTTTGAGTATGCCTTTTCTTCTTGTGGAGAAAGATACTAAAGCCACGATCACTGCGTCCTTCAGTGGGGATAAACAAATGCAAAGAACTCAGCAGTATTTAAGAACATTTAATTAAAGGAATGGACTGAATTTTGGTTTATTTCCCTGAAAAAGTAAGCAATGGAGTTCTACCTCTCAGGAATTGTAGTAAGAAAATCACGAAGCTTGACATGAAAACAAATATAGAAATGAGCTGTGACTCATTTCCCCATCTCTCTATCCCCAAGACTTAAAGCATGGTCCTCATAGTGAAGAGTCAGTCACACAAAGACTCACAGGATCCTAAGAGCGGAAGACATTCAATAATTGGAAAAGTGTGAAAATAAAGACAGGATACTCCGGGTGGGAGGTGGTGGAATAAAAGGTGTGACTGACAGAAACATAAATATCATAAAAAAATAGTAATTCAGAATGGATGCAAAATACAGAAGTGGGGGCAAAACCAGGCTATAGTTCACGGTCTGTGCTCAGGAGTCTTCAGTGTGGCACTAAGTGCAAGAAGAGCAGGTCTTAGAGGAAACAATAAAGAGACCCCTCCCCTGGAAATCTGATCTCTGCTTTGGTATTTTTATGACATTTCTTTCTTAAGGAAGGAGATGGTCTCACCACCCTCTCCCAGCTCCAAAGTCTTGCTATGATGGTGGCCTGCTTCATGTATGTTGTTTGAGGCATTCTCAAAAGTCATACAGCTGATTGTAATGTAAGAATCACAGCTCTGTTAGACAACAGAATACTTGGAGCCTCCATCTACAGGATCATCCTGCAGTATGAATCCCCTTGGTCACATTCAAGGCTCTTTCATGT
Source organism: Ondatra zibethicus (assembly GCA_004026605.1). Taxonomy (NCBI): domain Eukaryota; kingdom Metazoa; phylum Chordata; class Mammalia; order Rodentia; family Cricetidae; genus Ondatra; species Ondatra zibethicus. The sequence goes on along the minus strand of PVIU01000211.1, from coordinate 1,043 downwards.
TACCACTGTTGTAGGTACAAATTAGGAAACTATCAGGACCAGCTGAAAATTGAAAAAGGCCATGGGCTCCCCAGCTGGGAAGTGGTGTAGGACGTGATGCAAGCATTTGTATGAAATAACAAGCCACTTGGTTTTCGGTATTATGCAACAAGTGAGTTCCTGAAAAGTCAAGATTTAAACAGTCTTTTTTTTTTTTAATTTGTATAGATGGAATCATTTAAAATTTACATCAGGAGCTTACTACTCACTGTTTAATGAAATCTGATTGTGGTTTCAGCTGTGAGTAAAGAATGCTTGGTGATTAAAATGAAATATTTCTGTTTGGTCGATTTTCTACATTCAGACTTGGTTCTACTGGGGTCTCAAGGTGAGCACTCTCAGAGTGCTATCCTCAGCTGGTGTGCAATGTTCTGGTTTAAAAGCTGTGCCTTCCTTCTTAGAAAACAAAAACAAAACCCCAGTGATCCAGAGAACTATTTCTGTAACCCAAGTTCACGCTCTTTGCAACATGAAAGTACACAACTTGTATTGGAGCTTCATTTAACTTACTGTGGTGTGTGAGGCATCCAGGGTAGCAGACCCTCGTAAGTTATTAGGGGAAAAAACCCCGGAGGCCATGTCTCACCCACATACAGTAGCACTCCCAGAACAGCTACATAGCAGAATCAAGATGCTGATGCGCCAGGAAAACAAACCTGCTCATATATCTGATTTAGTGAAAGCCGTGATCTTTAGTGTACGCCTGAGTTCTGGGGACAGTGATCTTTAGTGTATACCTGAGTTATAGGGACAGTGATCTTTAGTGTATGCTTGAGTTAAGGGGACAGTGATCTTTAGTGTACACCTGAGTTAGTGGGGACAGTGATCTTTAGTGTATACCTGAGTTATGGGGACAGTGATCTTTAGTGTACACCTGAGTTATAGGGACAGTGATCTTTAGTGTATACCTGAGTTATGGGGACAGTGATCTTTAGTGTACACCTTAGTTATGGGGACAGTGATCTTTAGTGTACACCTGAGTTATGGGGACAGTGATCTTTAGT